>ML663582.1:486620-578375 GCA_007570785.1 Antilocapra americana
GGGGGGGGGGGGGGGGGGGGGGGGGGGGGGGGGGGGGCTGTGTAGACAGGGCACGTGGAGGGTGGAGACTGTGTAGACAGGGCATGGGGGTGGGGGCGTCTGCAGGCCGGCTGTCCAGGCGCACGCAAGCCAGCTGCCCACCCTCAGCGCGGTTTGCTGCTTGCTCAAAGCAGAGAACACTCAACCTCCTCGATGGAGTGTGAGCATTGGGAGCTGGCTGACTCCGGGGGCCGAGGCACGGGTCTCCCCAGGGAGCAGGAGGACTCAGGTGACAACCACGGGGGCACCCACCCCGGGGACGCCTGGGTGCGGCCAGGCAGGCCGTGCCGACCCTCGCTGAGGACCCGGGCTGCGGGTCAGTGGCGAAGGTGTCTGCTGCAGGCGCTCACACATCCCGCGCTGCCGGGGTCTGCAGGCATCTGTCACCAGCGCCCCTCCTTCCGTGAAGTGAGCCCGGCTCACCTGCTGAGGAAGCGGTGGGCAGCCCAGGATGCTGCCCGCCTCCCTCCTGCAGAGCCTGCCGTTTCCTCCCCAGAGGAACCAAGATGGTCCTCAGGCCCGAGGGGAGAGCAGCTGCTGCAGAAAGCGAAGAAACGGCCCCAAGGACACGGGGGCCCCCAGTGGGTTGGCTGGGGTCGCCCTCCTGCTGCACAAGCTCAGGAATGCCCTCAAGACCTCGGGGAGGTGCAGGAGGGGTGGGCTGGCGGGGATGAGCTCGGCAGGAGAACAGGCGCCCAGCCTCGGCGCTGTCCGGGAAGGGTCCGCAGGGCAGGCGCCGCCTCCGTGGACATGGTCAGTGCAGTTACACGCACTGGGCCCGGCAGGTGTCTGAGGGGAGCGAGTGACCAGCCGTGGTGGCCCGTCCTGGCCAGGGGGCGCGGGGGGCCCCAAATGGGTCCGGGGGTCCCTGCCACCGGGTTCATACCCTGCAAAGACGCAGCCGCTGAGTGCGGCGCCCACGCGCATGCGGGTGAAGTGAGGCCGACAAGGCGGCCGGGGCCGCGAGGGCCCCCCTGTCTGCCCCCAGATGGGGCCGGGCCCCCCAGACTGCCGCCTGCGGGAGGCCGCTCAGCTGCTCCAAGGGCAGGTGAGGTCCTGGAACGGCGCAGAGCCCCGGGGCCTGCAAGGAGTCGAGCAGACCCCCTGGTGGTGAGACGTGCCAGCCGAGACACCTGGCGGGTGCCAGGGCGGCCCCTCCCTCGGGGCGGCCTGTGGGTGGCGCCGCGGGCTCCCTACCTCCCATGGCTGGCTGTGCAGGAGGGGGTCTGCTGCCCACCCCCACCCCAGCCTGGTTTAGAACTGCTGCCTTAAGTGGGGGAGCCCGCCCCCCAGAGCCAGAGAACAGGGTCTGTGGGCAGTGAGGCTTCGGGCCCTCAGGGTCTCTGCGCGGAGACAGGTGTGGCCCCCGCGGCTCGGGCGGGCTCCACAGCCGTGTACACACACAGCCCTACACACACATACATAAACACACACACCTCCTACACACCCCTGCTGACACACACACACACCTACACACACACACCCCTACACACACACACAACCTGCTGTGTTGTCCCTGCCCCACTGCTTGGCTTTGCCTTTGGTTCCACCCCGAGGTAACAGGTGTACCGTGCCTGGTTCTGGGGCCCCCTCAGCAGCCTCGGGCATCATGGAGGTCTCCCCTGCGAGCCCCGCCCGCCCTGCTCCACCCCACCAGCCCACGGCCCCCCGGGCTCTCTGCTCCTCGCCCTCCTGTGGGCCTGGCTGCCGTGCAGGGACGAGCTGCAAGGGGCTCAGGCCCCCCCCAGGCAGCCCTGCCAGCGGGTCGGCCTGGGGGCCGTCCGGTGTCCCCCTAGGCGCAGGCAGCACTCAGGGCATCCGTAAGGTGCTCTTGACAGGACGTCAGGAGGGCTCCTGCTCTCCTGTTGCTCACAGAACTGCTCAGCCAGGAGCTGCCGCCTGGGGCCGTCCTGGGGGTCCCAAGGCCAAGGCGGCCGTCTCAGCACAGGGCAGATCGGTCCCTGGTCGGCAGCTAGAACCGTTCTGCTGCCTGGCGCGGCCAAGTAATTTTTTTTACTATTAAAACAATAAGAAGTCTGCTGTAATTCCTGTCCGTGTTTCTCTTCCGGTGAGATCTGTTGTTTGTTTTACTCTGGCCTCTTTCAAGGTCTCCTCTTTGCCTTCGGATTTCTGAGTGGGGCACATGGCTGTGTGGCCTCCGTGCTGTCTGAGACGCCTGCGGTCACGGTTTGTTTCCTGTCATGGATTTCGGAACACTCTCAGGCATCAAGTTAACCGTTCTCTCTGCTTCCTTCCCCTCCGGAATCCTCGTTGTGAACACGCACTTTCTACAGTTGTGCCACAGCTGTCGAACACGCTGCTTCCTTTTCTACCCCACTGTTTTCTCTGTTAGAGTTTTACTTTGAGAAGCAGCATCTCCCCAGGCTCGCAGACTCTGCTCGGCGATGTCCAGTCTACAGGTGAGCCCTGGGGGCCGCTCTCCATTTCTCGTGGGTTTTCCTCTCCTAGAATTTCCCTTCGATTCGAGCATAGTGTTTGCATCTCTCCTCTGCTGACACTCACGTGTCCCGCACGTTGGCCGTAGCATCCTGACCATCCGGGCGTCAAATTCCCAGTCCAGGAGGGCCAGAACCTCTCCACATCTCGGGCTGGTTCCGAGGCTTCCTTTGCTCTTCAGACTGTGCTTTTCCTTTTCTCCAGCACACAGGTAACCTTTTGCTGAAAGCCAGCATGCTGGATCTGTTGGGCAGTAGAAGTGGTGTGGACTGACCTTTCAGGGTGAAGTCTTTACGTTTTTCAGCCTAGAAGTGAGGCTCCTCTTCCCATTTGCTCAGCTGTAAGTGTCGGAGGCCGAGCCATCCTCCAGGGTCCCGGCCTTGTCCCCCCCGCTGTCCCTGGGCTCCCCTGGGGATTCCTTCTCGACTGCAGGCTGAGCCTTGCTGCTGTTTCAGCACTAACCCTCTGCAGACACGGGACCCCATCGATGTGCCGGAAGACGCGGAGGAAAGGAGCTTCCTGATCATATGACTCCGTCTCCTCGGGAGCCTGTGACCCTCACTAGCGCTTCTCGGGGTTCTTGGCCCCCGTCAGGAAGACGGCGAGGCTGGGGAGGTGCCGTTAGGTCTGCCCTTCCTGTGTGTTGGATGGAGTTCAGAGAAAGTCCTCTCCCTTCCTTGCTGGCTCTGCTTGTGCACGGTGGGGACTCCCCCTGCCTAGTCACACACAAGGGGGTTTTGCTCCCATCTTCACTGTGAGAACCTGGTGGGCTTCTTGGAGGGAAAACTCATGAACGTGTGGGGCCCCCTGAGACTGGGACCCCCTGAGTCTCTAACTCAAATGAGCCACCTGCCCCCCCACATCTCTTCGGTGTCTCCACTGATGGGGTCACTTGGGGGTCCCTGCCAGTCCCCGGCTCCTGCTGGCGGTGAGCAATGACTCTCTTGTACTTTGTGGGGTTGGGGACTCCGCTGTGACCTCCACTCTCCAATGGATCTGGGAGAGGTCACTGATTTTCAATTCATTCAGCTTTTTTCTTATTGTGAGAGCAGATGATGACGTCCAGGCTCTTTACATGTTGACACTAAACCGAGAGTCAGGAACAGAAGTGCAGGCTGTCGGCTTAGCAGTTGCTCAGTCGTGTCCGACGCTTTGCAACCCCGTGGACCGCAGCACGCCAGGCCTCCCTGTCCATCACTAACTCGCGGAGCTTGCTCAAACTCATGTCCATCGAGGCGGTGATGCCATCCAACCATCTCATTCTCTGTGGTCCCCTTCTCCTCCCTCCTTCAATCTTTCCCAGCGTCAGGGTCTTTTCCAGTGAGTCAGTTCTTCCCATCAGGTGGCCAAAGTAATGGAGTTTCAGCTTCAACATCAGTCCTTCCAATGAACACCTAGGACTGATCTCCTTTAGGATGGACTGCTTGGATCTCCTTGCAGTCCAGGGGACTCTCAACAGTCTTTTCCAACACCATAGTTCAAAAGCATCAGTTCTTCAACGCTCAGCCATCTTTATGATCGAAATCTCACATCCGTACATGACTCCTGGAAAAATGACTGCAAAAAAAACTATTCACTCCTGTATCTTGGACAAACTAGTGGGTTAGAGAGAAACATCTCCACATCTGGTGTGAACACCGACTCGTAAGGACTACCTTGCAGGTGACCACGCAGGAGCTAGGGGCACAGCTGCCGTAAGGGCCCAAGAAGAAAGTCTATTCCGAAACGTAAAAAGACCCTCAAGAATGCAAACACCTTGCCTCATTCTCAGCCCACAGGTGGTCGAAGAACTTCGTCTGCTTAAATGAGGAGAAGTATTAGTAAGTAGGGAGACGTGGGTTAAAACGAAGATGGAGGGCTAATTTGTGCAAGCCCTACTTCCTGGGGGTTTCGTTGTTCGGGTTTGGCTCGTTTTAGCAAAAGTGAGGCGATGAAAGCCAAACGTGTGACGCTGTAAGGCCGCGCTCGTGGGCTGTCAGTGAACACCCCCGGCAGCGTGACAGCCAGGCAGAGACGTGCTGAACCTCCGGGATGACGGGGTGTTCCCCGCGACGATCATTCTCAGGACAGCCACACACACACAGAGGTGTTCGTCCAGCATCAGGGTTTGGTGGTTCGTTTAACTTCTTTAACTTCCGGCCACACGCACTGCATGGCACGCGGGGTCTTAGTTCCATGACCAGGGATGGAGCCCCCTGCGCTGACAGCGCAGACTCTTGACCAGGGACCGCTGGGGAAGCCCCCCGTCAGCATGATCCGTGAGAACAGAGGTCAGTAGGGAATGGCCTCAGCAACTCAGCGGGCGGCATCTGTGTCCTCGCCCACCTCCTGCCCGCTCTGAGCATCGTGCCCGACCCAGGCCCCCGCCCCCACGACAGGCAAAGCCCAGCTGCCCCTGGGACTCCGGGGGCGCTCTGCCCAGTGCCCTGGAGCCACGCCCCCTCTTCTCTCGTCCCCTTGCCAGGATGTTCCTGCATGGCAGCTGCATGCCTTGCTCATTCAGGTCCAACTGCCTCCTTCCTCTGACTCCGGCACAAAGAAAGGCTCTGATAAGGCCTGCTGATGCACTGCATACCCTGGAACAGCTTCACCGCGGTCCCCTGGAGCTGGTTGAAATGCAGTGTCTCTGGGGTAAGATGGCAGACGGGATGGTATGTGTTTTTCCCCACAAATCCAGCTTTCAGATGCGGGACCTCAGACCCCACCTCAGACACACTGCATCTCAGCAAGCGTTTTAAGCAAATTCTCAGCCAGAGCATTTAGACTTTGAGCAGCTCTGTATATCAGCCATATAGTGATTCTCAAAATATGAACCCCCATTATTCATTCCCATCTCTAATTAAAGCACAGCTTCGATCTCCCTCCCGCACTGTGAGGGGCTGGTCTTCACAGCCCCTCAGACCCTCATCTGCACGGAGAAGGGAGGGACCCCAGCGGCGGCTGGCCCGCTCCAAGGCCAGCGGGGTGCCATGGCAACTGCTTCCATGGTTTCGTCTCCACTTTTACATCTTTCTCCCCTTCGTCCTGAAGCAAGGAGCTTTCTTAATCTGGAAAGTACACAAGATGGCTCGTGGTTGCTATGCCAACAGCAGCTACTTCTAACGGTCTTGACTGTCACCCAGGAAGCCATCAGCTCAGATTGTAGACCTCAAGGCACCACAGCAAGCCTTCATCCTCACTTGGCCGAGGGTGCCAGCCTCCAAGACCCCTGCAGGCTGCTGGGTCGGGCCCGCCGGGGGATCTTAGGCGCCAGGGGGCCTTTTGGAGGACAGCTCTTGGTCTCTGTCCCTGAGGCCCAGGCTGCTCGCTTGCCGGGGCCACCAGACAAAGCCCTGCAGACCAGGTGGCTTCAGCAGTAGGTTCATATCCAGAGGCTGGGAGTCCGAGGTCAAGGTGTCGGTGGATGGTCATCATCTGTGTCCCTGTGTGGTCACCTCTGTGTCTCCATGTCCTCCTCGTGTGCAGACATTGGTCAGACTGCGTGAGAACCACCCTTAATGTCCCCTTTTAACCTACTCTCTGCTAAAGACCCCCCTCTCCACGCACCCACATTTGGGACAGAGCTCACCCTGTGAACACCCACCTGACAGCCCTTGCTGGCACTGTGGCCGCTTCCAGGAGACTGGCAAACCTGAGGGTCAGCCATCCTGCAGACCCCAAGCCTGCGGTTAGCATCAGAAATCCCCTCCCGAGGCCTGGCTGGTTCCACACTCTCGGGGACGGAAGCAGGAAGTTCGGGGAGCCGGGGTCGGCCGCTGCAGGGACTCTGGCTTTCCCTCGGAGTGAGGCAGAACACTCCTGGCGGCTTCCAGAGGTGTCTGATCTGGGGGAGGTTGTCAAAGCATCCTTCTGCAGAGAACAGAATCGAGGAGGCAGAGCGTGAGCCCGAGGCCATGGGGGCCGGGGTGGTGATGCAGGAAGAGAGGGGAGCCCTGGGCCAGTGTGACAAGGACTGAGGGGGTGCGGGGCCACGCTGGGACAGACAGCACCTTCTGTTGAGGTGGGGGGAGGCAGCAGCTTGATGGAGGGTCTACGGAGCTGGAGGTCTCATGAACTTCCTGGGGGGACAAGTGGTAAGGGGAGCAGCTGGACGGGAGCCGGGAGGGGGGGGCGGGGGGGCGGGAGGTCATCATGCTGCAGCTGTCAGGGTCTCAGCCTCAGGAGGGTGGGCCACCTAGGACACGGGGCTATAGAGGGGGAGGCTGGAGCCTGGGACCCATTGAGACCCTGGTTCAGGAGGTGACCGTTCGTTCAGACATGGCTGAGCCCCAAGCCAGGTTTGGAGGGTTGGAGGGACGCGTGCTGATAGTAATGAGGGGATAACCATGGGCCCACCCAGGGACGAGGCGATGGCGACGCAGCAGACAGGGCGTGCGTACAGGCAGGCCAGGCCATGTGGACGGGTGGTGGGGGCGGACAGGGAGTGGGCCTGAGAGCGGGGCGGGACACGGACCAGGTGCGCGCCGTCCGCTGAGGGGCCTGGATGGACACAGGCGGCAGCGTGGCAAGGGCAGGGTACCAGGAGACCACGCTGCCCAGAGCCTGGTGTCCCAGCTGGCAGGCTCTCATCCACCCGACACGGGGTCTGCCCCCACGGTGCGGCCTGAGGAGGGGCTGGGAGCGCTGAGACATGAGGGCGGGTAGGTGCGGGGACAGCGACCGCGGTGGGGACAAGAGAGGGGCCAGGCGCAGGGTGGGCTGCCCGCCGCCGAGGGCTCGGAGGGTGGTGACCAGGAGGGGTGCGGCCCGCGGGCCGTGGTAGATGGCAGGCTCAGGAAACCACGTGGTCACGTGGGCGCTGTGGTTAAGAGAACTAAGGATGGAAAACATCAGGGCCTTGCACAAGAGCACAGACTGCATCCCGAGAGTCATTCTGGGTGTGTGGGTGCTGGAGCCCGGTGGAGACTGTGTTTCAGATGATCTTTTCTCTGCAGTAAAGCACAGTAACGTGACGCTGGCCATTGTAACAACCCCTCAGTGCTGAGGCCCTGGGGCGTTCAGTGCTGTCAACTGTCGCCTCGGCATCCCACCCCGAGCAGAGACTCTGCACCCATAAAGTGTGAATTTCAGTCTGGTCATAGGTAAGGACCCGTGAAAGACGCCGGGTCGGTGCCAGCAAGGGGCTCCATGTCTGGGCTTGCACAGGGGACGAGACCCTGGCAGGAGAAGGGCCAGCGAGCTGACACGCCAGGGCACCCCGGATCTGCCGTGACTCACACACACACAGTTCTCACTTCGATTCTAAGGAAAAAGTGTGTCTCAAGGAGGAAGCCAGAAAGTAAAATGCAGAGACAAACAGTGGATCTGGTGCTAAATTTTTCAAGGAACAAAAAGGTCTGAAGAAACAGTGCAGAGCTAATCGAGGGGCCCAACCACTGCTCATAGTTGGTTATTTGTTAAGTTTAATATTGAGAAGCCAGTAAAAATATCTATTAAAAAAAAAACCTGCAATGGGAAAAAACAAACTACTGCAGTGACCTAAAAAAAAGGGAAACAAAATTAACCTTGGCTCACGGAGGGCTGGCTGAGAAGAGGGCTGGCAGCACTGAAGACGCCCATAGCTTGATGTTCAAGACACAGAATCTTGAAAATTCACAAGAAACTCCTTCCACTGGAAATAGAAGGAGACCTGAAACATCTACTAGCTCATGAAAAGATGCGAGAGCCGTCTTCAGGACACTGCACTGGGGTCTGTGGAAGCAGGGAGCAGGGCACAGTGCCGGGTGAGTGTGCTCCACTGCCAGGTGGGAGCCTTGTGGATACACTGCATCTCAGCAAGAAAGCTAGAACCTGGGGCGCCACCAGCCATACTGCCAGGCAGGCGAGGCTGTTGTTCAGTCACTCAGTGTCCAGCTGTCTGCAACCCCGTGGACCGCAGCACACCAGACTTCCCTGTCCTCTCTCTCCTGGAGCTTGCTCAGACTCATGTCCATTGAGTCGGTGATGCCATCCAACCATCTCACCCTCTGTTGTCCCCTTCTCCTCCTGCCTTCAATCTTTCCCAGCATCAGGGTCTTTTCCGATGAGTCAGTTCTTCCCATCAGGAAGCCCTGCTCTCTGCTGCCACAGACCCCAGTGCAAAGTGTCTTGAAGACGGTTCTTGCATCTTTTCATGAGCTTGTAAGCTTTTCAGGTCTTCTTCCATTTCTAGAGGAGTTCTTGTGAATTTTCAAGATTCCTTTGATCAGGCTCTTCACAAAGTATTGGAGCTTCAGCTTCAGCATCCGTCCTTCCAAAGAACACCCAGGACTGATCTCCTTTAGGATGGACTGGTTGGATCTCCTTGCAGTCCAAGGGACTCTCAAGAGTCTTCTCCAACACCAGAGTTCAAAAGCATCAATTCTTCAGCACTCAGCTGCCCTTATAGTCAAACTCTCACATCTGAACATGACTACTGGAAAAACGATAGCCTTGACTAGACAGACCTTTGTTGGCAAAGTAATGTCTGTGCTTTTTAATACGCTGTTTAGGTTTGTCATAAATTTTTTTCCAAAATGCAAGCGTCTTTTAATTTCATGGCGACGCTGAGGACCCACCAGGGGACGGTCTCCGAGGGGGTCCGGCCAGGTCGCCCGGCTCGCGCCCCCTCCGCCGGCCCCCGGCGCTGTGAGCCCGCCTGCCCTGGGCCGACCTGCGTGTGCATCCCGGGGAGAAAGGGAGGACGCAGGGCGTCCGGCGCCGGGCTCCGATCGCCGGAGACCCCTGCGGGCCCAGCGGTCAATCCCCGGGAACCCGCGCCTGCGCGCCGCGCCGCTCCTGGAGTCGGCCCCGCCCCCGCGCTCCTCGGCCCTCACTGGCTGGCTCCTAGGCCGCGCTGGCTGGGCCGGCCAATGGGAGCGCGGCGCGCGCCGCGGCACGTGCGCCCCGCCCGGCCCGGCCGACGGGGAGAGGGCGGTGCTCCCGGCGGGTCCGGGGCGGGTCCGGGGCGGGTCCGGGGCGGGGGCGCGCGCTGATTGGCGGGCGCCGGTCTCCGAGGCCGTTAACGGCGGCGCGGCGGGGCCGCGGCTCCAAAACAAAGGGCAGGCGGCCCGCGGGCGGCGGCGGCGGGGATGCCTCGCGCGCGGCCGGGGCGCCAACGGCCGCAGCGCGTCCCGGGCCGCCCCGGGGCCGCCGGAGAGCCGCGCCCGCGCTGAGCGAGGCCGAGCCGATGGGCGCTGCGGGCCGGGGCGCGGAGCGGTGGGCGGCCGTGAGTAGGGCGGGCCCGGGGGACGAGCGGCGTCGGCCGCGGGCGGGGGCCGCCGGGCTCGGCGCGGCCCGGGACTCAGGGCGGGCGCGCCGCCTCCGACCCCGCCTCGCAGCGGAGAAGGTGCGGGCGCAGCCGCCCGCCCGGGGGTAACCGGCTTCTTCCTCGGAGGCAGGGTCGCGGCTGGAGCGGGGGGCGGTGGGGACAAAAGAGGGCCCCGCCTTTGCACCGAAGGGGCCTCGTGCAGGGCGAGGCCGAAACGAGTCGCTCCCGTGCGGCGCCCGCCGGGCTTTGGGGCGCACTGCTCGAGCCCCGAGCCCCGGGCGGTGTCGAGTCCAGGTCTGGCCCGTCCTGGGTGGGACTGGGCCGCGGTTCCGTGGTAGGTGAACCGCGGCATCCCCACCCCCGGCTTTTTCTGAGCCGCAGCGTGTCTTCTTCTGTGGAAGCATACCCACACCTCAACCTGTTGTTCTGCGCCGAGAATGTTCTTTCCACCTCCGCGGATGGCTCTCAGGTGCGGCCCCGAGCAGCGGCCTCTGTCTGCTCCCCGGAGGTGGACACCCGAGCCCCCGCCCTGGGCAGCAGCTGGCCCATTCCCGGTGTTGAGCTTTGAGACCCTGTCCCGTACTCTGGTCCGACGCGGGCCAGCGCGGGCCCCCTCCCGCCGCCTCCCCCTTGTATCTTAGGGACTAGGTGCCTTCTCCTTGGGGGGAACTTTCGCCAGGCCCAGGGGCAGCCCCATCTTAGCAGGTCTGTAACAACCTAGCACCTGGGCACTTTTAAAAAGTAACTGAGTGATCTTGATTACTCATCTGTGTGAGCCTTTCTGAGTTGAAATCAGCTTATTTTGGAACGACTTTATGCTTACACAAGAGTTGCAAGGTAGTCCAAGCCGTCCCCACCTTCGCTCTGCCCGATGTGCCCACACTGTCACCCAGCGTGGCCATGGTGTGCTTGCCAAAATTAAAAACATGTCCACACCTTTATAAAGCTCTTTATGTGGAGAGCCTTTGATCCTTCCCTGCCTTTGTCAGGTCCCACCAGGATCCTCGGGGGTGGGGCGAGGACTTGCCCACCCTGGAAAACTGATGAGTGGAAGATAGTTTCAAATATGAAGTCCTCCTCCTCATCTCTGACACTCTACTCCAGAGCCCTTTGGTTTGAACTTTTTAGAAAGTGGTTAGATGGGCTGATCAGTAAACCTGCATGAGTGGGGCAAGTGTGGAGAGCGGGGAGGACGGAGGACGCGCTGGATGCCAGGTCCCTGGAGGCTGAGGGGCCAGGGAGGACAGTGGGGAGGGTCTGGTCCAGTTGGCCGCTGGGCGGCACCCCTGCGGTGGGGGCAACACGCTCTGCTGAGGGGCCGTCGCTGGCGATGCAGTCAGGCCGTGTCGTCCACACCCAGGAGGCCTCAGGACCAAGCGTCCCCGTGGGCGCTGTTGGGCGCAGAGACGACCCTTGGCCACTGGGCAGCCCTCCTGACACCCGGAGCAGTTCTTGGGGGCCTGGGCCCATTTCACAGGCCAGGCGCCAGTCTGGCTTGAGGCCCCCGGCCTGCCCTCACGTGGCCGGCGCCGTCTTGGTCTGGCTGAGTCCCCCATCCCCACCCCTCAGCGACACACCCTCTGCTGAGCCGCAGCCCCATCCCGGCTCCTCTCAGCGGCTCTGCTTTTTCCCATCCCTTCCTCAGCAGAGGATGTTTTACTGAGCATGAGGTTCGTGAAATGGCGTACGAGCCCCAGCCTGTTTCCTCCCTCTTGGGGCTTGCCTCTCTCTTCCCTTCTGAGCAGGCAGTGGGCGACCTCTGCTAGGAGGCAGCCAAGGACACTTAGTTACCGGGGGAGAAATTAAAACAGTGTATCAGAGGCTCTTAGAAAAGAAAGGCTCAGTGCCAGGCACTGCTCAGCAGGCAGGTGGCTTGGGCGGGGCCGGGAGGTCTCACAGACCTGCTTGGGGCAAGAGGGGCTAGCCCTCTCCAGCCGGGAGTCAGCTGCCGCCCGGGGCTCTGCTTCTCAGGTCTGTCTCCAGAATGGTGAAGCAACATATGGACATGGGCCTGATTCATGTCCTCTTAAAATAAACACCCATGCTTATTTTAGGAGGAAAATTTCTGGAATCCAGAATGTTGTTTTTGCTCTAAAAATTTACCCCATGCTAGCATCTTGGGGGGATGATGGCTGCTCCCTAAACCCAGGGACACGGCGGCCACAGCAGTGAGGCCGGTGGTGCGTTTGCCCTTCAGGTGCTACGATGGGTCCTGACCTGTCGGGTCTCCTGGAAGAGCACCCTGCGTACTGGTGGCTGGAGAACTTGGCCTTGGGGACGTCAAGCCTGAAAGCCCAATTAAACCACAACATGCTTCTCTGTGACCAAGATCCAGGCCAGGCCCCTGCTCCGCTGGGCCCCCCAGGGGTCAGCGAGGGAGGAGGCCAGGACAGATGGCAGAATGTGCGGGCCGGAGGCACACCGGCCTTTGAAGGGTGACCGGCGCAGGCACTGCGGAGGGGCCAGGCCTGGCGTTCTGGGGGCTGACAGCACGTGGGGCCCCATCCACACCTGGAGAAATCCAAGGAAACAGCAGAGCCTTGGCAAGCTGTCCCTGCTGACTTGGCTACACCGCGTGCAGGGTCTTCGTTTCCCCCAGCGGGGACTGAACCCTCGTCCCTGCACTGGCGGCCCCGAGTCCTGATCCCTGGGACACCAGGGGAGTCCCCGAGATGCCATTTAAACGGCCCTGCCCTGTTAGAGGTCACTCGGAGTTAGAAGTGAGGGATGTCCCTGGTCTAAGAGTGAAAAGTGAAAGTCGCTCAGCAGTGTCCAACTCTGTGCGACCCCATGGACTGCAGCCCGCCAGGCCCCTCTGTCCTTGGGACTCTCCAGGCAAGAAGACGGGTGGGCTGCCATGCGGTCACCTGTTTAAAGGCGGGGCATGGTGAAGGCCGTCCAGGGGCCTCTGCTCAGGTCACCAATAGTCATGCTTCTGCCTCAAAAGGGGCCCAGGGCTCTGAAGTTGAGCCACCAGGGCTAAAACAGAAGGTCAGGCATTTAAGGCTCCTTTAAATAGAGAAGACAGGTGAAGACATGGAGACGGATTCAAGGCCTGCAGGCAGGGAGTGCTTTCCTTCCTAGATGAAGCTGGGGTGCCCTGTGCTTCCTGGGCACCTTGAGCTGGAGGAGTCTGAGACCACAGGATGGGTGGCGGGCCGGAGCCTGAGCAGGGGGGCTGCTGGGGGCCGACAGCCTCGGCTCGCATCCCTTGGACCTCCTCCGTGGACCCCCCCAGCCCCAGCCCAAGCCCTTCCCGCCCTGTTAGTTCTCAAACAACCAAGTCCTGGTCTGAAAGGTGTAAGTGCTTCCCGCTCCACACACTGCTTCCTTTGCAGACCCCGCGAGGGTTAAGGCAAGCCTCTGTGCCCCACAGACACTCTGGACCTGGTCCCTGTCCCCTGCTCCCCGGCTCATTTGCGCTCACAGGTGGACACACACACAGCGCTTCCTGTATTGTGATTGGAATTGCACGCAACAGTGACTCTGAGGAAGAGTCATCTTCACAGGATCTCCAGCCCTACTCATTGGTGTAGCTCTCCATGGATGTTCAGTTCAGTCGCTCAGTCGTGACCGACTCTTTGCCACCCCATGAACTGCAGCACGCCAGGCCTCCCTGTCCATCATCAACTTCTGGAGTTTACTCAAACCCATGTCCATTGAGTCGGTGATGCCATCCAGCCATCTCAGCCTCTGTCGTCCCCTTCTCCTGCCTTCAATCTTTCCCAGCATCAGGGTCTTTTCCAGCGAGTCACTTCTTCCCATCAAGTGGCCACAGTATTGGAGCTTCAGCTTCAGCATCAGTCCTTCCAGTGAATATTCAGGACTGATCTTTAGGATGACTGGTTGGATCTCCTTGCAGTCCACAGGACTCTCAAGAGTCTTCTCAAACACCACAGTTCACAAGCATCAGTTCTTCAGCGCTCAGCTTTCTTTATGGATGTAGGGCTGTAGTTTTGCCGCTCAGCATTGTGGGTAAGCTGTTTCGGGTCTTGAATTTGCTCAGAGATACGCTGTTGCATCGCTGTGTGCCAGCATGTTTCCACTTACAAGGCTTTCCTCGCCTTGCGGAGCTGGCTGGGGCTCTTGGGAGCTGAATGACATGGCGTAGCGGCATCCTGGCTTATTCCCCATCTCCAAGGGTACTTTCCAACTTGTAACACTGTGTATCATGTTTCCCGTGTGTGGCTTTGGTTCTTTGCTTCTTTGTACATGCCTAGAAACAGTTCTCTTTACAATCTTAGTTTGCATGGAATGTTTTTAAATTGTGAATGGATGTTAAATTTTTCCAAACTTTTTTTTTGCATCCATTCAGATAAACGGAACAACCGGTGGTAAACTTTCCTGATGCTCAATCGTCTTGCATTCTTGTGTACAGTCCTGTAACATAGTGCTGGACCCCATCTGGTCAGTATCACACAGGATGTTTGCATCTTGGTTTCTTTGAAGAAACCTAGAGGGAATTCCACTCGTTTTTCTTTTCTGGCTGTGCCGTGGGACTTGTGGGGTCTGTTTCCCAACCACGGATTGAACCTGAGCCCTAGCAGTGACAGTGCTGACCCCCAGACGGGTCTGGGGTCAGGTTAAGCCACTCAAAACGGTGGGAAGGTGCTCCCTGCCCGTCTTCCCTGGAAGCGGTCTCGGCAGGTTGGAGTGAGTCCTCTCTGGGGTGCGGTCGCCGTCTCCAGGGAAGCTCTTGGCTGGAGGAGAGCTTGTACCAGCCACTTGATTTCTCTTGTGTTTACAGGATTAGTCAGGTTTTCGATTTCTTCTTGAGTCACATTTTTAAACTTTTCTCCCGGATTGCTCTGTGGTTCACATTTTCCCCTATCTTGGCTGAAACTGGCCGCAGCATCTGCTCGCCGTGAGTCTTGCCCCAGCAGGCGCCACCTGTCTGCGTTTCCAGCGGTTGGCTGTGCTGACCGGCGCGCCTTGGCCTTGTCGATCCTCTCCAGAGGATCCACATTCCCTTTTCTCTTTACTTCTTTTTTTCCCTGTTTCTTTCCTTATATTTCCTTGGGGTTGTTTTCCTGGCACTTCTCAACGTTTTTAAAGATGGGCGTTTAGCTCCGTAATCCCACTGTCTCCTAATATCCATCCTACAAGAGCCTACATTCTCCTTTAAGTTCTGATAATTATTTTATTGTTTGAAAGGAGAAGGGCATTGAAGCATGTTAATTGTCATGTGTCTAATCAATCGCCAGCCCAGGACTGATGCTCTGGACTGGTGCAGCGAGATTTCCCGGGGGGGGGGGGGGGGGGAGGGGGGATCCGGAGGGGAAGCATATGTAAACCCATGGTGATATCATGACAATGTATGGCAAAAACAATAATAAAAAAAATAATAAAAATTAAAAAAAAAATAAAAAAAAGAAAGTGAAAGTCGGTCAGTCGTGCCCAACTCTCTGTGACCTCTTGGACTATACAGTCCATGGAATTCTCCAGGCCAGAATATTGGAGTGGGTAGCCTTTTCCTTCTCCAGGAGATCTCCCAACCCAGGGATCAAACCCAGGTCTCCCGCGTTGCGGGTCTTCCCGCGTTGCGGGCGGATTCTTTACCAGCTGAGCTATCGGGGAAGCCCATTTTATTGTTCAAGATATTTTCTAATTTCCATTAGACACATAGATATATAGAAGCATATTTCCTAAACTATAAGCGTATGAGAGTTTTTCTAGTTACATTTTATTATTGACTTCTAGTTTGTGTCGTGGTCTGAGAACATACTGTGAGTTCAGTCCTTTGTGAATGTGTTGAGATGCACTGTGTAGTCATGGTCTGTAAATGTTTGTGTGCAGTAAATGAGCTGAAGTCTCCGGTTCTCGGATAGTTTTCTATGAGTGTTTTAGTTCCAGTTTCTTAATCAAAATGAAGTATATCTGCCCTTATTTGTGTTTGCTCTATCAGTTGATGGAAAATGCAGTAGAATACGGGTTGTATACTTATACACTATGTAATTATATGTACGAAATACCAGTCCGTCCTAAAGGAGATCAGTCCTGGGTGTTTTTTGGAAGGACTGATGTTGAAGCTGAAACTCCAGTACTTTGGCCACCTCATGCGAAGAGTTGACTCATTGGAAAAGACCCTGATGCTGGGAAGGATTGGGGGCAGGAAGAGAAGGGGACGACAGAGGATGAGATGGCTGGATGGCATCACTGACTTGATGGACATGGGTTTGGGTGGACTCCGGGAGTTGGTGATGGACAGGGAGGCCTGGCGTGCTGCGGTTCATGGGGTAGCGAGGAGTTGGACACGACTGAGCGACTCAACTGAACTGAAATATACTAAAATATATAAACTATTATGTATATTTCATTTATATACTACAACCTCTAGTCGTATTTTGATTATAAATTTATCTGTTAAAGTCTTTCCAACTTCTGACTTACATATTTTGAGACTGTTATGAAGTAACAAGGTTTACACTTGCTGCTTACCTCCCTGCTGTTTTATCTAATGAAGTTTTTTTATTAAATGTTATTATTTAAGGGAAATACATATTTAATCATTTTTTTATTATTTTAATACCCTTTCTGTCCATTTACTACTTTAACATTTTTGTTACTTTTTATTGAAATTAGTTGATTGAGTGTTGTCGGTCTCAGGTGCCCAGCAATGATACTCAGCATATGTATTCATTATTTTTCAGATTCTTTTCCCAAATAGGTTTTTACAGAGTATTTAGTAGAGTTCCCTGTGCTACACAGTATAGGTCCTTGTTGGCTGCTTTATGTATAGTAGTGTGTGTGTGTTAGCCCCAGACTCCTGCCTTACCCCTCCCCTGCCTTCCTCTCCCCTTTGGGAACCATCATTGTGTTTTCTGAGTTGGCTTCTGTTTTGTAAATTAGTTGACTTGTATCAGTTTTTAGATTCTACCTATCAGTGGTAACTGATGATATTTGTCTAACTTCGCTTAATAGGATAATCTGTAAGTCAATCCACGCTGCTGCCAATGGCATTATCATGAAACACCTGTGTGTGTATATATGTATCTGTGCACACATGTGCGTGTGTATACTTGTGCACGCATGTGTGCGTATACATGTGTGTATATGTTTCTGTGCACACGTGTGTATACATGTGCGCATATATGTATTGTGTATATGTATCTGCACACATGCATGCGCATGTATACGTGTGTATGCACGCATGTGTGTATACATGTATGTGTGCATATATGTGCACACGCACGCATGTGTAGGTATGTATGTGTGTACATGCATATGTGTGTATGCGTATGTGTGTGTATGTGTATAGGTATGGATGTGTGTGTTTGTGTGCGTATGTGTGTATGTATGTATGTACATGTATATATTTGTGTGTTTGTGTATGCATGTATATATGCGTGTGCGCCTGTGTATGTGTATAGGTATGGATGTGTGTCTGTGTGTGTCTGTGCATGTATGTCTGTGTGTGTGTGTCTGTGTATACACACACACCCACACCCTGTCTCCACCCACTCTGTCAGGGAACACTCCAAGGCTTTCTTTCTTGGCTGTTAACTGCTGGTGTGAACGCTGCGGGGCATGTATCCTTTTGAATTAGTTTTCTCCAGATACACGCCCAGCAGTGGGATTGCTAGGTTATATGGTAACTATTTTTATTTGATTTTTTTGTTTTTGTATTTTAGGAAACCTCCACACTGTTATCCACGGTGGCTGCACCAAGTCACATTCCCCCAACAGTGGAGGGGGCTCCGTTTTCTCCACACCCCCTCCGGCCTTTGCTGTGTGTGGCCTTTCAGTGGTGGCTGTCCCGACAGGCGTGCGGTGGCCCCTGCGGCTCTGCCCTGCGCGCGCCCCCCCACCCCCCCCCCGTGTGCGTGCGGCGTCCAGGAGCGAGCGATCAGGCCGCAGCTCTGCGCTGCTGCAGCCCAGGTCCCAGCCTCCTCTCCCGCCCTTTCTGGGCCTCAGTTTAAGGCGCATGTCTCGGCAGCAGCATCGAGACGCAGCTTGCTTGCTGTCCAGTCTGACCCACCAGCTCTCGTGTGCATCCGCTTCCGTGTCGCCCCCCGGCGCTGAAACGCCGGCGTCTCGCTCTCCTGTCTGGCTTCCCGCTCTCCCGGCACACCCCCTCCCTCCCTCCCCTCCCTCCGTTCACTCAGATGTCTCACCAGAAAGCACCCTCATCCTCATGTACCGGAGTGTGCCTTTCACCCACACGTAGCTGCTCTCTGGACACTGCTCCGACTGCGCCTCCGCCTCGCTCTCTTGCTCACCCATCGTGAGCGAGTCACCAGCAAATCTCAGAGCTCTGCAAATGTCAGGTCCTGAGGTCCGGGGCGACATTCCCGCTGCAGAGTCCTGGGAGGACAGGGCCGACAGGGCCTCAAGGGTGCCTCCCCAACGCTTCCGCGTTCTGCTGTCTGACTTGGGAAGTTGCTCTGTGGAAAGGCGACCTTCCCTTCCCTTCTGGAGGCTTCTCAGACTTCCTTGCCCTTTTTGGGTCTTCTGCAGCCTCATTATTATGTGATGCGAGTTCTGGCCACCCACATCTCCTCCCACGTCACCCTCTGGGCTCCTCAGGCACGCTGCGCTTCTGGTGCCGGGTGCAGTGCATCACCGCCAGGTGCAGCGTCCCGCAGGCGCTCCCTGCACACTGTTCTCAGGGCGGTGTGGTTTTGGCCCACGTTTAGGGCCCGGCCAGCTGAGCGCGCCGTGGTAGGCAGTGTTGCTCTGTCCGCAGCCAGTCTCTTGTTTTCCTGGCACGTCTGTTGGAAAGGCTCTATCCTTTCCACGTGGAGTGGTCTGGGCACCCTTGCTCCCAGTCACATGACTGTGAGGGTGCAGTTGTGGACTGATAGGTAGTTCTCTAGAGGCATCACGGTGCTCGGAGCCACCGACCAGCTCCGTTACTCGGGGCTGGATGGACCCGGTACTCCCGGCGTCTCTCAGACGGGACTTTGTTGGCTGCTGTCTCTTCCATGTGTCCTGAAGCCAGAGGACAGAAAATGTGTCTGAGCCACTGTTTCCTCAAATCATTGGTGTGAAAGCGGCTCGCCGGCCACGCCCAGCTAAAGGGGGCGGCTGAGGCGTGGCCGGGCACCAGCCTTCTCAGGTGCGGCCACTAGTGAAGGGTGAGCTCGCGGACGCCCAGGCCTGCCCCTTCCTGCGTCTTTACGACAGGTGCCCTAAAGCAGGACGCCGTTCGTGGCTCTTCCTCTCCGTGACCCTCTGCCATGTGTGTTGACAGGTTGCGGCGCTTCTCTCGCCCCAGCTGTGCGGACGGAGCCAAGCGTCCCCCGAACGACGACGGCTCTGGCGCTCATGTTGGAGCGCCTCTTCTGTCGGAGGGCCCAGCAGAGCTGCAGCTCCCCCCGCGCCAGCCCTGAGCTGAGACAGGAGTGCCCCGCGGAGATGGTGGAGATGACCAAGTCCAGAACTTTCCGAGCATACCTGCCAGACCGCCTCCGGACCTACAGCTGCGCCCACTGCCGGGCCCACCTGGCCAGTCACGACGAGCTGATCTCCAAGGCGAGTCTGCGGGGCGCCTGCAGCCTCGTGGGTGGCGCTGCCCGGTGGCGGGTCCAGGGGCTGGTTGCCGGGTTTGCACACACACCCTCCACCTGTGGAGACCGAGGCCTGGGCCGCGGGCCGCTTGGCTCCCAGGGCCAGGAGCTCGTTCCTGGGTGATAGGCAAGAACCAACAGAAGGTTCTGATCCGCTTGCGTTTCTGGTTATCTCAGGCCTGTCCGTCCCCCTTGGTCCTTGAGCCTGGTACCTGGGGTGACAAGTCCCCATCTAGTGTCCCCTCCAGCTCCTGTGGCTGTGAGTCGGGACTGGCCAGAGCTTGGAGACATACAGATGTCCTGTTCTGCCTCCTTGGTCGTCCTGGAATGAGTGACCACACTATGAGCTTTCCTCCCAGAAAGGGGCCGTGGCTTCCTTATAGTTCCCATGGGAAGGCACGGAAACCGCCCCGTGCCCCCATCTGCTGGACGCCGGCACACGCCATCCCAGGCACGGGGCTCAGGGGCGCTCTGCCCGCAGCCCCTCGGCGCCGGTCCAGGTCCACGAGGCGCCTCCACTCTTCCCTGGGCAAGGGCTCGCGTCTCTCGGCGCTGAGTGCAGCCAACCCTCTGACACCTCTTCCTTCTCTGCAGTCCTTTCAGGGAAGTCAGGGACGAGCCTACCTCTTCAACTCAGTGTGAGTACTGCGCCGCTGGTGCCACCCAGGGCTAGGGGGGTGCGGGCTCTTCTCAGAGGCCAGGGGCTGTGCTCCCAGCTGGGGTCCATCTTGGTTTCCAAGGAGACTGGACTCTGGGTGCCTCCTCACCTCCTGCTGCATCCTGGGATCTCGGGGGGAAGCAAAAATTGTGTTTTCTCTTCCGAGGGTCAAGGGACAGCTGGGGAGTCAGGGAGGACACCCCTGGGTCCTGGGAGCAGCCAGTGGGCCTGGCCGTGCAAGGGTGCCAGCTCTTCCTCCCTGCAGGGTGAACGTGGGCTGCGGCCCTGCAGAGGAGCGAGTCCTGCTCACCGGCCTGCACGCTGTGGCCGACATCTACTGTGAGAACTGCAAGACCACGCTTGGGTGGAAATACGTGAGTCACTGGGGTCTGTGTTACCATGGAGACAGTGGGCTGAGAACAGGACGTGTGCCAACCGTCGAGGGTCCACGGGCCGGGGAGCAGGGAGGCCGCGCCCCCCCATGCGGGTGATCACTGGCCCGGCGCAGGCAGAGCCCATGGACGCGACCCTGTGTCCGAGCTCACAGCCGACCGCTCTGGCATGCTCAGGACCCACTGGGGCCCTCTTGGGCCCATCCCGGGGTGCGGGACAAGTGCATGGATGAAGTGCTCCCTGCACCCGTGCGCCACGCCCCGCCCCACCCAGCTCCTCTCCACCACTCGTGACCCCAGTCCCAGGAAGGAGGCTCATGCTCCCCATCCCTTCTAAACCGCCCTGCTGGGTCCGTGCTCAGCTGCACACCCGCTTCCGTAGCTCCCGCCCGACGCCTGGCACCCAGCACAGCAGTCCGTCCCCAGCCCCAGTGCACACTGCACAGGCAGTTCCGGGAGACATGACCCTGCCCTTCCTTTCTTCGCCACGTGTAGAAAGAGGTTGAAAACCGAAATGGATTCTATTCCAAAACCTCTCTCTCTCCTCAAGGAGCATGCCTTTGAAAGCAGTCAGAAGTATAAAGAAGGAAAATTTATCATCGAGCTCGCTCACATGATCAAAGACAATGGCTGGGAGTAAAGTGGACTTCCTGTCCCCCCAAGCGTGACTGAGACGGTCGATGTCCAGGAGATGGGCAGTGTCCGAGGGTGGCGACGCCCCGGCCAGCCCCCCCGGTGAGGCAGCCCCTGCACGCCGTGTCCTCTTCACGCACAGGGTTGTTTCCGAAATGTTTCAATGACCTGTTGCTAATTTCTCAAGATCCAGAGAAAGACTTAACTGATGACTTGTCCATCTAGTCCATACCTTTGTAAGCAACGCTTTTAGGGTAGAGTTTGGCTGTGTTCTGTTGTTTTGATGGAAAACCAAACAGTCCCCATGGACCCCGGGGCGGCCTCTCTGGAGAGCCAGCCCTGCCCGTACCTGGGGTGAAGGGAGGGGACCTCTGCTCCCCGACTTGGCCCCGCACTGTGGTGGTTCTGCACGCGGACAGCCAAGGACGGTGCTCTGCCAGGATCTCCCTGAAGGCTGTGCGTCTCTGCACCCAGGGTGCTTTTTGCCTTATTCAAAAGTAGAGGGCACCACTGGTAACTCTTCAGGTGAGCTAGAGATAGAGAACCGTGTCCAATGGAGCAGCCTGTTTAAGCCAGTAGATTCCTTATCTAGAAGGCGGGTGAGCGAGCGGTCAGCGGACGTGGCCCCAGGCCCATGCGCAGGCACTGGGCAGCTGGTTCACAGAGTTCAAGCTGAACACCCTGGACCAAAGGAAAGCGGATTTCCTTTTCTGCTCCGACGTACTTGAAGAAAAAGAATTATTTTTCCTATATTTGAAAGAGGCCAGAACAGGATAAACTTCCAAATTAAGATCTGCGACTGTTTTCACGTTTTCCACAGAAGGTTCCAGTTGCAAGACAGGTGTAAGCTGATTGCTCGGGGGCCCCAGCCCATCCTGGTTCGGCTAGAGTTCCCATGCACTGGCCCTTTGCAGGGCTGGGCTGCACGCTTAGCTTCTGGCCCGTCTGTAGAGAATGGAGGCCAAAAGGCCCTCTGGCCAGTGCGCCCGGCCTGCCCCTCCACGTGTCTGGAGGCCTTCAGTGTGCCCACTGGGGCCTGAGACGCCCGGGACCTGGGACCCCGGCCCCACAATCCCACGGCTACAAACAAGATGCAGGGGCTCTCCTCTGAGCCAGAGCCCTGGCTGGTGCTCCAGGCTCAGGTGAGCTTCCCGTGGGCATTCTCTGACCCACAGCCTGGACCACGGGGAGCCCTGGGCTCCCTCACCCCCGGGTGCTGGGTCATCTGCAAGGGTGCCCAGCAGGCCTCCTCCTGGGCAGAGCCCGTGAAGGGCCAGTAGGTGCCCGCCCTGAGGGCGGAGTCTGAACTTCTGAGGCCCAGCCTGAGCCGGCAGCCGGGCGCATCTCCTGCAGATGCTTCTGGATGCCAAGGAGCTTCTTGCGGCTCCCGTGTGCACTGCACACACGTGTCCCGGGCACTCGGGTTCTGGGCATCTCTGGGGGCGCAGCAGCATTCTTCCCAGTGGCGCGGGGCGGCTTCCTGGCTGACGCCAACCAAGGCCGTCAGCCACTTTCTTTGTGGGTCTTCTGCAAAACCCAAGCTCCTTTTGAAACCAAACTAACTGCCCGTGAGCGGCTTCAAGGAAGGACACGCCTGAGGCCACGACCAGACATGCGGGTAACGTGCTGGGACACCCCCTTCAAGTTCCTAAACGGTTAACCGTCACCTTGTGACTTTTATTTAACTTATTTAAGGCATTTTTCCCTTGGAAAGAGTGGGAGGTGACTCCAGGGTTACGATAAGTTCAAGTCCATGATGTGGCGTCTCTGCACGCTTACTTCAGAACTGTGGCTTAGCTCTGGCTGTTTCATACCTATGTATATATAAAAATATATATATATATATATAGTATTTTTATACCGAACGCTCACTCTTGACCGCTTCTGTCAGTTATCAGGAGGGACCGGACTGGGAACTGCTTCAGAAGTCCTTACTTTACCTGACACCCTCACTAAGGACTTACGACGCTCTGACTGTTTTTAACATCCAGAAAAGGAAGAGTTAAGCTCCAAGACGACAGAGATGTAAACCCTCCCTTGTCGGAGGGCCTGGGCAGGCCCGTTCCCTCTGTGGAGCTGTGGGTCCGCAGCCTGGAGTTGCTGGCCTTCTGTCAGGGCTGGTGGGCCCGGCCGCTAGACAGACGGACAGATAGACGGAAGCCCAGGACCGTCCCGTATCCAGCCCTCCATCCTCTGTCTGCATGAGCTTCCAAAATAAAGCTTCCAATGTTGGCTGCCTTCTCATCAGTAGCATCGACGGTCTGGTGGTCTGGCAGGGCAATGAGGGGCCTGCGCTGGGCGCCTCCAGCGCTGCTGCTGGTGGGGCGTCCCTGCTCCAACAGCCTCAGGCGAGCACCTCACACACCTCCTCCCCGTGACCCCGGCTCCCAGGGACCGCGTGAGCCGCTAAGTGGTTCCTAGCCGAGGAGGAGCTGGCGCTGGGTCCTGAAGACATGAGGGAGGGCGACCTGGCCGCAGGCGTGGGGTAGAACCGTCCCTGTGGAGCCCAGGTCCCAGTGGACAGTCACGGGCCCCGGGAGCAGGAGAGGCACCACCATGCATGTGGACCTGTGAGCCTGGGCCCAGCAGCAGAGACGGAGGGACCCACAGCACCTTCTGGAAGCGAGAGCCGGCTGCACTCCCTACCGTGATGTCTTAGGTGACGAGAGACCAATAGAAGTGGGCACAGAGCCTGGCTGGGGTAGCCGTGCTGACCCAAGAGCTCAGCGCCAGGAGTGGACGTGGGCCTGGGAGGCAACAGCTCTCCTGAGCGTCTGGTACTTCTGGAAGCCGAGGGGGACGTGTCCAGGATGGGAGGCCTGCAGGGAAGCGGTGTGGGAAGGACAGGCTCTGCGGCTCCTCAGGAGAGGACGCCCTGAGCAGGGCATCGGGCAGTAAGCGAGCACAAGGCAGGTCCCCAGGGTGCAGAGGAGCAGGTAGGGGCGCCAGTTCACTGGTGGCCCCAGTGAACCCAGGCAAGAGACAGACAAGGCTTTTGGACGAAACATGGAGGCTCTGCCCCCCCAAGTCAGAAGGTCTGGTCTAAGGTCCCAGGTGACCACTGGCTGGAGGATCACACCAAGCAGACTGGTGCCAGGCGGGGGCACGAGGGTCAGAAGACAGCCCATCCTCCCCAGAAGCCCGAGACGTGGAGACAGGGCCGGGCACCCACCCGCCCAGGGAGGGAGCCAGGAAAGGACTCGGGGAGCAGTCAGAGTTTTATTGAAGGGCCTCCAGTCCCTGCCTGGACCCAGTGCAGCGGCCAGCTGCTACCACGAGCTGAAGTCCCCGAAGCCGCGGCTGGGCTTCTTCTTGGCCACAGGGACAGCTGCACTGGTAGACTGCTCCTCCTCTGCTACCCGCTTCCTGGGGGGCACAGTGGACGCAAGCTGCAGCGTGCACACGGCCCCCAGCTAGGAGCCCGCTCCCCCCATGTCACAGGGCCGCACAGGTCCTGAACCCAGCTCCCTCCCAGTTCACAGCACAGTCCCAGAGCCTCTGTCTGAGCCCCACTGACGGGCTCTGACCCCAGGACACGGGGCGTGGGCAGGGGACACTCACGTGACTGCTGGGCTGATGTACTTGCCCACCCCCTGGCGGTATGCCTGGGGGCCCTGGCTCCCCTGGGGGGGCTGGCTGCTCCTGGCCGTGCTCTCAGGGGCTGCTGCCTCGGCGAGCTGCGTCTTCCTGCGCTCCTCGGCGACCTGTGGGGGCCAGGAGGAGGCTAGCCTGAGTGCTGGCCCAGGCAGGGCTCCTGGGACAGAACCGGGCCGGCTGCAGGCATAGCCGTCCCCCCAGGCCCCTCCTCACCTGAGCGTCAGCCTCTTCATAGGGGTCCACGAACACTACGGTGGAGTCGATGCGGATCTCCTCCTGGCGGGGAAGGTGGGCGTGAGCAAGCCCCCCGCCCGCCACCCACCCAGCTCCGAACCCAAGGGGAGGCCCCGCTCTGGGCACACACCTTGGGGCGGTCAGTTTTGGGGTCACTCTCCACCTTCTCCATAGCGGTCAGTGTGTCAAAGCCCCCAACAACCCTGCAGCAGAGCAATGGGGTGCCTGAGAACGTGCCCGCTGAGGGCACCCCTGAGCGGGGCACAGGCTGATGGGCCCTGTCCATACACAGTGTCTGCAGTGGACTCGGCGCTCAGGGTGAAGGCCGAGCCCTGGACAAGAGGTGGACAGGACGTGGCCCAGCAGTGAGCTTCGGGACTGTGAAGGAGAGCCTGTGGGGGGGCAGGTCTCAGGCCCAGAGAGTCAACTCCCCCCCTGGGCACAGACTGGACAAAGGGCACAGGCCCGGCCTGGGGGACACAGCCACCCACCGCCCCCCACAGACCCCGCCCAGTGCCTTACCGCCCGAAGATGGTGTGCTTCTTGTCCAGGTAAGCGCAAGAGCGAAAGGTGATAAAGCTGGGGAAGGATGGGGTGGTCAGGGAGAGCCCACGCCTCCCCACCCGCCTGCCTCAGCCCCCAAGCCAAGCTCCACGTGGGACAGTGCATGTCGTGGGACGGACACGGCAGAGAGGCTGACCCCCCAGGGCTGCATCCACAGCCTGCACGAGAAAAACACACGAGCCCACTGACAGACATCCCAGGAACACACAAACTCTGAAACCTCGCCTGGGAAAGATTCCACCTGGAATCCGACGGCCGGAGCAGGCTCACCAGGTCCCACACAGCCCAGCCTGGAGGGACCCAAGTCCACCCACCCCTCGACCTGAGAGCACGCGCATCCACAAGGCCTTGACTGTCTCAGATGAGGACCCGGATACACGTGACTCAGCAACTGCGCCCCCACCTACATGGACATAGTAGTTTCTTCCACGTGAGCGACCCCCACCCAGAATGAGGGAATAAAAAAGCTCCGTTTCCAAGCTGTCACAAACTACAAAACCCTCAGGAAGGCAGGGCGCCCACGAGCAGGAACTGTGAAGTCGCACTGAAGAGGCACAAGACGTCCTCAGAAAGCCAGGGCGCGTCCCCACACGGGGAGCCTCACATGCTGCGCGACCCTCTGAAACGCACATCACGCGATGCTGACGGGAATCACGTCCCCCTTGGAGCAAAAGCAACCCCACACAGCGGAAACGAGGTGGTGACAGCGCAGGGACCCCCTCAGGGACGCACTGCAGGCCCCGCGGACGCTGGTGTGAGGGCGGCCTGGAGCCCCTCCTTGTGGTCGGCGGGAGGGCCCTCCTCTGTGGGATGCTCCCGAGGGGCCCCACTGGGGGAGATACAGAGAAAACCACCGAGAGCAAGTCCCCGGGGCCACTGGACGGGGCCCGTCCTGCCCCACTGGTGCCTAAGACGGCCAGGGGCCAGCAAGCCATGCCAGACCAACAGGCATCCTCACCGTCAGGCAGCGGCAAGGCCCTGTCCACCCAGAGGGTTGGCTCCCAGGGACACCGGGACCACTGAGATGAGCCACGCCCTGTGCCCCCACAACCTCCACACATGCACAAAGGCACAGCCAGGACCCTACACGAGAGACGGACTGGGCACACACACACCACCTTTCCAGACTGTGACGTCTGGGAAAAGCTAGTATAGTACAGCTGAGGAGTTGAGCGTTTTTAAAACTTCTCCTTCACGAGGACTGCCACGGGGAGGCAGCAGGTAAGGCGGTGGTGAGGCCTCGGCACCAGCCCCGGCCGCCCCGCCTGCTAACAACACCCGGCCTTCGGCAGGCAACGCCCTGAGCGCGGAGCGGCCTCCTGGCTTGATGGACGCAAGTGGGCACGACCTTCAGGGCGAGGCTGACGGGGAGCCCACAGGAGCCAGACCCCGCCCTGTCAACTCACAACTGAGACGTGTTGGTGTTGGGCCCTGAGTTGGCCATGCTGAGCACCCCACGGCCCGCGTGCGAGAGGTTGGGCCGGAACTCGTCTCTGAAGGGCTTCCCCCAGCACGACTCCCCACCTGGAAAAAGAGGGGCTGGGCAGCAGGATGACAAAGACCCAGCCAGCCCAGAAGCCTCGCCGCCCCAGGGCGCTCATCACCAGCTACCCGTGGACCCCCAGCCCCAGGCCCTTCTAGCCCCTGCGGCGTCCCCCAGGACACGAGTAAATTCCACACGAGGGAAGGTGTGCCAGCTCAAGCCACCAGCAGGCTGAGGGGCTTTGGAGGAGCAGCCCCCAGGGCAGAGCTCGACCCTCGCCCACTGGGCCTCTAGGTCTGCTGCCAGAGAGGGGGGGCACCCCTGGAGACCCGAGGAGGCCTCACCACCAGCGCAGAACGAGGAAATGGGAGGGGGAAGCTGTGGCTCTAGGGGCCCCCAGGTACCCCTGGCCCTCCCTGGCCCTCCTCCGCCCCAGAGCTCCTGGGGCCCCCAGGCCCCCCCCCCCCGGGGGCGCCCCGGGCGCCCCCCCCCCTCTAGAGCCCCTGGGCCCCCAGGCCCCCCCTGGCCCTCCTCCGCCCCAGAGCTCCTAGGGGCCCCCAGGCCCCCCACTGGCCCTCCCAGGGCCTCCTCCGCCCCAGAGCTCCTGGGCCCCCAGGCCCCCCCCCCCCGCCCCCCCCGGGCCCCCCCCCAGCACCCACCTGTGCCAGTGCCCGTCGGGTCGCCACCCTGGATCTGTGGGAAGAGCCCGCCAGTGAGGAGACCTGCCGTGAGCCCCCGCCTGCACCCCAGCTGCTGCTGGAGAGAACGGGGCCTCCCAGTCACCCCCACAAGCCCGATGGGGCCAGCTGGGCTGGGGCCTGAGAAGGGGTCAGCAGCCCCCGTGGGGAAGGACCCCGCACTCCGGTGTGGGCGGCCGGCGTCAGTGCTCACCACAAAGTTGCGGATGGACCGGTGGAAGATGGTGCCGTCATAGTACTGCTTCCTGCAGAGCCTGATAAAGTTCTCACAGGTTTTTGGGGTCTGAAATGGGCCAAAGGCTCCCGTGAGGCACCTTGATGGTGGAAAGGGCTCCTGGGGCCCACAGCCGTGCCCTCAGCCAGTGGGGATGTGCAGGACTGCCAGGGGCGGGGGCCACAGACCAGGTCACAGTGCAGCTCCAGGTTGAGGTCGCCCAAGTTGGTGCGCAGCCGCACATAGCCCTTCTTCTTCACGAACCGGTAGCGCAGCTCGTCCTCGTCGATGGCCGCTACGAGTAGACGCCTGAGCTGCCCGCTTGCCCAGTGTCGGGGGCCAGGGGTGTGGGCACCAGGGGCGGACATGGGAGGGGAGGACGGGGCTGGGGGACGGTGGGCCCTGACCAGCCAGGACCAGGAGAAGAGGGCGCTGGGGCCTGGGGCGTGGCAGACCCCCAGGGGAGCCTCCAGACAGACGCCCCCCAGCCAGACACGAGCCCTCTTTCCAAAGGGCCCATCCCTGCCTGTTCGCTAGCGAGCTGCCGGCAAGCCGGCAGAGCCAAGGCAGGCAGGGAGAAGGACGCCTGTGCTCAGCTGCCGCAGACGGAGCGGGGCCAGGCGCTACCTGCTTCATGCGTGGTCTCGGGAGCCATGGCCGTGGACGTGAAGGAGGCGCTGACCTTCCCAGTGGAGTAGTGGGCCTGTGGAGACACCACGCCGGCCCATCAGCACCTGGGGGCCCCCCTCTGCCCAGGCCCTGCCCATCGCCTGCCTCCACCACCCATGGGCGCCTGGGGGCCTCCTGGGGATAGTACGCCCGGCCCAGGCTGGCCTCTGCCGCAGAGCCCAGGGAGCCGCGGTCCTTGGCTTCAACTGGGCTGAAGGCCTGGCTGCCAAGCCTTGTGTTAGGTGAAACCTGGCAACTCGCACTAGTCAGAGCGTGGGCGCCCCTGGGGTTCAGAGTACCAGGCACTTAAGATTAGAGGTTTCAAGTTCCTACAGAAAAAAATATCCACGACAAATGGCTTTTCTCCTTCTAAACAGAAAAAAAAAGGTTTTCTCCCATCAGAAGAAAATGTATCAAGACGATAGGAGCCCTGTGTCAGAGAAAACCGTCAACAACACACCTTCGTCTTTAGCACACCTGGCTTCCTGGACAACCGTTTAAAAGGGAGTCTCCCAACCCCAGTGCCCCAGGCCCTGCCTGGCAGGGGGCAGGGGGAGCTGAGGGCCCAACAGGCCAGGGCACGAGTTCCAGTGCCCTCACGGCCGACTGGGGCCCAGGGCTGAGCACAAGGACAGGGGCGGGATGTGGAGGTGAGGGCCGGGTGTCAGGCACCCTGGGACCATCTGTCTTCCCCGCGACCCCGGCAGCTCGGCACCCCCAGGTCCCTCTGGCTCCAGGTAGCCAGCTCTGCAGGGCCGTGCCTGCCCACACCCCAGGCTGCTGTGTAGTGAGGAACCAGGAAGGCTGCTGGGCACCCCCCAGCCAGCACTGTGCTCCAGGAGTGCCACCAGGGCAGGGGCGCGGGCCCCGTACTCACGGCGTTCAGCTTGTCCACCTTCGCCTTCTCAGGGGCTCTCATTGTGGCCGCCAGCACCTCATCCCCTTTGAACTCCTTGTAGAGCTCCTGCAGCGTCTCCCGCGTCTCCGTATTCGTGTTTTTCAAATAGTAAGATGGGTCCTGCTTGGCCTTCTCTTCATCTAGAAAATGGCACGGTGGCCCTGAGTAGCCGAGGCCCAGCACTGTCCCCAGACGCCGTGAGGGGACAGGAGGCCAGAGCCACTGAGTGCCCGGCCGGGCACAAGGCCAGGGTGACCCGAGCCTCCGCCAGTCACAGCCTCCTGGCCACGACAGCCCCGGGAGGGGCCCATGGAGGTGGGAGAGGCCCGTGGAGGCAGCAGGGGCCAGGCCACCGCCCTGGCCCGACCCTGGGGTCACAGCCCCACATCACGCTCCCCCACCTCCGAGGCCCGCCTGCCCACCTGCGGCCAGCACACACGGCCTGGCCCAGCCCTGCGGTGAGAAACGGACCACCTCTGGAGGCGCGTGGCGAGGGCGACCCAGGCCCCAGGGACCCAGGAAAGGAAGCAGCCCTGGGGGCCTGCAGCCGAGTCCTGGCAGTGCCCGGCTGGCCCCCACCCGCCCAGGCGCCAGGGCCCCTGCTGGCCCAGCACAGGACAGCGGCATGGCAGCTCAAGACACCAGCCTGTGCAGGGCGGGCTGGAACCCACGGACTCTGGCGAGGGGAGGGGGCGTCCCCGGGGCACCGGCTGTGCCACCCAAGCCCCTTGCCCCTGGGCGGCTGGGCTGCACATACCTGGGTCAATTATTTTCATGTTATTCTTAACATGGAAGAAATTGGAGACGTTGAACTTGTCCAAGTTGGTGGGGTCCTACGGCGCAGAGAGCATGTGGCAGTGAGGCCGGCAAGTCCTGCGCTGCGCAGCTGCTGGGCAGGGGGGCGGGGGGCGGCGGGGCCCAGGCTTGATAAGAGGCCAGGGGTTGGCAGGGCGGGCGGGGAGAGGGCCAAAAACCCGCTCCCCACCTGCATGCCTTTCCCCACTCACAGCCAACCAGCACCCCCAGCTGTCAGCGCTGACATGGGCTACCCATGGCAGTCAGCTGCCAGGCAGACCCCACAGTCTGCCCGGGGCCAGAGAGGGCCGTTTACTGGCCTTAGACCATAATGGGACGAGCCACAGGAAGATCCAGGCCCCCGATTTTCTGCGGCTGTGACTCTCACGAGCCCACTTGGGGCTCTCGGGCCACCTACAGGCGTGCTCTAGGCTTGCCCTGGGTCCTGAGCACCTGCCCCAGCCCTCAGGCTTATAACGGGGCGGCCTCGACTTGGAGGCACTCTGGGGCAGAGACAAATCAGGGGTGGCCCCTGTGGCGAGCCGGGAGCCCCAGACTGTGGTGGCGGCCTGTGCAGAGGCCCGGGGTCGTCCACAGCCGGGAGGGGCTCTGCTGGGCCGCAAGGTAGGGAGCCAGGAGGGGACAGCGGGGCCGGACGCCCACCTGCAGGGTGATGATGTCCTGCCGGCAGAAGGGCTCATCGGTCAGCAAGTCTCGGAAGTTCTTGGCCTTGATGTTCAGCTGCTCCACTGCCTACAGCCAGGAGAGGGGCTGTGGTCACGGTGCCCCCCACCCGCACCCCGCAGCCCAGAGCCCAACCCAGGAGGGAGGAGAGGGCACAGGAGTGTGCCCCAAGGGGGCGGGGCTTCCCAGACCCCAGGCGGGGTCCCTGATACCTTGCTCCCAATGGGCTGCCCACCTCCACCCAACCCCAACCTGTGACCCCAGAGCCCCAAGGGGCCAAGCTTCAGCGATGGGTGTGAAAACCCACAGCCTGCAGGCACACCCCAGCCCAGAACAGGAGCCCCACCCCTCTGCTGCTCGGGCAGCGCCTGGAGCTGGGCTCCCTCCAGGGTCTTCGTGGGTCTGCGGGGCCTGGGAACTAGGACCTGCTCAGCGGGCAGAGCTGCCTGGCCCAGGCCTAGACGCCACAGGCAGGCGGCCATCCCTTGGCTATAGCAGTGGCTCTCAGCCTGTGACCTCTGGGGGCCCAGGCGTCCCCACCAGGGCTCGTGACGACCCACCTCGTGGGCATAGACGTTGCCGGTGGTCCTGATGGCCACGATGTGGCTGTTGTTGGTGAACACGGTGAAGAGCACCGGGCAGTGATACTTCCCTGGTGAGGGCGCGGGGGAGGACAGAGAAAGGGAGCAGGAACCCTGTGGCAGCAGGCCTTGGGAAGGGGCTCAAGAGGTTGCCCAGGCCCCTCCTCTGAGAGGAGAAACTCAGCACCCTGCAGGACCGCCCCCAGCGGCGCCAGCCCCAGCCCACCAGACCACCCTCCACCTCAGGGACCAGCCTGTCTCCCTACCCGCCTGCTGCCCCTTCAACCTGTCAACCCCTCTCTCAGACCCCACCCCGTCCCCACACCTCCTGTGCCCCTCCCCACCCCGCTGCACCCCACCCACCCCCCAGGGCAGCCAAGGAGCCCGTGCAAGTCAGTCCCCACAAGGTCGCTGCAGAAAGGGAGACATGTAGAGATGAGACCTGGAATTGCATGATTTCTAAGAACCTTGACTTCAAAACTGCAAAAGATAATTACAAGAGCATTCTGGAAACTAAACCACTGGCTGGATATTCGACACTAAACAATTCATACCAACTTTCCAGGTGTGACAAAAGTGGCCTCGTTTCTTAAGTCCTTAGTTTTTAGAGACACACCCAAATACTTAGGCGTGAACTAGCACCACAGCCTCAACACAGGCGTCCAGCCAGCAAGAACAGCAGAGGGCACACAGGGGTGCAGAGCAGGACCCCAGGACTGCGCCAGGGCGTATGACCAACGCTGAGCTGAGCAAAAAGAGCCCGAGAGCCCCTGCCCCCATGCCCAGCCGCCACCTGGGCCGCAGCCTGAGCAGCTCCGTCTCCAGACACCTGGGCCAGAGCCATGCTGGCTAGGGCCTGTGCCCCTGGGGGCCCAGCTCGGCCCACACCGCCCAAGTGCCCTGCAGTGAGCACTCGTCTCCATTCCTAGCTTTGAACTACCTGGGCCTCTGGGAAGACGTTACCACGTTTGTGAGAAATTCAAGGCAAGCGTCCAGCCTGCTCAAAAGGGAACGAGAACTTGGGGAGAGGTGGGGCCGCATGTCCCTCGGGCCACTCCTTAAGCCGGCTGGGCAGGGTCACTCACCTTCGCTGTTCTTTGCAAAGTTCAACTTGATCAGGGACCTCCCATCCAGTTTCTCAAAGAAGCAGAATCAATAAAAATAAACAAGCAACTAGCATGAAGAGGTGCCGAGGCCACCAGGCCAGTGCAGCAGGCAGCGGCTCACTCCGGCGTAACTCCCGCCCCGCCTCCCGCCCACACAGAGGGCCGCCAGGGTGCCCCAGCCCGCCCGCCCCCACCTCGCCCGTCCCTGGGTCTCCGCAGCACTGGCGCTGCTGACACCCCAGGTCCACGTCCTCCTCCAGGACAGCACCCCAGCCTCTGGTCCTGCTCTGCAACAGAGCCGGCGCTGTGCCACAGCGCCAAAACCTCCCTGTGAGTGAACTGCAGACATGCCGGGAGAGAACAGAGAGCAGCCAGCAGAGTGGGATGGGGCCCAGGCCCGTGACGGGGCGCAGGGCTGCGGCGGGAGAGACCCGACCCCGCGCCCTCTCCTGACGGCACCCAGGGCACGCCAGCTGCGCTAAGCAAGCTTCCCCAGAGCCCGCAAGGAGCACTGCCCAGAGAGCTAGACGCCCAGTGCCTCCGAGGGACTCCCCAGCCCCCTCAACACCGACGGCAGGAGTATGGAATGATTTGACTCCTCCAGGGCAACGTGCCAGGAGCTAGCACGCCGAGCATGCAGCCCGAGGCCGGCAGGCTGGGGGCCCTGCACATGCGCCCGGCCAGCGTCAGTAGCAGCAGTGACGCCAGAGCCCCTGGTGCCACAGCAGGAGGGCACCACGTGTGAGCCACACACAGGCATGCGGATCCAGAAAGGACAGGCTGGGAGGGGAGGGGCCGTGCACGCGCGTGTGTGAGACACCAGAGCGTTTGCAGACCTCACCGAAGCTTCTGCACAGCCACCTACCTCTCCGTTGCTGGGGTTGGTCCCGTACTTCTTGAGCCAAGGAACAATATTCCTGAAGAAAGAGATGAAGTGCGTCAGCCGGCGACCAGCCAGAGCGGGGGTTGCGGCCCCGCCTCATCACAGGGACAAGGCTGTTTCCGACTACGCAGGCGCCAAAGGCCGCCTGGGGTTTGACCGCAGCTGTGCACAGACGTGGATAAACAGGCTAGCGGGGAGACCTACACACGCGCCGCTGTGGCTCCATGGGAGGCGCTGGGCCAGCCTCAGAAACCATGCTTCCAGAGAGTTCCCAGTGACGGGGGCAAAAAGCTCTAGTTAGAACTGTGAAAACGGATCTGGAACCACCCTTGCAGTGTGACCTCAACCAGGTTCCCACAAACACCTCCCAGGCAAAGAAGGGTCCAGACTGACAGCGCTCGTCCCAGGCGCTGAAATTACAGCCCATCTTCCCTTCATTCTCAAGTGCTTTCCACGTTTTCTGAGACGAGACTGAGCCACAAGGAAGCGCCAGAAGCCTCTTCCGCCGGAGCATGAGGCTGCCGTGGGCAGTGCGGACCACGGCTCTGCCTCCGTGACGTGGAAGCTACACACTCGCCAACGTTCCAACAGCTCGGGGGTGCAAGTCAGGACACCAGGGGCCCCGGCAGAGGTCGGGAGAGGCCCACCCAGGGCTCTGGGGGCTGCGGGACAGCAGGGTGGCCCTGCCTGGAGCCCACACCTGTCCCGGTGGGTGCCAACAACCTCACCACATCCGTCAGCTTAGAAGTCAGAAGAAACTCACAGCAAGTCAAAGACGACACCTTCGGGGGTGCACACCGGGTAGGCGAAGGGCTGCAGAGAGAGACTGAGGGACGACAGAGTCACTCCTGGGCACCGCCCTCTCCAGACCCAGAGACGCTGGCGGGGCGTCCGAGGTCGGGGGGCCCCACCCGCTCCTGGCTGCATGGCGGGCACTACTCCTGCACACTCCCGAAGGACAGGCACACGACGCAGGCACAGTGTGATGCCCAGGAAGCTCCAATGCAGGGAGGTGGGGGTCGAAGGGCACCGGCCACCTTGTGGAGGGTCTGCTCAGGAGAAGGAGCACCCACAGATGGAGGCGGCTGGTACCCAGCGGACTTCCTTTTCTGCGGCCTGGGGTTTCCATCACGAGCCCTCGAGGGCCCTTCTGACCTGGCTTGTCTGGGCAGCGGCAGTCAGGCCCCAGTACCTGGAGCTGCCCTCTGCGGCCCACGGCTCTCCTCCAGCCCCGGGATGCTGCCTGGGACTGAGCAGAGCAGGCGCCAATGACAAGGCAAGCTCCCAACAGCAAGAGTGTGAACACGCACCTTCTCCCAACAGGGCCTCAAGGGCACGTTTCCCCCTAGAACCCCAGGAGCTGCAGAATGGGCAGGACATGGAGCAGAGGCCTCTGGGAGGCTCCGGGAACCACAGATCTCCACAAAACCATTCACCAGACCACGCTCCCAGGAGGCGGATGACAAAGCTGGTGGCAACAGACAGAACCCCATACAGAACGCCCACGCCGGGGCCTCACCTGCTCCCTCAGCAAGTGAGACGGGTGAAGCCCTCACCCTCCACAGGGCCCTCCAGGAGCCCCCTGGCCGTTCCTGCGCCCTTGCTGCCGTGCCATCTGGTTGGCCGGCCTCACTGCAGTGCTAGGGTCTCCAGGAGAGTTTGGCCAACTCTCAAGGCTCACCCTGACCTACGGATTCAGAATCTGGTTGCGTGGGAGAGGGAGTATGCTGTGTAGATACAATTGTGTGGGACAGAGCTGACCACAGCTCAATCTTGGGGAAACTAAGGCCCAACTCCCTGGGGAGTTTCCTTGGAGAAACTCAGACCTGCCCCACTCGCCCAAGCTTAACGAGGGAAAACGCCTTTGATCAGCTCCGCACGGTGTCCCTCCCTGCCCCCACAGTGACCTGCACTCCCAGGGAAAGGGGCAGGGGGGCCCACGCAGCACTTAGCCTCAGGCCCAAAAGGAAAGCGTGACAGCCCAGAGCTCAGAGCCAACCACTTCCAGGATGGGACGCCTGGGCCAGGGAGCTCACCCCTCCCAGCACTGATTCTCTGGACTGTGCGGGCGGCCTGAGGACAGAGCACACCCACCTTGGGAGATGAGCACCGGGCTAAAGACAACGCCCTGGTGAGAAAGCCACCCATCTCTTTTCACTGCGCAGTCCTTTCTCTGGCCCCAGGGAAGAGGCAAGCGAGGGATGCAGACAAAAGCCACCCCAGCATCTCTGGGGATCAGATTCACTGTCACACAGAGGAGTACCCCAGAATACTTGCGCAAGAGAGCGAAAGTGCTCCCAGCTCTTACCTGCAGTGGTCAAAAGGCAGACGACGAAAATTTGTTTGTGGGACATCTGTGTGAAATGAAAACAAAGGTCGGTAAAAATAATTATTCTATAAAGAATTTCACAAACGTGCTCTAGCAAGTCAATTACATTTTAAGAAAAAAATGCATGTTGGGACTTCCATGGTGGTGCAGCTGCTAAGACTCCATGTTCCCAATGCAGGGGGTACCCGCGGTCCAACCCTGGTCGGGAACTAAGACCCAGAACAGCCAAATAAATAAGTAAATTTTAAATAAATAAATAAAAACTAAAAGTGCATGTAAGTCACAAGATCGAAACATAACAGCATGGAGTTACAGTGAATAACATCCTAGTAACTGCATGGTGACAGATGGTTACTAGACCTATTTTGGGTTTTTCTTTGCAAAGTACAGAAATATCAGATTACTGTGTTGTACACCTGGAAAAAATATAGTGCTGTAGCTCCACTCTACTTTAATAAAAATAGTAAAGCCTGCTTAAAATAAAAAAGAAAATGTTGACGTAAAGTACGTAGTGCAAAAATTGCTGTACCTAAAACAGAACCAAAACGTGGGGTCCATCAGGCGGGAGCTCAGAGGAAAAAGCACACACTGAGCGTGGGGGCCGCCCACAGCACAACCCTAGCTGACCCCCGCCCGGCTCTGCCTTCCCAGTAGGCCGCGCCAGTTCTGGGCCAGCAGCGAGGGGGAGGGTGCTCTCTGACTGCAGCCATGACGGCTTCGGGTACTGTCATTCTCTGTATTATTAGCTGGATAGACAAGACATTATTTTAACCTATGTTTAAAGAAAAAAAAAAATCACCAAAATTAAAAAAAAAATAAAAAAAAGGACTTCCTCGTGGGCCAGTGGTTAAGAATCCACATACCACTGCAGGAGACACAGGCTCGCTCCCTGGTCTGGGAAGACCCATGCACCACTACTGAGCCCCAGCGCCACGGTAAGAGGAGCCCCCACTCGCAGCAACACAGACCCATCACAGCCAAAGAGAAGAAAATCAGCAAGACTGACCACCCTCTCCCATACACGGGGTATCTGCTCTTTTGTGAGCTGCGTCCTCAGCCCGTCTGTCCACTAGAGTCTCCGTCTTCTTTAATTATTCAGTTCTACAGGCTCACCCTACAGCGAAGACCTCACCCTTTACCCACACCCACACACTCTAGGGGAACAGAAGGATTTCACATCTTACCTGGTTTCCTGCCACCATAAAAGTGAGTGTATTCAGCACAGGTGATGTACCTGAGGAGAGAGAACCTTATTACTTCCCCTTTCATAAGGAAGACAGAGTCTCTGGAAACAAACTGATGACCGAATCACTTCGCTCATTTGGCAAATGCTTATTAAACACCTGTTATGTGTCAGACATATTGAAATAAACTCAACAGAACACAAATACGGGCGAGACATAAACCCGTAAGCAAACCCAAACAGTCCTCTTGTGCAGATGAACTCAGCTTAACAGTAGGGTTACTGGTGAGAAGTGGCTGGTCACATGAACACCTGGCGGGGGTGGGTTCCAGGTAGAGGAACCTCGCACGCCCAGTGGTGGGGGCTGCTGAGGATGGAGACTTGGGGGGTGGTCGCATCACCAGGGTTTTCGTGGGCCGTGGGAGGACTCTGGAATGGCTTCAGGCAGGATGGAAAGGCGCCAGGAGGGTTCTCACAGAGCCCTGATCCAGCCTGAGTCCCCAGAGCGTCACTCTGGCTGAGGTGTGCAGAGGGTCAAGCAGGAGGCAGCAGAGACCGGTCAGAGAGCAGCTACAAAGGTCCAAGATGGAGCTGGGAGGACGGGTGGGTCAGCAAGAAGCGGTCAGCTCCTGGAAGTGCCAACAGGACTTACTGAGGGACAGGAGCCAGAGGGAAACTCCCAGGCTTCTGACCCGAGAAGGAGCCAGGACTTGATCACTGAGGGGAAAACAGGGGAAGAGCAGGCTCAGGTGCTGACAGTGAACGAGCTCCCCTTTGCTTCTCAATGAAGGGCATGCAGGTCCCACGCCTGGTGGAGGAGCTAGGAGCCTACCTGCCTTGCTGGCAAAAAACCAAAACACAAAACAGAAGCGATACTGCTACAGATTCACTCACTGAACTCCACAAGCCCATCAGACCTTCCAGGGGCGGTGTTCGAAGCCAGGTTGGAGCCATCACCCAAGGAGGAAGTAAAACAGAGGAAGCTTGTGGGGGGGCGGGGGGAGACCTAGGAGGTCTGGGACGGGAAGGACCCAGCAGAGGGAGCCCAGAGAGCGCCCCCTCTGAAGACACCAGGAACAGCGGTGTCCCAGACACCGAGCAAGGGCTTCAGAGGGAGAGAGGTGGTCAGGCACGCCCTACGAAGGGAGGACTGCGAGCTGACCCCCGGAGGGAGCCCCACCGGCGTTAAGGGATCCCAATAGGAGCAATGCGGGCAGACCCTGACTGAAGTGGGGTCAAAGGGAAAGCAGAAAACTGCAGGTCGACACAGGTCTTCCCCATCTCGCCTTTCAGTCAGCTCAGTTCAGTCTCTCAGTCGTGTCCTACTCTTTGTGACCCCATGGACCACAGCACGCCAGGCCTCCCTGTCCATCACCAACTCCCAGGGTTTACTCAAACTCATGTCCACTGAGTCGGTGATGCCATCCAACCATCTCATCCTCTGTCGGCCCCTTCTCCCGCCTTCAATCTTTGCCAGCATCAGGGTCTTTTCCAACAAGTCTTCACATCAAGCGGCCACAGTACTGGAGTTTCAGCTTCAACATCAGTCCTTCCAACAGATATTCAGAACTGATCTCCTTTAGGATGGACTGGTCGGATCTCCTTGCAGTCCAAGGGACTCTCAAGAGTCTTCTCCAACACCAGAGTTCAAAAGCATCCATTCTTTGGCGCTCAGCTTTCTTTATACTCCAACTCTCACATCCATACATAACTACTGGAAAAATCACTGGAGAAGACTCTTGGAAAATACTCTTGAGAGTCCCTTGGACAGCAAGGAGAGCCAACCAGTCCATCCTAAAGGAAAGCAGTCCTGAATATCGTCTCGCTGTTAAGACAATAAAAGAAACTCGACGGCAGCTGGGGGGCCAAGTGGGTTTAACGGGAAGAGGCTGGAGCTCGAGAGCGGATGGGGGGCGGGGGCCGAGAGCCGCGCCCGAGGAGAAGAGCTGGGGAAGAGCTGGCGAGCCTGAGGGGCCGAGGGAGCGGGAGCTCCGGACCCCGACGCGGGGCGCCCGCCGCGACGGCGGAGGCTTCGGGGAGGCGGCGTCTAGGGAGCTCGGGGCGGGGCGCGCAAGCCCGCTCCGGCGGCGGCGGCTGCACTCACATCTTGTCCTTCTGGTGCTGTCGCTTCCCCATGGCGACGGCAGGTCAGCGAGCGCAGAAACCCGGAAAAGGCCCTCGGCCCGCGGCGCCCCGCCGAACTCCGCAAGTACTTCCGGGCCGCCGGCCGCCCCGGAAGCGGGCGCGAGGCACGCCGGGAACGCCGCCGGCGCCCCGCCCCGCGCCAGCCCCTGCCGAGCCCGCCCCGGCCTGGCCTGGCTTCCCAGGGCTTCCGCTCGGAGCCCGTGAGGCCCCCCGGCCTCGGCCCCCTCTCTGCCCGAGGCCGACAGCTCCAGAGGGACCCCCACATTCGCCGTGCGCCCTCGCAGCGCTCACCCGGCCCCCACCGCCTGCAGGCCCCTCCTGGGCGACCCAGGGGCAGGCGGCCACCACGCCTGAAGGTCCAAAGCCCTCACGACCCCTGCGGCCTCTGTCCTTGGCCGGACCACCACGTTGGGGTGCCTGGGCCAAGCCTCGAGCCTTCCTCCACACTCAAGCACTGGGTGATCCTGCCTGGGCTCGTGGCTTTAAACGCCTCCCTCCCTTGACTCCCAGCACTAAATGGCCAGCGCTCCTGACTCCGGCCCTCTACTCGGGCACCCAGTGAACCCGAATTCAACGTGTCTCCTGAAGCAGAATTCTCCTCCTCCCCGTCTAGGGTCCGCTGTCCTCAAAGTACCACTATCCACCCAGTCACCCCATACAGCTCCATCTCAACTCCCTTAAGGGCTTGCCGCCACTTGTAATCCTGCGCTAATCTATCTGTACTGGCTTACCACGCTGCAGGGTGAGCCAGGACCCCAGCTGCCTGTCTGCTATCTCCAGTCACAAGCAAGGTGCACGCATGCTGTGTGCTAAGTCGCTTCATCCGTGTCTGACTCTTTTCAACCCTATGGACTGGAGCCCGCCAAGCTCCTCTGTCTGGGGGGTTCTCCAGGCAAGAATACTGGAGTGGGTTGCCACGCCCTCATCTAGGGGATCTTCCCCACCCAGGGATCGAACCGGTGTGTCTTGCATCCCCTGCACTGGCAGGCAGGCCCTTCACCTGTAGCGCCACCGGGAAGCCCCGGCAAGGTGCAGGGCATACCTAAGGGCTGGAGCAACATCCGCCCTGCCGGCCAGCAGCGCCAGGCACTGTGTGCATGCAGGCTGATCTTACAGCCAGGTGGAAGGCAATCAGTCACATGTCCTTGAAACTCTTTAGGGAGGCGCCAAGTTGGAAACCGCCTCACTGGCTGATTGTCATCCCCGGGGGGAACAGAGCACTGTTTCTAAGGCTTGGATTTGGGGGCCAGGCATAGCAAAAACTGTAGTCCTGTAACTCAGTAGGATCAAGTGAGGCCCAAAGGGTCACGGAGTCACTAGAGCGCAGGCAGCTCCCCTCACCCACTGCTCTTCAAGAGTGCCCAGGGCTGAGATCCTGGGTCAGGCGCAGGTGAGGGCACAGCAGTAGGAAGACACCAGCAGGGGAGTTTATTCGTCCTCTGGCCGCAGTCTGTACAGAAGAGGGGACTGGTCCTTCCAGTGGGCCACCGACTCTGTGCTGCCCAGGTCGTTCTCTGAGTCCTCTTTGGGTCTGGGCACAGGCTGGAACTTGAGCAGGACAGGCGGGGTGAAGATGGAAGCCGTCACAGACGAGGACGGCGTCTCCTCGGGGGCGGCGGGGCTACTACAGGTGGAGGTCCTGTGCGGGAGACTCGGAGCACAGGGCTGTGGATTCATGAGGCGCAGAGAGCAGCGGGGCCTCAGAGGGGCACACACGGAAAGCCGGGCTGCGTGACGGTCGCACGGCATTCCTGCCGCTGGAAGCCCCTCGCTTGGGATGTTTGCTCAAAGCTGTCCACTGCAGCAATGTTTGTGATTGTGTAAACCTGGAGACGATCCAAATATCCGTCAGGGAACGCCCAAAGGAACCACGGCACAGCCCTGCCATGGACAACTCAGCAGCTGTTCAAGGAGGGAAGCTGGTCTTTACAGCCCAGAGTCAAGACACCCAGTGGTATGGCAGTGGCCGAAACTAGCCGCGGTGTGAGCCTGCCCTGATGGACAAAAGCAACCCATGGACTGCGACTCTCGTATTTCATGTATTCATTTCTGTACTGTGAACTTTTCCCCACAGAATATGTTCTGCTTTTGTACACTTTTAAAAGACAATTGAAAATAACTCATTATTGGTGATGGCACCAAGAGGAAGGACAGCTAGCTCAAAGAGCAGTCTGGAGTAGGAGGCTGAGAGCTGTCCCCGCCAGAGGGACACGTCAACACACGAGAGGAGCTGAGTGAAGGGTGCTCCGCCCACACAAAGGGCTGGGCGTTCTGCGTTTATTACTGGTGAATTTCTAGGCTTTTGGGGGTCTTGGGTTTGGTTGTTTTTTGCCAAACCATGCAGCTTGTGGGATCTTAATTTCCTGAACCCGTCATTGACCCTGGGCCCTGCAGTACTGAGTCCTAACCACTGGACCACCAGGGAATTCCCAGCAGTGTTATTATTTTAAATGGGTGAATTATACAGGACTGGAAAAGGTCAGTTTTCATTCCTATCCCAAAGGCAGTGCCAAAGAATGCTCAAACTACTGCACATTGCACTCATCTCACACGCTAGTAAAGTAATGCTCAAAATTCTCCAAGCCAGGCTTCAGCAATACGTGAACCGTGAACTTCCAGATGTTCAAGCTGGTTTTAGAAAAGGCAGAGGAATCAGAGATCAAATTGCCAACATCCGCTGGATCATCAAAAAAGCAAGAGTTCCAGAAAAACATCTACTTCTGCTTTATTGATTATGCCAAAGCCTTTGACTGTGTGGATCACAATAAACTGGAAAATTCTGAAAGAGATGGGAATACCAGACCATCTGACCTGTCTCTTGAGAAACCTGTATGCAGGTCAGGAAGCAACAGTTAGAACTGGACATGGAACAACAGACTGGTTCCAAACAGGAAAAGGAGTACGTCAAGGCTGTATATTGTCACCCTGCTTATTTAACTTATATGCAGAGTACATCATGAGAAACGCTGGGCTGGAGGAAGTGCAAGCTGGAATCAAGATTGCCGGGAGAAATATCAATAACCTCAGATATGCAGACGACACCACCCTTATGGCAGAAAGTGAAGAGGAACTAAAAAGCCTTTTGCTGAAAGTGAAAGAGGAGAATGAAAAAGTTGGCTTAAGGCTCAACATTAAGAAAACTAAGATCATGGCATCTGGTCCTATCACTTCATGGCAAATAGATGGGGAAATGGTGGAAAAAGTGTCAGACTTCATTTTTCTGGGCTCCAAAATCACTGCAGATGGTGATTGCAGCCATGAAATCAAAAGACATCTACTCCTTGGAAGGAAAGTTATGGCCAACTTGGATAGCATATTGAAAAGCAGAGACATTACTTTGCCAACAAAGGTCTGTCTAGTCAAGGCTATGGTTTTTCCAGTAGTCATGTATGGATGTGAGAGATGGACAGTGTCAAAGGCTGAGCACCAAAGAATTGATGCTTTTGAACTGTGGTGTTGGAGAAGACTCTTGAGAGTCCCTTGGACAGCAAGGAGATCCAACCAGTCCATCCTAAAGGAGATCAGTCCTGGGTGTTCATTGCAAGGATTGATGTTGAAGCTGAAACTCCAATACTTTGGCCACCTCATGCAAAGAGTTGACTCATTGGAAAAGACCCTGATGCTGGGAAGGATTGGGGGCAGGAGGAGAAGGGGACAACAGAGGATGAGATGGCTGAATGGCATCACCAACTCGATGGACATGGGTTTGGGTGGACTCTGGAAGTTGGTGATGGACAGGGAGGCCTGGAGTGCTGCGGTTCATGGGCTTGCAAAGAGTCAGACATGACTGAGTGACTGAACTGAACTGATATGCCATATGAATAATACCTCAATGAAGCTGTTTAAAAACCACAAAAAAAGTCCTCTAACGCAATGAAACTGCAATCTCAACACTCAATGATGTGGGAAACGCTTGACAAAAAAAGGTAATTTAAAATAAAAGAAAACCACACATTCAGTAAACTCTGGATTTGTAGAACCACGTATAGATAGATCCCAGGGCTGATGGAATCGCTCTTTATGTTGGCTCCTGGGCAGTTTGGTTCTGCTTTCCCATTACAGGATTAAGGAAGGGGCAGCCACTCTCCAGCATTAGGCCCCTGATGACGGTACGGGTCCCTTCCAAAAGTGGGGGGACCATCCCCCTGCACATCCTTCCAGCGCTCCTGCACGCTCCCTGGAGGCTCAGGGCTCACTCACCAGGGGACGTGGAGCTTGTGTGCATTGTTCCTGGTCAGGTACGAGAAGTGGAAGCCCCCAGGATTGAGGACCAGGGGGGTCAGGTCAACCATAGGGCTGCAAGACAAGGTGGGGGAGGGAGTTCAGCCCCGGGGGGGGGGGGGGGGGGGGGGGGGGGGGGCATGGGCCATGCACGAGCTGATGAGGAGGGGAAGGGAGCGCTCAGAATGCAGGAGGAACATCTGAGAGGGAGGTCAGGGTCCCGGCTGGGCCAGAAAACAGCACGTTCCCCTAAGCCCTTCCGTCTATAGTCTGCCTGGGGCCCCAAATAAATCCTCCCACCTCTTTGGGTTTGATGACAGGCCAGTCCAGTTTAATTTCACTTCAGACCTCGAAACCTCCACTTTCTCCAGCTGCAGAAAACAAAGGAAACAGGACAAGTGTGGAGTCCTCCTCAAGAAGAGAAGCACCTTCTCCAAGAACTAGGGGGACGCTGTACCTTTCCACCAATCGGCAAACATGTCAGGTCATGCTGGGGGCCGGCTGGGGCTTGGTGTTAGGGGGACGGGGCCTGGGAGAGAGGCTGGGAGCTTGCAGAGGCCCCAGCCCTGCCTCGAGGCAGGCGACAAATAAGCAGGAGTTGGAAGGGGTGGCCAAGGAAGAAGGGCGCTGCCAGGCATTCCAAGGGCAGCCCGGAGGATTGCCCCCATGAGGAGATGCAGGTGGTGGGCATCCCCGGGGAGCCCCGGGGTCTGGTCGAGTGCCTTGGGGTCGGGCAGGTGGGGTCCCGTGCATCCCCCACCCAACCCAACACTGCTAGCAGAGCGGCCCTCATCATCTGCTTCGTCTGCTGCTGCCTGCAGAGAACATTCTGGGAGCCTCTACTGTGGGGCCAGGGAATTGCTGGGGTGCTTCTGAGCAGGGTGCAGAGGCTGCCCCTCTGCGGGCCACTGACCGATGTGCTAGGCAGAGGAGGGAAGGGGCCAAAGACCCTGGGCATGGTGTAGACAGCGGGTGATGGGGCCGCCGTGGAGGTGACAGGCGGCAGTGGTGGTATAGGCGGCGGCAGGGCTGGGGGCAGGCACGGGGAGGTTGAGTGGTCCTGCAAGACGACGCGTTCTGGTTTCTTCGGTTTCCGCTTCCTCCTCCTCTTCTTGGCATCTGGGACAGGAGGTGTCCATGAGCACCTGCCCCAGGCCTGGACAGGTGTGGGAGCGCAGACACAGGGCGGCCCACAGGCAGGGGAGCCAGGCCCACACAGGCACCAGGCATTCACACGCACCATCTCTGCGGCCCCTCGGCCACCCACAGGCAAGTCCAAACCACCCGAGGCATGGGCCGGAGCCCCGCCAGGCTGTGTGCGAGGACAGAATTCCACAGGAAGTGACGGAGCTCACCACCGAGGTTAGCCTGCCACCCACCCTGGAGTCACCCACGCTAGAGTCTGTCAGCACCCCCATGGGGTGTCCAGGGCCCAGACAGTGAGCCCACCAATGCCACCCGGCCCCAGGTCATCCTGAGGGTGTGCAGAGAGCCCATGGGGAGGAAGTCCTGCAGAAGTGAGCTCAGGGAGACACCCGGGGTCTCCCCCCGCCTCTCCCCTGTTCTGATGAGTTTGAGTCTTTCTGCTGTTCAAATCTGGAGCCCATCAACATAGTAGGGGTCAACAAGCCCCTCCTCCTGCAGCCCCTCAGGAGAGAATGAGCACTGCTGGGGGGCGCTGATGGGAGGCTGAGGGCCTGCACCCAGAGCAACCCCGGCCTGAGTCCCCATTCGGCGCCACCATTCCCATGTGGCCCACACATGCTGGGCAACCTCCCTGGGCCTCCACTTCCTCTTCTATAAAACAGGAATAAAGAACGCCAGGGCAACGCCTTGGGAGGCTGTGATGAGCGCCGCAAGTGCCCTGGGGGTCGGCTGTTGGATGAAACAGTGCCGTGGGACTCCCCCCGGCCCCGCCCAGGTGAGCCAGGGCCCTGACGTGGGACAAAGGAGTACACCGCCTTTGTGCAGCCCTGAACACAGACCCACTCCAGGACCAAATCCAAGCCTCACCACAGCTTCAGAGCAACGGTCCAAGACACACAGGCAGAGGGGGACCCCGACAAGGGCCACAAATCGAGTGGGTTCCCCCAAGGACAACACAGTTCAGTCCAGGGCATCGGGGGCAAAGCAAGGTCACCCCACCTCAAAGCGGATGTCAACAGAGTGGCCTCTCAACTCGGTTGCCTTCCCAGTGTGGTGGTCCCAGTGTGGCAGTGAAAGCGGCCACCCTCCAGCTCCACCCTCATCTGTTCCCGTGTGAACATGAGCGTGCCTCCCACCCAAACAGTGTGCGGGCCTCCAGGGGTCCTGACTGACAGACCAGGCGTGGAAAGCCCGCTGTGGCCCCGCGGGGAGGTGTGAGTCGAGCGGCCCGGCGCAGCACGCAGTGGGCTCACCCTGGGAGTAGAGGTGCACGCGGTGGATGCGCCTCTTGAGCTGTTCCAAGCGCTGGTGCATCTCCAAGGCGCTCATGCTGTTACAGCAGTTCAGCTCCCCCTGGACAGCACACGACGCCTTGGCCTGCGAGGGCCGCGGGCGAGGCAGGGCGGAGGAAGCCAGAGGCCTGAGCTGCCGCCTCCGGAAGCCCCCACCCCGCCGCGCACGCCGGCGCCCCCGGCCGCCCCCGCCCTGGGCCCCCCCTACCCCGCCCGGCCGGCCGCACCCAGAGGAAGGAGAGGAGCCCGCGCCGCTCGCACTCGGCCTGCTTGCCCTTGCGCACCACGCGCTCGGCCAGTGCCGGGTTGCGGTCCAGAGTGCGGAAGAGGCGGCGCAGCGCGCGCTCCGTGCAGGTCGCCGCCTGCCTCTCAAACTCCTCCTCGGAGATGAGCTGGCAGAAGGTCACAGTCTGCGGGAACTCTCTGTCGAACTCGTCCAGGACCTCCATCCTCGAGGGCTTCGGCGGCTCGGCTGCCTGGGGACCGAGTGGCGGTCGGGACGGGATCCCCGGGGTCCGGGCGCGCCCTGCCCATCCGCCCCGGGACAGGAGGGGCGGGCTCCCTCCCCGAGGGCCGGAGCTCGAGTGCCCGTCGGGGCTCGGTCCCGGACGCACCGCTGATCCCCCAGCCACCGCGCGCGCCGCGGCCCGACCGCCTGCGGCTCCAGGGAGACCGCGGGCCGGACAGCAGCACGTGACAATGCCCGCCGTTCTGCGCATGCGCCCTCAGGCTTCGACGGGGCGCGCACTCCTGCACCCCGACCGGGCGCATCCCGCTCCTGGCCGGCTGACTCTAGCACTCTCTTTGAGACCCTTGGACCCCGGGCGGGCTGCCTCCAGGCCCCCCACATCCCGGCCGCTCCCCTCCTCAGGGTCTGTAGGACCAGAGGGACGTCAATGCCCCTGAGACTTCTGTTTGCCCACAAATCCTGTAGCCCTGGAGTTTCCACCTTCTCTCTGGACTTTCTCTCCAGCCTGTCCTTGCCACATGAGAGTCTTCACCATTCCTTCTTGGACATCTTACCTGCTTCTTAGTCCCAACCCAGAACTGACTGAACCCCAAGTTCCCTGGGTTCCAGATCCACACGTACCTGTCCCCAGGGGGATGTTTCCTGGGTATTTCACACTCAGCCCATCAGAAACTGGCAGCTCCTTTCCCCCTGCCCCCTCCCAAACCCGCTTCCCACTTCCTTCTCCTACTAGGTCAGGGACCCTCACCACCATACATTCCAGTCTCTTATGGGGGGATGGTGCTCCCTGGAGTACCCCCCACCCCCAGTTAGATCTTTAGATTTTTTTTCACCTCCTACCACCAAACCAACAGCCCCAGCTGTCGCCAACACAGGAGGTGGCCTTCACTTCCTCCCACAGGGCCTCCAAATCTCCATTCTGTCGCCTGGCCACCTGTGACTTGACTTTAACATACATAGTATGAGCTTTTTTAAAACCAGGACAAGCATCCTCTGAGAGGTCAGGCAGGCCCTTGATTAATCCCCATCATGTTATGCTTATAATACTCATTTCTTTGGATTTTTTAAAAGTATGCCGTGTCAAGCACTGCCAAAAACGAAATGTTCGCTGCTTTCGGGGGCTCCTCGTCTAAAGAGGGCTTCAGCCACTGGTGGAAAATACGATCTAACAGGCCCTGGTGGAGGAACACTGGGTGCCCTGGAGCCCAGGGAAGGCTTTCCCTTCGAGGGGACATTTGAGCAGAGCCCTGAGTTCCCAGCAGCAGCAGGAAACAGCTGCGTGGCGTTTGGCCATGGGGTAGAGTCCACACAGGAGCAAGGGGCAGGTCTGAGTCAGGTGATCCTGGGATGGAGAAACCCCAAAGGGGCATGTGTCATCGCCTCTCATCCTCCCCAGGGTGCCAAGGCTTCTACCCCAGGGCACAGAGGTGAAGTCACTGTCCCCCTGGGCACAGCCATTGATGAAGGGTACTCCCAAATACCCCTCAGACACCTGGGTCCCCTCTCAAGGAGACAGGCTTGAGTGGCTGCTCCTGGGCACATGAAAATCCTTTGTGTCTGCTCCTGATGCTGAGGGCGCCCTGCAGGCACGCCTGGGGCAATCTCCTTGGCAGGTCGGCTCCAGTCCCCCTGATTCCAGCTGTGAGTGGGATGCTGGGCACCTCACTATCCCTTCTGAAGGCTCAGGGCAGCACATGTCCCTGTAAGAGAATGAGTGGGCATGGGTGGAGGACACGGGGCTCCATTTCCTGAGCCCACTGTCCACCCCAGCTAGCTCTGCTCCTGCGGAGGACCCAGGAGAACGTTCTCCCCAGGAGTGCCGGGAGGGCGGGGCCTAGGGCATCCCCAAAAAGTCAATTCAGCCCCTGGGGAAGTCTGAGCCAGGCCCTGGCAAACCCTCTGGGCAAAGCAGTGGGCCTCTTTGTCCACAAGGTCCTGACCAAACCTTGAGACCCTAGGCTTACCTGGGAGTTGGCTGCAAAGATCCTCTTCAAACCACAGCTTTTCTGAGTCTGCCCCACCCCCTGTCCAGCCACAACCTAGATGGAGAGGTTGGGAGAGAACCTCCCAGCTCTGCCGTTCTGATCCTCCGACGGAGGGCCGGCTGGCCCAGCTCCGCACCTGCGGCTCGTTGCTGGTTAATGGAGTGAGGCGGCCAGACTCCCTGCCCGGGCGCTGTGGGTGGTGGGCGGGGCCTGACCGATGCCCTTTCATCATTGCACTGCTTCCCAGGGGCGCACAGTAGTGCAACAGGGAAAGAGTGTCAGGCAGGCCTGCCAGCGCCTCTCCCGGTGGTCGGCCTGGATCTGAGACCCGGAATGCAGGCCCACTGGGGCGGGGCCTCTGCCTGGGGGAAGGGTGCCCTCTGACCCCAGAGGCCCAGGCCTGGCCAGGATCTCAAGTTTCCATGGAGAAGGGAGCGCGCCGGGCATGGGGGAGGGGAGGGCGTGCAGGTCCGGGGCCCGGCCTGGGGAAGGGAAGTGGCAGTGTGGGGGAAGGGGTTTCCAAGGCTGGTCCCAGATGCTTTGACAATATCATTGCACTGCTCCTCAAAGCACAGTAGTGCAACCTCGTCAGAGCACCTGCGGCCAGCAGGAGGGACTCCCACCGCCCCCCGTACACACAGGGAGGGAAGATAGCTCAACCCTGGGTGCTTGGGGCTGCGGCCCATTCCTAGACAGCAGAGTGCGGAGGGGATCTCATGGGGGGCTGATGTCCTTGAGGCCCTGAGGACCCCCAGGGGAGCCAGACCTTCCCCGGCACCCTCTGGAGAGTCGTGAGTAGATAGAGGGGCGGCTCCAGCGCCTGAGCGGGAGTTGACCGTGGATCGAGCGCACACACAAAGCAAAGGGGCCCGCGCTCCAGGGCCGTCAGAAGCCCACTGGCGCCTGGGCGGGGGTGGGTACAGCCTGACGACCCTGCGCCCTCGCCCGGCCCGCGCCTCGGAGCAAAGAAGGGTGACCCCCCCAACTCCGGGCCGGCGCGCCCCCGCCAACTCAGGCCTCCGGCCCCGGCCCCTGGCTCCTGGCTCCTGGCCCCTAACTCTATCCCGGCAGACTCCCTGCTCGGCGGCCCAGGAAGAGGGACGGGGGCGCTTCCCAGCCCTCTGTGGTCCCCGGCTCGGAGCGGGGCGCCCGGGGTGTGGGGTTGGGCCCCTCCACACAGCCCCCCGGCGGGAGAGGGCCGCCCTGCCCCGCGCCCCCACCTCGGATCCGACTACTCACGCGGCGGGACGCCCTTTCCTCCCCCCGGGCCGCGGCAGGTCTCGGGAGGTGGCGACGAGAGGTCCGCGCGGCAGTCCGCCCGAGCCGCCCCCAAGACCACCCCGCACCTCGTGGCGCCCTCGGGCCGCCGGCTCCATCTTTAACCCGCTGACAGGCGGCGGCCCGGCCCCCGGCCTCTTAGCATAGCGCCGCGCCCATTGGCCGGCCCGGCGAGGGCTCCGCCCCGCGCGCGCCCGTTGGCTGGGGCCCGAGCGATTTCAAACCAGCCTGCGGGCGCCGATTGGCCGCGCGCGGGCCCAGGCTGCGGCTCCGCGGTTTTAACAATGAATTCTGCGAACACTGCCTCCCCATTCATAACTTATCAAAGGGAACTTTGCCCGCCTTTTCGCAGCTCCAGTCTCCGCGAGTTTTCATCGCAGCCCGGGTGAGGCGCTGGGAAGTCCGGTGCGAGGCGCCGGGCGCGAGGCCAGAGCCGCTGCGGAGGGGGCTACGACCGGAGGAAGATGTCCCGATCCGCGCGCGCGCGCGCGCTCAAGCCCACGCCGGCGCGGCTGCAGGCCGCCCGGTCTGGCGTACTGGGATTGCGCCCGGTGCCTCCCCGGTGCCGTGCTCGGCTACGGTGGGCTTCGTGGCTGGGGTAGCCCCTCCCCGCTCAACCCCACCGCATCGCCGGACTTGAACAGAATGAGATCTGTCTGAAACCACCGGGTGGGCCTGGGCTGTGCGGGACCCGGTCTTGGAGCCCCGCTCCGCCCCGGAGCCTTGCGGATCCGTGGAAAGCACGGGGAACGGGGCACCACGCGGGCCCCTGCGTGATCGTGGATAAGCATTCATTCAGTGCTTCCCGGGGGTCGATGACCCGGGAGGATGGACGTGGCGCCGGCCGCCCTCACAAAGCTGCAGTGTGTGTGTTGGAGGGGGTAGTACCTAAGTTACTGCGCATCTGGGCCCCCTCTTTTATTCGCTCAGTCCAGAGCCTGAGAGCAAATGTTTTGGAAGGCAGGCAGAGCTGGGTTTGCATGTTTAGCAATCTCGGTAAACCTCTGAAAAATTAAGACGATAATTGAACGTGCTGTGCTTCATAGATTTGTTGCCAGGAGCTAATGAGATGCTGTGTAAATCGCTGGCCCAGTGCCTGGCACTTAGTTTTCAATAAAGGAGAGATTGGCTGCTGCTGCGGTTTTAATTTTTGGTCTCGTCCTGCATTCTGCCTGTGGCCACCTCACCTGATCGCACAGCTTCAGCCTCGACTTCCCAAGGATTCCTCCCGTGCGCTGTTGGAGCCCGCTAACTAACACTCCTCACTTGTGTGTGTAGGGCGGGAACAGAGGCAGCAGTGGGCTCTCACAGCCCAGTGGGGCCAGGGCCAGGCCAGAGGAGCGCCCCTGGGATTTGCAGTGTGGTCCACACTGCCAGCGCCCACACCCCATTAGCACTCACCTCTTTGGAAAGGATGCTCGCCGCCAGTGCCTGAGGGCTTCATTCTGGCTGCAGAATCCAGGGCAAGTGGGAAGGGCTGCAGAGGGACACCTCTACCCGCCCCACAGTCCTCAGTCAGTGAGAGAAGGTACCCTGGTTGGATAAGTGCCCCCACTTTTGTGTTCTACCAGCTGCCTTACCTGTTCCTCTCAGCCCCACTCCTTCCCCAGTGTTTTCTGGGATCACCTCCCAACAAACTGTCTCAGGTCAGGTGAGCGGTGGGAGAGAAGTGGAGGGTAGTAGACGATGCTCAAAAGGTTTGAGCAGAGCAGGACCTCATGGGGGAAGGGACAGGAGTAAAGGGGGTAACCATGACCCTCCCTCCCCTCAGGTCTCACAACTGGCTAGAGCCTTTCTGTCACCCCCTAAGGCTAACTGACTTCTCAGAAGTCAGGTGCTCACTCTCCTCCAAGGCCCTTCCCATTGGTTGCCACCCCTGGCCTCTCCTTGGGCTCCTATTCTCCTGCCGGAAAGCAGCACGCTCTAACCCGAGCAGCTCAAGTCCCTCGGCCTGTAATCTCTGCTATCACCTCTAGAGGTCACCCACGCACCAGCAAAACTGCTGTTACCTTCCTCTGTCAAGGGGAAGCTGATTTTATTGTCCCTTTAAGTTGCAACCCTTTGCCAGCTCAGATTGTGCCTCTTCTTCCAGGAAGCCTTCTCAGATGTCTGCCCTTGCAATACCTCCTGAACTTCTGTTAGGGCCTCCAGGGTTTGGGGCCGGCTGAGTGTGTGGGGTGCCAATCTGCACAGAGACAGGGATCTTGCGATGTGAATCTCCACCAGATGGGCAGAGACCTGGCCCAGTGCTTGGTCAAAGGCAAGGGTCCAGACTGTCCCACCTGCCAGGGGAAGGGTGTCAGGAGGAAGGGACCTCTCTCAAGGGATGAAGGACTGACTAGCTTGTATCCATCCCAGCCGGTAGGGAGCAGGGCTCCTGCAACCTCCTGAGACCCCAGCCCTCATCAGGAAGGTTCATGGAGCTCGAGGGTTGGAGAACTGGAGTCACTGGGGCCATTGGGCCATCTGCGGTAGACAGGGAGGGGGCCGTGATGGCCCTGGACAGTGTGGAGAGCGCACAGAAGAGCTTCAGAGAGGTCTGGGCTGGTTCAGCTCCCAGCTGTGCTGGAGACAGAGCTTTCACACTGAGAAAGAGATGCTGAGCAGGACCAGCTGCCAACTTCGGGTCAGCCCCAGGCTCACGGCAAAGTGCAACCACAGACCAACATTCTTTAATCATAAAGGCACTTGAGAACCCCTACAAACCCAAAGTCTCCCCTGAGAGCTGTCCGCAGACAACGCCCCCCCCCGCCCTCTGCCCCCCGGTCCACAGCACTCAGAGCTCATCGTGGCCCCCAGGGGCCTCCGGGCTGGGCTTGATGAAGATGCCTTCCATGGCCTTCCACTTATTGTGGGCGCTGGCGCTGGCCATGCCGTGCACCTCGTGCTGCCCCAGGATCGGGCTCCCGTACTGCTCGCCAGTAACCGACAGGAACACGGAGGTGCCCACGTGCTGGAAGCGCACGGCGGCCTCGCGCTCCCAGTGCTGCCCTGAGCAGCGCACGGTCCACAGGTCCAGGTCGTCCCCCTCGCCGTCCTCCCCAAAGGCGCTCACCTCCTGTGGGGGCAGAGGGGTGAGGACAGTGGTTGCGACAAAGGGAGCCCTGAGTCCCCTGTGGGCACCTGCCTGACAGTGGCACCCACTTCCCCGTACCTCTCTCTGAGACCCAGCTTCTGCAGCTGCCAACTGGAACCCCCCCTCCAGCCCCAAGTCCCGCCAACACGGGTTCTTCCAACACGTGCTCACCCCACCTCCCCTGCCTGGCCCCCATGGAGTCAAGACCTCCTCCTCCCCTCTCCTCCAGTTCCTTCTGTCCTAACCCCTCTGACCCTCACTCAGCATCATATCTGCCTCTCAGCTTGACAGTCAAGGTTCTATTATCTCATCTTTTTCTTTGAATAAGCCCCCAACCACCCTCTGTTCCAGCCCCACCGCCCTCCCAGTTCCAATGAACTCGCACACAGGTTCTTGCCCAAGCCTGGGAAGACGCCCTTCTCCTCCCTGGATTTCTCCTCATCCTTCCAGGGCCGGCCTGAGTGCCTCCTCGCCGCGGAGTTTCCCATTGTCCACCCCAACAGCCGTGTGGATCCCCCTCCTGGGTCCAGCTCTCGCCCAGGAGTGGAGCTCTTCAGCTGGATGGCTCTTCCAGCTGTGTCCCTGCGGAGCTGAGGGCTCCAGGGGGTAGGCGCTGGTAGGAGTCATTGCTCTGTCCTCAGAGTGGGCGCTGGGCAAACGCTTCTAACTTGACGCCCAGGCCCCGCGCTCACCTGGTTGTTGGACAGCGGCGATGGGAAGTGGTGCGTGTGCAGATTCTTGCCGGTGAGCACGTGCGTCAGCCGCACCGCTTGCCCGCAGCGCACCGGGGACCCGCGCGGACATCCGCCCTCCGTGCCGCCGCGGATCCGCCAGTAGCTGTTGGCGTCGTCAGACGCCTCCACGCCGGTCACCGACTGCTGGCCGCTGCCTGGAGACGACACCCCATCCCCAGGGTGGTCGTCAACGTGGCAACGCCGACCCTCGCCCCGGACAACCTCTGGTTTCCCGACGACCTCGACCCTGGGACCCAACGGCTCCCCAAGCCGCCCCCCGCCCCCCGCCCGCCTCCGGTCGCACTCCCAGGTCCGCCGCTCCGAACGGTGTCCTGACCGCGCCCTCGAAACCGCCGGCCTCCGGCCCTGAGCACCCCCAGCCCGCGGGGACCCCGCGCCCACCCCGCCGTCGGACGGCCCCGGCGCCGGCCCCAGCCCCGGCCCCGGCCCGCGCACCGGATCCGTATTTGATGTCGTGAGAGTGCAGCCGCACCCGGTGCTGCGTGTTGAGCAACTTCAGCACCGACCCGCAGGTCACGAGCCCCGCGTCGGTCTTGGCGGCACGGCCCCCCGGCAGCGAGAGGGCCAGCAGCACCCCCAGCAGCGCCGGGGCCGCAGCTCGACCGCGGCCCGCGCTCCACATCGCCCCGGCCGGGCTCCGGCTACTCGGCCCGCGGTCGCTTCCGCCTCCGCAGCCGGCCAATCCGAGCTCTGACAGGGCCCGCCGCGGCAGCCAATCGCCGACCCGCACGGCGCTCTGCCTCTGCTGCCATTGGGTTCGCGCGGGAGAGACCTGCCCCCAGCTTCGGAGAGCGGCGGCTGGGAGGGCCCTGGCGACACGAGGAAGGTTTTGATTGGTCCACGCCTCCGAGGGCTGACCAATGAGGATCCAGGGGAGGCCCGGGCTGCTCCGAGCGGCGGGAGCGCCGGATACCAGGCGGCTGCGGACTAGGGCACTGCTTTAACGCCCGCCGGGTTCAATAACCCGGTTCACCAGGTTCACCGGATCACCTTGATCCCAGATCCCTTGGCCCTCAGTGATGGTGTCCCCCTCGGACCCCGGGTCCGCAGCTGCAGGGTCTTGAGGTTGCTTGACCACTAGATTATGTGGTCACGAGTGGACACATCTCGGATACGCAGCCACATGCTCCTTCAGTCCCTGGACCTAATCCTCCAGTCACTCGACCACTGCCCCCTGACATTGGGTCACTGGGGGTCAGTGTCCCTGGACCCTGGGGGTTCTGAATTCCCTGGGCCCTTTCAGGGCCGAACCTCATGGTCACTAGGCCACTGGGCAGCAGAGGCAGCAGGGAGCTATGGTGTAGAGGCTGGCAGTCACCAGAAGACCCTGACCTGTCTTGGGAACCCGGAGCCCTGGGAGACCAAGTAACTGCGAACCAAGCCTGGGTGATTGTGTGTCCCAGGCTGGGGACTCACTGCCTTCTCAGAGAGTTGTCTGCTCAGTCATGTAAGGCCGGAAACTTACACCGCTGTTTATTTATTCATTCGTGGAATATTCTTATCTTGACTTCACTCCAGGCCCTTCAGTTCAGCCCAGCCCAGGTATTAGCTGACTGCTCACACACTTGGGGCACCAGTGAAGCAGGGAGGGGAAAAAAAGCATGTTTGATTAAATCATCCAGAATTTAGCACTCAAAAATCCAGGGTAGAATCATTTAAATTACAGCAATGGATTAGTTTTTGGTTTTCATATTCCCCCTGACTTGGTGCTGATCGGCTTGTGGGCTGTTAGTTGCCCTACCAGGGATCGAACCAGTGCCCCCTGCAGTGGAAGCATGGAGTCCTAACCACTGGACCACCAGGGAAGCCCCAGTTTTCAGGCTTAACACTGTCTATTTGGAATTCCATGTAGGACACGGTGCCTTGATCTTTTCAACACTCAGTCTAAAATGCTATCTGCCCTGGATTTAGTAGACCCTGTCCTGGAGGGGCCTCCAACCCAGGCAGAGGGGCTAAAGTGCAATCCAGACACACCAATGAACATCTCATATGTAGTATGGCCAGACCAGAACTGGCAGCCTCCTTCCCACTGCTCTGCCTGAGTAATGGCACCCCTGTTCACAAATTCACAAGCTCTTCAAGCCCCAAACTGGGGACTCATCTTTGATTTCTCTCTTCACCGCACCCCTCCTATCTACCCCAACATGTCTTGATGGCTCTGACTCCGAACAGCTTGGAAGGCATGTCTCCTGAATCCCCATCAGCACCCTAAACCGAGGTACCCCATGTCCCCTCCAGATATCTACCACACCACTGAGATGTCCCTTCTACTCAGGCCCCTCCCAAGACATTCTCCACCCAGTAAAGTGATTTTTCTTAAAAAGCATAAATGAGGTCATGCAAGCTGCCTGCTGAAAGCTGCCAATGACTTCCCATTGTGTTGGGACCAGACAATGGTGAGGACACAGCAAGTAATATCCCTACAAGGTGAAGAAAGTATTCCAAGACCTGCGGAGGTCATCCCTGTAAGTCCAGTGGTTATGACTCTTGCTTCTTCTGCAGGGGGTACGGGTTCGATCCCTGGTCAGGGAGCTAAAATCCCATCCCCCCCAAAAAAAATAGCGCATGAACTCTGAAACTGCTGCTTGGAATAAAGAGCTGCCTGCTGATCCAAGAGCAGCAGAGACCCCAGGGATAGAGTCAGGGAAGCCAACGTGCCTCTCCCTGAGTCCCTGGAGCCGTCGGTGTAGGTGGGGGTGAGAACACCCCAACAGGAACAAACAGGCTGCCCTAGGAAGGCAGAGGGGAAGAGGGTGCTGTGCTGCGGTTACAGGATAGCCAGAAGCTCCAGGAGGGCCTTGGACATGAGAGCCTCCAACCACGGCACCAGCCGAGTCCACAGACCTTTGAGAGAGAGAGAGAGAGATGTCCTATCTTGCCCAGGGCCACTATGGAAGAGGCAGCCAGTCCACAGCCTGAGCAACCAGCAGAGGGTGGGTGTGTCCTGGCAGAGCACCCCCTCTGGAAGGGGAAGCAATAGTCCCAGGGGCCATGCTGGGTGGAGACAATGAGTTCTAAGAGGCTTCCCTGGTGGGTCAGCTGGTAAAGAACCCACCCGCAATGCAGGAAACCCAGGTTCAATCCTTGTGTTGGGAAGATCCCCTGGAGAAGGGAACAGCTGCCCACTCCAGTATTCTGGCCTGGAGCATTCCATGGACTGTATAGTTCATGGGATCGCAGAGTCAGACAGGACTGAATGACTTTCACTTTTGTTCTTTTTCAAGAGGCTTGACGAGCCAGGAAGATTCAGACTGGAGTGGAGAAGGGCCAGGAGCAGAGCCCAGGAGGTTACAGGGCTCAGGGCAGCAGCGGACTCAGCCCACCGGAGGGTCTCCTGGCGGGGCCGGGGCGGGTGTGTGTCAGGACGGCTGAGATCTCTGACAGGAAAACCATGCTCCGTCAACACAAGCTTTATTTCTGTTGGCTCCCATGAGAGGCTCATCGAAGCTTCTCATGGGCACCAGCCATTCTGACCTCTACTCTAGCAGGGCAGATGCCACAGCAGTGGCCAGCAGGGGCCGGAGGAGTGGGCCATGGAGTGCTTGGTGAGGCCGCATGTGGCCTCACGGGGGGTCACTGGGGCCTGCCCCGGAGCCTGCCACTGGGGAGCTGACTTTGGCCTCCCCTGGAGGCTCCTGGGAGCTCTGGGGCTGGCCCTCATCTCCAAGGAAGTCCTCCTCCTGCTCCTCCTCCTCCTCCTCCTCGTCATCCTCCTCCTCCTCCTCGATGCTCTGCTGATCCTCGGTGTCCACCGTCTGCTCGGATGGATGGGAGGCCACACCGGCGTTGGAAGGGGACAGGAACCGCTTGGCCTCCAGCGGCCTGGAGGGCTCCTGCAGGGTGTGTGGCCGGGGCCCCTGGGGCCTCGCGTCGAGGTGGGAGTGCCCCGTGGGCTTGTCCCGGATCCTGTGGCCCCTGGTGGGGACCTCGGAGGGTGTGGCAGGGGTCCCCATGCCTCGCCGGGGGGTGCTGTGCTGGGAGGTCGGTCGGGCGGGGGTCCGGAACGCCAGCCGGGAGGAGTGCCGGCTGGACTCGGCCTCCTCCAGCCTGTGCAGCAGGCAGCGCCAGTCGACCGTGGAGGATAGGCGGATGTGTGAGCCCTTCACCTTCTTGAAGCCCAGGAAGAGGTCCATGAGCGCCTCTGTGACTGGGAAGGAGATGAAGCCCAGCTGGTCAGAGAGGCTCTTCTCAAAGCTGTACTTGTGGACGAGCAGGGACACAGCCTGGTCCTTCAGATAGTCAATAAGTTCCTCGTGCCAGGGGTCGGAGAGGTGGGACACACTGCTGGACTTGGACAGGATGGAGAGCAGCGACTTCTTGCTGAACTTGTAGCTGGGGCTCTGCACAGGAGTCGGGGGAGGGTGAGGGAGACAGGTCATCCATCCCTGCCTGCCCTCTGGCTCCCCTCCCACCCAGAGCATCCTCCGTGTGACCCACACGGCACAGCGCCCACTCCACGCTGGGTGTGGCCTCACCCCACGGCTCCGCTGGCCCACTGGCGAGCTGGGCGGGCGTCCCATATGTCAGCCCACCCCAGTAGGTCAGGCCCAGGGCCAGGCCAGTGACCTCAGTCCCCATGTAGTCAAAAGGGGGCCTGCACAACCCTCACCCAGGCTGGGGTTCAGAGGAGGGAAGCATCCCTGAAGCCCGATGGGGTGAAAGCAGGGTGGAGGCTGCACAGGGGAGCCGCCAGGGTGAGGCCACCCACGTCTGCTCTCCACACCCTGCCCAAGGAACACCCTCTCATTGGGCAGACTTGCTTGGAGAGTCCCACCCTGGACAGCAGGACCACAGCGGGTAGACCTCAGACACAGGGCCCTACTCTGGGCTCAGGCCACTGTCCGCAAGGGACAGGACCCTCTCCGTTCTGGGAGGGCCTCCGAGACTCACATGCAAATATTAAAAAAAATACCCAGAATAAAAAACAGCCTTTATTCATCTTTGACAACACGTGGCAGTGGCTAGGCCTGGACTCCTGGTCCACTCGGTAGCCCACACCCCTGCTCAGGTGGTACCCACAAAGGCCTGGCAAGAAACCTGGATCCTGACTCACTGCTAGTGACAGGAGTGGTCGCTAGGAGTGGTGGCGATGATAGGACCCCTTCCACTGCAGACCCGGCCCTAAGACCCCGGACCCCAATCTGGAAGAGGTCACCTCCCACTCTGGCAGGGCCCGAGATGGAAAGCTGCCCCTGAATGCATAGGAGTGGGGTGAGAGCACGGAGAAGGGGTTCGAGGACGAGGGGCGAGGCGAGGCCAGCGGAACCGAGGCCCCGGGGCCGCCGCGGGTCGGTTGGGAGGGCGCCTCTGCCGCCTCCCAGGGAGCGGGCGGGGTGAGGTGCGGGGTCTGCCAGGGCTGGGTCCGCTGGCCGGAGCTCAGCTCCGAGGCGGGCATGGAAAGTTTCTGTACTCTGGGGTCCCGGTCCAGCCCCTCCTGCCTGGGGAGGGATGGGGAAACCTTGGGCTCTTCCGTGTCTGTCACCTCAAGCCGGAACCTGGTGGCCACCTGAGGGCTAGACACGGGGAGGCCACCTTCCTTGGCCTTGCCTCGGCCCTTGTGCTTGCTCTTCCTGGGCTCGGTCGGCGGGCTGGAGGCCGTGGTGGGCGGTGACTCGTAGAGCTCCCCCCCGTCCGTGGGCGTGGCCATCTTGGAGTCCGACTCCCCGGCCGCCTCCCACTCCGACGGGAAGAGCGGGCCGCCGTCGCGGCGGCGGGCGCCGCTGAGCTTCTCCACGGCCCGGTTAACCACGTTCTGCAGGGCGGGGAAGAGGTGGTGCTCGGCCAGGAAGTCCAGGGTCCGATGGGGCTCGCGGAGCGCAGAGTAGCCGGGCAGCTCAAACGACGCCGGCTGGCTCAGCAGAGATCTCATCTCCCTGGTCAGCTGCCGCCTGAGGAAGCCCAGCTCGCGCTCCGGGGGCCCCAGCCCTGACGACTCGTGCGTGTCCCAGCTCGAGCCCAGCGGGCCTGAGAACCACGACAGGGGCCGCTCTACGGTCCACTGGCTGCTGCTCTGGCTGTCCAGCGAGTCCCACAGCAGCGAGTCCCCGCGAGAGGAGGCCTGCCCCAGGCCTCTCTGCAGAGAGAAGGGGGCCCCTCAGAGACGGCCGGGCGCGGCCAAGCGAGGCCTGGGGCTGGGCTCCCGGCTGGGGTGAGCCCCGCCCCACGCCGGCCGCAGCCCCAGACCTCACCCCTCGGCTCTCCAGCTGCAGCAGCCTTCTGAGGCTCTTCTCCAGCAGGAGCTGGTCTGTCACAGGCGGCAGTCGGCCCAGGCCCCGGGTGCCCAGGTCGCTGTCCTGGCTGTGGCAGCCCGACCAGTCGGCGGCCGCGCAGCTGCTGCGGCAGTCGGACACAGAGCTGGAGCGGGAGGGGTAATTGTTGGGGCGCCCCACGCAGAGGCCGGGCCGGGCGCGGTGCCGGCGCAGTGTGCTGAGGCTGGGCCGGGCCCGCGCTCGGCGCCCGCCGCTCCGCACCTCCACGGGGTCCTGCACCTCCACGAGCGGCAGCCCCGCCTCGGTCTTCACGGTGGCCATGCGCTCGGTGGCCTCCTCCACCACCGTCTGCAGGCTTTCCAGCACCTGACCCTCGACAAGGAAATCCAGGAAGCTCCTAAAGGGTCGAGGGCCCTTAGGGTTTCTGCAGCGGCCTGAACTGCCCGAGGGGTCCTGTGAGGAAGGCGGGTGTGGCCTGTGGCCCGGCTTGGAGGCGTGGCCCATCTCCGAAAATCGTGACTTCTTAGGTGGCTGCACCTGAGCAGACAGGCATGTCAGGGTGGGCAAGGATGCCCCATGGCGGGGGATGGGTCCCCAGGGTCCTCCTAGGGCACCAGGAACTGGGTAGGGACTGGGCAGTAAAAGGAACGGGGTTTTGGAGCCAGGCAGCCCTGGCTCTGGACCCTGGCTCAGCCAGCTTCGGGCAAGACGCCCTCTCTTGAGGTCCCTCTCTTGCGGAATGGGGATCTGCTCAGGGTGGCCCTGAAGCTTCCCTGACTCGTATGCTTCACATACACAAGATGTGGCTGGGCAGTCTGAAAGCCCACTTGTGCCCTCACCGAGGGCATGACTGGGCAACCACAAAACTCCTCTCGGCCCTGCCCCACTGCCAGGCCCCTCAGACCCCCTGTGGCCCTGAGCCCTGTGCGCCCCGTAGCAGCCGCTGCATCTCCAGCCAGAAGTGCCCCCAGGAGACTCTGTGCTCTCACTCTGGGGTCCTCCCAGGCCCCTGGGGGTCGGGGGGAGGCAGGCAATAGGGAAAGAACTGGCCCAGGTGACCAGGGTCCAGCAGGGGGTCCGAGGAGGACCTCCGCGGGGATGAGACACGCGGGGCTGCGGACTGCTGGGGAACACGTTGGGTTCCCCAGAGTTGGGTCCTGCTGAGCACACTTACCCGGGCCACGTAGGTAGGGTGGCAGGCCTCATCGTCCGCCAGGTAGCCCGAATGGTGGCGGCAGCTGGCCATGGTGCCGATGGCCGGGCCCGCTGCCCGCCTCCGCTCTCTTCGGTTCCACGGTGAAACCGCAGATTCCTCTCTGAGCCGGGCGGGGATACGGCGTGAGCGTGCCCCCCGCCCTCCGTGGGTCGGCGTCCTCATGCGTCCGTGGACCGCTAGTCCCCGGCTTCCAGCACCCCACTTCCTTCACAGGTCCAGCCGGTCCTCTGCTCGGAGCCCCTGGGCGTCTCAGCCCAGTCCGTGTCCAGAGTCATCTCTGGGCCCAAAGTCATCTCTGGGCCCGGTTGCGCCCGCCCTCCGTCCTCCTGGCCCCGGCGTCCGACCCGGGGCCCGGCGACCCACTCACCAAGCCGGTGACCCCTGGGCGCGCGCTCCGGTGCGGTCCGAGCCCCCGCAGGGCGTCCAAGCAGCTGGGGGCCGCCCGCGGGGGCCCTGCCTATTTGCATCCCGCGTCCTGATTGGCCTGCGCCGCGCCGCTCGCTCGCCGACTCCCGCGGCACAATGGTTGGGGCGGGGCCCGCGTGGCTCCTCCCTCACACGCCGGCTTTGGCCCGCCCACATTCCTAGCCTCCACTGGGGGCCCGGCTGGTTGCTCACGGACTTGGTCCCGCCTGGAGCCACCGCCTCCCCCGACAAGGTGACACAAGCACCTTCTTCGGCTCCGCTCTGGTCCCTGAACTGTCCTGGGCTCCTGCTCGCGGACTGTCCTCCACTCGCCCAGTGTGGACATCCCAGCTTCTGTCTCTGACGGAGTGGAAGGAATCCCACCTCTTAAGTCACAGACTAGCATCAACTCCCAGCTCCGGGGTTTCCCGCCGGGGGACTCAACACCCCTAGCTGCCTGCTCCATCTCCGTAAGTGGAGCTGAGTGTCTTTCCACATGGGTTTGGAGATTAAGTTAATCTTCCTACAACACTCTGGCACTCTGATAAAACCTGTAAATCTTGACCTCTCTCTCTCCTACCCGTCTGCCCCAAGGCTCTTCCTAATGCATCCCATCCAGGTGTCACCTCCTGGGAGAAGCCTTCCCAGAAGGCTTATCCCCCCAAACAAATGACCACAAACCCCATCCCACACTTTGCCACACCATGTGAGTAATGGATTATCAGATCACGCTCCCAGGAGATAGGAACTGTGGTTCTCACCCCTAATCTATGATCTTTCTAATATCAGTAGGTGCTCAATAAATGTGAACTTCATCCTTCCAATCGAATATCCTTAGGGCCTCTAGACTTTCCAGGACCAGCCTCCCAATGGTGAAGGATGATTGCAGTCCCACCGTTTAGTCATCACCATTGAACACTTTGCTGACGAAGGTCTGTCTAGTCAAAGCTCTGCTTTTTCCAGTAGTCATGTACAGAGGTGAAAAAATGGACCATAAAGAAGGCTGAGCACCAAAGAATTGATGCTTTCAAATCGTGGTGTGGAGAAGACTCCTGAGAGTCCCTTGGACTTCAAGGAGATCAAACCAGTTCATCCTAAAAGGAAATCAACCTTGAATATTTGCTGGAAGGACTGATGCTGAAGCTGAAACTCTTTGGCCACCTGATGGGAAGAGCTGACTCACTGGAAAAGACCCTGATAGTTGAGGGCAAAAGAAAGGGGTGATAGAGGATGAGATGGTTAGATAAACATCGACTCAATGGACATGAATCTGAGCAAACTGGGAGATGGTAAAGGACAGGGAAGCCTGGCATGCTGCACTTCATGGGGTTACAAAGAATCTGACATGACTGAGTGAACAAAATTGAATACAATGGTTCTTATGCCAAGAACCTGGTGAAGGACTCTTTAAGGACTCCAGTTCTTACTGTGCCCCCAGGGAGGTGGGTGTTATCTGTTACTCTTCAGCTCAGCTCTGCCCTTTCCACCCAGGACCTGAGGGCAAGCAGGGTGCAGAGAACCAGAGCCAAACGGAGGCAGGTTAGCGCTCTGGAAGGGAGTCCCAGCTCCACTGATGCCCACAGAGTCACACAGGCCAACACACTAGCCCTCTCCAAGCTGCAGTGCCCTCATCTGTATGCAGGAATGACATCACCCACCTCATATGCTGGACTCAGGTGCTACACTTCCCAGTCTTGCCACATGAAAATGCTTAATCTGAATCCCTGTCTCCTGTACAATGTCACGAACCTCCGTCCATAATTCATCAGGCACTCTATCAGATCTAGTCCCTTAAATCTATTTCTCACTTCCACTGTATAGTCATAAGGGATTTGATTTAGGTCATACCTGAATGGTCTAGTGGTTTTCCCCACTTTCTTCAATTTAAGTCTGAATTTGGCAATAAGGAGTTCATGATCTGAGCCGCAGTCAGCTCCTGGTCTTGTTTTTGCTGACTGTATAGAGCTTCTCTATCTTTGGCTGCAAAGAATATAATCAACCTGATTTCAGTGTTGACCATCTGGTGATGTCCATGTGTAGAGTCTTCTCTTGTGTTGTTGGAAGAAGGTGCTTGCTATGACCAGTGTGTTCTCTTGGCAAAACTCTATTAGCCTTTGCCCTGCTTCACTCCATACTCCAAGGCCAAATCTGCCTGTTACTCCAGGTGTTTCTTGACTTCCTCCTTTTTCATTCCAGTTCCCTGTGATGAAAAGGACATCTTTTTTGGGTGTTAGTTCTAGAAGGTCTTGTAGGTCTTCACAGAACCATTCAACTTCTTCAGCATTACTGATCGGGGCACAGAATTGGATTACCGTGATATTGAATGGTTTCCTTGGAAACAAACAGATCATTCTGTCGTTTTTGAGACTGCATCCAAGTACTGCATTTCGGACTCTTCTGTTAACCATGATGGCTACTCCATTTCTTCTAAGGGATTCCTGCCCACAGTAGTCGATACCATGGTCATCTGAGTTAAATTCACCCATTCCAGTCCATCTTAGTTCACTGATTCCTAGAATGTCGACGTTCACTCTTGCCATCTCCTGTTTGACCACTTCCAATTTGCCTTGATTCATGGACCTAATATTCCAGTTTCCTATGCAATATTGCTCTTTACAGCATCAGACTTTGCTTCTATCACCAGTCCCATCCACAACTGGGTGTTGTTTTTGCTTTGGCTCTGTCTATTCATTCTTTCTGGAGTTATTTCTCCACTGATCTCCAGTAGCATACTGGGCACCTACTGACCTGGGGAGTTCATCTTTCAGTGTCCTATCTTTTTGCCTTTTAATACTGTTCATGGGGTTCTCTAGGTGAGAATACTGAAGTGGTTTGCCGTTCCCTTCTTCAGTGGACCACATTCTGTCCACTGTATCAAAGAAAAAAACAAGAAACACTACGAGGATGAAATGCCACTGATGTGATCATTGTCTCCTCAAAACAATAAACCAAAAAACTTTGGGGCAGAAAGCAGAAAGCTTGGGTGTATTTATTAGAGAAAAAAAAATACCGGGAGACACTACCCAGAAAGTGAACGGTGGTGACCTTGGGGGAGGGTAAGAGGGTTGTTGTTTTTCCCCCAGGTTTGATTTTTCCGTTTTTCATGAGACATTTCTGCAGCCACGGCAAGCCCCGCGCTCGGAGTGGGGCGGGGTACCGGCTGGCTGGGGCCCCGGGAACCAGCAGGCGGCGAGAACAAAGGCCGAGCGGGCGCGTGCGTCGGGGCGGGGCCTCGGGCTACGTCGGGGGCGGGGCGTGGCCGCGGGCCTCCGGAGGGTGGAGGCACCATGGCCCGGCCGCGCGTGCGGCTGGTGGTCACGGCGGACGACTTTGGCTACTGCCCGCGGCGCGACGAGGGCATCGTGGAAGCCTTCCTGGCCGGGGCTGTGACCAGCGTGTCCCTCCTGGTCAACGGCTCCGCCGCCGAGAGCGCGGCTGACCTGGCCCGCAGGTGAGTGGCGGCCCTCCTGCACGGCCCGGGGCGGGCTCGGGGACCGCCGTCCGCGCCGCAGATGCTCCCCGCTCGCGCTCCGCCCGCAGGCACCGGATCCCCACGGGCCTCCATGCCAACCTTTCCGAGGGCCGCCCCGTGGGCCCGGCCCGCCACGGCGCCTCCTCGCTGACCGGCTCCGAGGGCTTCTTCCTCGGCAAGATGGGATTCCGGCAGGCGGTGGCGGCCGGAGAAGTGATCTTGCCCCAGGTGCGCAGGTGCGGCTGCAGGACGACGCTTGGGCTGCGCCGCGAGGGTGCCCTGGACCATTTCGGGCAGGACTGGGGCGCCGGATGCCTTTCCTGGTTCAGACACAGGGACGATCGAAGCGGAGCGCGGGAACAGGGTCCCCCTGGGGAGCTGCTCCCGGACGTGTGTGCGAGATGACGGTCACCTTCGCCCTCCAGGTGCGAGAAGAGCTGGAGGCCCAGCTGAGCCGCTTCCGGGAGTTACTGGGCAGGGCGCCTACGCACGTGGACGGCCACCAGCACACGCACGTCCTTCCAGGTGCGCGCGGGGCTCCCACGGTGGGGGGGCTGTGGGCGCGCGCCTCGCCCTGACTCCGCCCGGCCCGCAGGCGTGTGCCGGGTGTTCGCCGACGCCCTGCATGCCAGCGGAGTGCGCTTCACCAGGCTGCCGCTGGAGCGCGGGACGGACGGCTGCGCGTGGCTCGAAGCCCCAGCGCGCGCCTTTGCCGGCGCCGTGGAACGAGACGCCCGCGCCGCCATCGCTCCCTTTGTCCACCATGGCCTTCGGTAAGGCCCCCAGCCCCCTGGCGCAACCCCCTCCGCCTTCTGTGTGTCTTGGTGGGCTGTGCCTTGGAGAGCTGTGCCCCCTCCCCATTTCTCAACCTCGACGGGGGTCAGGCCTCCTCCGGCGTTGCCCCCACCCAGTTGCCACGGGTCCCTGACCTAGCCCTGCCCATCGAGGCCCTTTGGTCCTGCTGCTGATGCCCCGGCACCCACAGGTGGACTGATGTCTTCGTGGGCCTGAGCACCTGCGGCCGGCACATGTCTGCTCACCGTGTGGTAGAGGCGCTGGCTCGGGCCCTGGAAGATGTGCCCAGCGGCCAGGCGGTGACAGCTGAGCTGATGGCACACCCTGGCTACCCGAGTGTGCCGCCGGTCGGGGGCTGCGGGGAGGGCCCCGACGCCTTCTCCTGCTCTGCGGATCGCCTGCATGAGCTGCATGTCCTCACGGCGCCAGTGCTACAGGCTCAGCTTGCCCGGAGTGGCGTGCAGCTCTGCACCTGGGAAGACCTAGATTCCAAGAGGCCCAGAGAAGGGGCTGCCAGCAAAGCCACTTGAGAAACCTCTCTGGAGCCCTCCCCACCATGACCCTGCAGACAGCTGAACGTTAAGGTCCTGGCGCACAGGAAGGAAACTGGGCCCCAGAGCCCACGTTTCTGGGCCTGGACACTCACCTCTGGGCCAAGGTCCTCGTGGTGCAGGGAGGCAGCCAAGCTTCTGCAAGCGCTCTGGCTGCGGAGGGCAGCCGTGACCTCTGGGCCTGGGCCCTGCCAGGCATAGGGGCCATCACACTACTGGCATCATTCTTGTGTGGGTGCTCAGAGCCGAGATGGCTCTATTAATAAAGTGGCATGTATCCTGTGAACTGGGCCCAGGAACCTTTCCACACACAAGAGCACTCCGGGCTCCTGAGGTCACTCCCAGGAGAGGCCAGCAGTGTGGTCCACCCTGGCTCTGCCCAGGCCTCGGCTCTCTTCATCCTTTTCTTTGGGGGGAGGCAGTGAGGGGTTGAAGAATCTCACAGGCTACAGTTTTGGGGGAGGCCTGTCAGTGGTCCTTTGCTGTCCCAGCGGGCGGGTCTGAGAAGGCCCTGCAAGCCTGCAGGAGTGATTCACGTTTTCCCAGGAGGGACTGTCTTCCGTGGAAGTGGGGTCCCTCGTGATGCGTGGATGCCCTGTGGGTGGGGCTCCCGGGGCCTGGGTTGAGGGTGGATCCGTGTGGTCCCTCTAGACTCTGGAGTGTCACGGAACTGTGTCGGCGTCCCCACTGTGCAGACCCAGAGAAGGCACGGCTGTGAGGCTGCCTGCTCAGTGACCTGGCAGGTGCTGGGCCTTAGTCTGGGTCAGGCTGCCCCTAGGGTCAGAACAGCCCTCTGCACTTACTGACCATGAGGGGAGGGGGCCCATCCCCTAACGGGTGGCTTCAGCCCCGTTCTGGTTCCAGGCTCCTCCCTATCCTTCCTTGGACCTTAACTTCTCCAGCTGTGGGCCCTTTCCTCCCTCTCATCCTGCTCTGCCCATGGCGGTCTCTGGCCGTGCTCCCTGGAGGGGGTCTGACGTTCTAAGAGGAGCTCGCGGTGCGGCCCTTGGCCCAGGAGAGCGGTGTGGGTGATGGGGGAGCGGGAGGATCTACAGGAGAGACTACTGTCAGCAGGGAGCCAGAGCGGGAGGAGCAGAGGCCCCGGCAACGTCCCCGTTGGGTTAGGTGGAGGGTTGGTCACTGATCCCACAGTGGGTATTTCTCGTGTCCAACCTGCTGTGCTCAGGATGGCCCAGATGAGGGGTTCACGGCTGGGACACAGCCTGCGAGGAGCTCGCGGTCTCTATACACAGGGGGCAGGCGTGGGACCTGGGCTGCCATGGGGTGTGGGAACACACAGCCAAGCATGAGGGCAAACCCTTTGCAGCGTGGCTCACAGCACCTGCCGGCCAGGCAACCAGGAAGACAGCGTTTCCCACATGGGGCCCGGCCGGCACTGCGCTGTGTGAGGACTGGCCTTCACTCAGCTTGGCTCCTGGCGGGGTGCAGGAGCGGGAGAGAAGCCGGCGCGGAGGAGCCAGTGCAGATGGTGGGAGCACTGAGCCTCAGGGTTGCCCTGCAGGGTGCCGCTAGGATGCGTTGCTGAGCCCAGCAGGAGCAGGACGTGGGCCTCCCCAAGTGGACGGGACCCTGCCAGGCCGAGGGCACACAGGTGGAGCATATGAGTGATGAAGACCAGAGAGTGGAGGCCGCTGAGGGCAGGGAGCAGAGGGGGTCTCAGGCTTGGGGGGGGGGCCTGTGGCTGGTGGGGGGGTGCCCCTGGCCGGTCCCCTCTGTGAAAGCAGTGTGACGGGGCCCCAGGGTAGCCCCAAGAGTCGGGGATCCCCGCTGATGTTCAGGGAATGGTGCCGGCTGCCTCACCTCCTGCTGAAATGACCCCAGGAAGTTCCCACTGCGACCGCAGGCCGAGCTTTTGGGGTCTCAGCTGGTGTCAGACCCCCAAGCAGGGGCCCCAGCTGGCCCTGAGTCAGCAGTAGGGCCGCAGTCCTGAGGCTGAGGGGTGGGTTTGGACTGGAATTCAAGGTACTGGCCTGGCCCCACCCACTCTGCGCACACCCTCACCAGCTCCCCAACCTCCTTTCAGGAGGCACCCTTCTCTGGGCCGCGCTGTCTGCTCCGCTGTTAAGTGTGGCTGAGGTGACGCACACCCAGAAGTCACTGTCCCCTCCCGACGCCCCGGGGGTCTTGGCAGTCCCTTCTGCTGCCCGGGGCCTGGTCAGAACGTGTGTGCACCCCTCTCCTGGAGGCCCTTGCAGCCCCACCCCCAGGAAGGAAGAGACAAACCCACACTAGCAGACCGTGTCCCAGAGCACTTTTATTAACGGCAGAGGGGCTGATCGCGGCGTCTCTCAGGAGGCTCGTGCCTGCCGTGGGGAGGGGCAGGGGGCCGGGTCGCTGGCTCCGAGGTGGGCCTGGCGGCTCGCCCCTGCTCGGGGGACCGGCTGTCACGTCTGGAGGAGCAAGGCTGCCCGTGAGCTGCTCCACGCCCGCCGGAGGGCTTGGCGGCGCGCTCCGGGGGAGCAGGAGCCGGGTGGGAGGGGCCGCCCACCGGTGGCTCCCGGAGGGGCGGGGCAGAGCAGAGGGCGAACCCCGAGGGGAGGGGCCGCTGCGTGGAGCACCGCGGGCACCCTCCCGGTGGCGAGCAGACAAGGGGGCAGGGGAGACAGGCGGGCAGAGCTGCGCCGGTGGAAGCACGAAGCAGCGGGCGGGTTTCCAGGAATGGCAATATTTCTGGGCTCAGAGCGCGAGAACAAACAGCGGCTGATTTGGAGCGCTTCTGATAGAATTCGGCATTTTATTAACAAATCTGTATGTGAGTGAAATCAAGTCCGTCATCGCCTTTCTGCTAATGAAGAGAGACAGGCGTGGCCGCGCCAGCCGGGGCGCACGGGGCCCCAGGGCCTGTCTCGCACACACCTGGGGCTATAGAAGCTGCGGTCACTCCACGGGCCGCCCCCCTCCCCACTTCCGCTGGGTAAAGCCGAGCTGCTTCACAGGCCTGCAGCCCCGAAGACCTCAAGTCACAAAGCTTTAATAGCATAGAGGGCCAAGGTTAAGTCGTCTTCTCCACTGGATCTCGCCCGCGGAGAGCCCCGGGGAGGAAGGCCCGGGCGGCAGGAGTGGGGGGTCAGCCGGTGCGCGGACCCCTGGCCTCGTCCGGGCGTCCGGGACCAGGACTACGACTGCAGGGCAGTCCCGCTTGCGTGGAAAAAGACATGAGCAATCAGATCCTTACGAGTCCATCTGACGATAAATTCTAAGGTCAATTTTTATTTCTACAAAAGAAGGCGGTCAAAACAATATAAAACATGTCAAGGAGATTACTGAGCGAGCTTCACGTGGAGCCTGACTCCGAGGTGGTGAGTCCGGCGGAGGGGGGCTGTCCTGTTCCTGGGCTGGCGCGGGCGACACTGGCGTCGGCAGAGGGTCAGAGGAGCTGAGGAAGGGCAGGGGCACTCAGGCGGCAGCGGCGGCGGAGCTCCGAGCCGCGTTGGTGGACACGGCGGCGACGGGCGAGCGCGGACCTCCGAGTGGACGCGCTGGCACTTGTCCGCTGGGAGACCCGACATCGTCCGGAAGGGATGCGGGAGGAGCGCCCCCCTGGCGAAGACTTCTTCCCAAAGGCTCGCTGTCCTCCTGCGGGCGCGGGGCCCCCCTGCACATGCCGGCGGCTGGAGGTGCGTCCTGGGCGGCCAGCGTCACGGGGGTAACGTTAGCCAGGGTTTTACACAAGAGCTGGACCTCCCCTTTCCATGGGGTTGGTTGGTTTGTTTTTGGTTGGGATTGGAGCGGAGATTTGCTTGTTTCTCGGTGTTTTCAAAAGGAGGCTATAAACCAGAGTCAGGACAGTCTGCAGGGACTCCCGCACCAGGCCAGCGCAGTGGCTCCTGGAGGCGGGCGGGCCTGGGGGAGCGGGTGGGTGAGAACCAAAGGAGATGCGAGACAGCAAGGGCAGAGACGGGCCACAGCCTTCCCCACCCCACCCTTGTTGAACCTATGGCCTAAATGTAAACTGATTTGGCATAAACTTGGGCAGGAAAAGAAACACCATTTTTTAAAAGTAGGTTGAAGCAGTGACTTTTAAAACAAAGAAAGCAGAACTAGAACATCTTAAATTTTTAATCCTTTCTTTACAGGTTGCCTAGACCACTTGTGATTAAGAAAAGCGGAGAGTTAGTGCTGCCACAAGCAGACGCCGGGCGGCGGCACGCGCCAGTCTTCCACAGAGTCCTGCTTTGCGGGGTGTCTCGATGCACTGCTCGGGGTCTCTGCTCACACTCGCTGGAATCCATCGCGGCAGATTTTAGTCCACAGGTCGCTTTTCCCCATATTTCTTTGTAAATTCTTCAGCATTCTTACAGAATTTTTTACGGTCCTTAGAGTATTCTTCAGCTAGGTCAGCCCGGAGCGGGTGCTCGGGCTGGGGGTCGTTCACCAGGGCTATGAGGGACTGGATGACTGCCAAGAGAAGGACAGGGCACCGCAGGTTAGAGGCTCCCACTCGGCCCCAGAGTGCCTCCCAAGACTCCAACCACCAGCACTCAACCCACCGCGCCCCTGCGGCGAGGAGACCGACGAAGAAGGCGGCCAGCTACACTGCACAGCGGGACACCACTTCCTCGCTCCTCCTCCAGGAAGCCTTCCTGTACTGACACCCTGGGGATCCCACTCCCCTCCCGAATGCTGGAGACCCCAGGCCCAGCACATACCCCTCTTTCACACAGGTGAAGTCTCTCCAGGGCAGGGACCAGGCAGCGTGCCCAGCACTCTACCTGGTTCAAGATGCACGACAGGCCTGCCCCTGTGAATGGTAAGCCCACCCTGGAAGAGCCCCTAGGAGCTTCTGAGCGGCTGAGAAAGGGTCCCCTGACCACCTGTCTGACGGCCAGGAGGCTTCGGCCCCCAGAAGCACTGCCATATGCACTCCAGAGGTGGAGGCCCTCGCACGGTTCAGGGTGGCGTCCGCTATGCTCCCCCGAGGGCAGCCAGGACCGACGGGACTCACCAATGGGCGTGGGGCAGCTGCACACCGCGTGCGGGACCCTGACTTGCCTGGCCCCACCGGCCTCGCTCCCGATGGAGTCAGCCCCTCTCACTGCCCAGCACAGGCCGCGCTCTGCTGCTCCGTGCGCGCCAGGACCAGATCCTCTGCGGAGGAGGCTGCGTCTACACTCCTTCAGCCGGCACCGTTACTGCCAACTCCTACTGCCTTTCTGCGTGGTGCAGGTTTGTCCAATTTTTGCTCCATTTTTAACATTTCTTTACTTTCTTTTTAAAAACTAGGATAGAATCCACCATGCCAAAAACTTAAACTCTCTAAAAACTGGACAACTCAGTTGCTTTTAGCACGTTCACAAAACCGGGTGAGAGCTCCACCTCTCGAAGACCCCCATCGCCCTGAGCACAGCCCCCCCCCCACTGCAGCGATCCCGCCTCCCTCCCTCCCTCTGCTGCCAGCTGTCTGCTGCAGAGCTGCTGGGAATGCTGAGGCACAGCGAGCCCGAGACCCGCTGAGCAGACAGCCCACGACATGGGGTGAGAAACCGCAGGCCCCTGGAGCCACGAGGTTCTGAGACGCTGCCCAACAGGACAGTCACAGGGAACGGGACGTGGGGAAACACTGCTGAGGCGGCAAGGAGGCGGGCAAGGCCACGCCAGGCGCATGGGGAGAAGCCCTGCCCCCCAGCACAAAGCAGCGGTCCTGCCTGTCACTGCGCAGAGCACAGCACCCTGTGGCAGGTGACGCTCTTCTCTTCACACCTGAGGCAACAAGGGCAGAAGAGTGCAACCTCCCTCCGGTCACGGACAGTTTGAAACAAGCATACACAACCTGGACAAGCAGAGTCTGCCGTCCGAGCACCAAGACCTCCGCTGAAAGCAGGCACCACTGCCACGGCCGACCGGGGGTCACAGCAGGGCACCCGGCCCGGTGCCGGTAAGAGGCTGGGAACTCTCTGTGGTCCGGCCGCCTGAGCAAACGCAGCCGCCGGCATCCACACAGCTGGGCGCGTGCAGGCAAAGCCATGCCTGTCCTCACACGAGGACACGGGCCTAGGCCTGTGCCGGGGTCAGCGCGCGCAGACCAAGTGCCCAGTGCCCTGGGGATGCCTCCCTTGACGCTGCTCGGCTGCGGGAGCCTGGCGGATGCCTCTCATGAGGACCTCAGGCAGGCAGTTTTGCTGTCGGAAAGGCTTTTAAACCCATCTTCCAGTGCTTCCACTGGACAATGACATCAGTCACCAGAAAAAATAAACACACCTACGGCCTCTCCAATCCCAGACTCATCCATTCTCCCTAATCTAAAAAGACCGTGTACGTGGTTCAGGGAGTTACTTTTAAGAAAGCCACCAAAAATATGACATGAGCACTGCAAAACAAAGTTACAGAACTAAGAACAAAAGCCAAGGGACATCCCTGGTACTCCAGCGGTTAAGAACCTGCCTGCCAGTGCAGGGGACACAGGTTTGATCGCTGGTCCAAGAAGACCCCACCTGCCATGTGGCTACAGAGCCCACGCTCCAGGGCCTGAGCTCTGCAGAGGAGACGCCACCGCAGCTGAGAAAGCCTGCATGCAGCACATACAGACGAAGACGTAAGAAAAACCAGATGCGGCCTGTGAGAAAGGGGGTGGACCACATACTTCTCCCAGAAAACCAGACGTGCATGGGCATCTGCCCAGAGGTGCACAGGGCCAGGGCACGTGGCCCCCCCATGGCGCCCTGCGAGCCCAGCAGCCTGTGGCCTGCCTCGCGCCTCTGGCTCACGCCCTCTCCTTGGGTCCCGAGCCCCGAGCCCCCAGCCCCCAGCCCCTCCCCTTCCTCCTTCAGTCCTGAGCCCACGTGTGACCCGCTGGGAGGCCGCAGCCATTCTGCCCGCGCACCCAGGAGCCGCTTGGCAGGCTGGAGCTGAGTGGAGACGCACCGCGCCCATGGGACGGCGGAAAGCAGCGGCCTCTGGGGCCATGGCCGGCACTGCGGTCTCCCTGGGCTCCGAGCCCCTGGCGGCAGAGGGCCGGGGGGCACGGGGCGGACGCCTTACCTTGGTCGGTTTTGGTTGCTGGCTTCCAGTTCTCAGCGCTAATTACCGGCAGACACACCTGCCCCTTCTCGTCAATGTTCGGGTGGTAGATCTTCGTTTTGAATGTGATTTTCGGTGGTTTGAAAGGATACTCTGCTGGAAAGTTGATTTCGATTCTGAAGGCCCCCTTATCATAGGGAGGGTTGTCCTGCAGAGTAGGAGGAGACCGGGGTGAGCCTGCAGCCAAGACAGGACGGCGCCGAGGGTTTCACCCGAAAAGTGCTTCGTTTCAAGAAGTTATATCAACTGAAGCCTCAGCACCCCCAGGCAATGACAACTAACATCCTTAGAGCAGGGTGCCTGCGACGGACGCCCTGGCCGCTCTACATTTTTAAAAAACAGACTTTGTATTTCTTCAGGAGTTGTAGCTTTACCCCAAAACTGAGGGGAAGATACAGAATTCTTCCCCCCCGCACACACAGCCTCCCCACGTTACGAGCGCGTGGCCGACACACGGTCACCTGCAGCCCACACGCTGCAGACGGCTTGTTACGGTGCTGGAAGCCGCAGGCAGCCCCGTGCCCCTGCCTGCAACCACAGAGTGGAGCCTCTCCAGGCTGGCTTCCCGCGCTCGGTAACCAGCATGCAGCGTTCCCCCACGGCTCGTCAGATCACTTCTTTGTGGTGCTCAGTATTATTCTATTCCCCTTCGTGGACCACAGCCTTGTCGTGGAGAAAGGGCTCGAGTAACTCAATGAAGCTGAGCCAAGCCGCGCTGGGCCACACGAGACAGGTGGGTCACAGTGAAGAGTTGTGTCAAAACGCAGTCCCCTGGAGGAGGGGACAGCAAACTACTCCAGCACTCCCGTCTGGAGAACACCCTGGGCAGTACGGAAAGGCAGAAAGATACGACGCTGGGAGATGAGCCCCACAGGCCGGAAGGTGTCCAACATGCTCCTGCGGAGGGCAGTGACTGACAGCTCCAGAAGGAATGACACGAGGGGGCCAGAGCGGGATCGGCTCTCAGCTGTGCATGTGTCTGGTGGTGAAAGCAAACTCTGATGCTGTAAAGAACAATACTGCATAAGAACTTGGGATGTTAGGTCCATGAATCAAGACCAACTGGATGTGGTAAAGCAGGAGACGGCAAGACTGGGTGTTAACATCTCACTCAATGAGTCGATGAACTAAATGGGCTGGAACGGGAGAATTTAACTCAAATGACCATCATATCTACTACTGTGGGTAAGAATCCCATAAAGAACTGGAGCAGCCCTCCTAGTCAACACGAGTCCGAAAGGCAGTACTTGGATGCAATCTCAAAAATGACAGAATGATCTCTATTCGTTTCTAAGGCAAACCATGCATTATCGCAGTAATGCAAGTCTATGCCCCGAGCAGTAACACTGAAGAAGCTGAAGTCAAACGGTTCTATAAAGACCTACAATACTTCCGAGAACTATCACTAAAAAAAGATGTCCTTTTCATCATAGGGGATTGAAATGCAAAAGGAGGAAGTCAAGAGATACTCAGAAGGAGACTCTTAAGAGTCCCTTGGACAGTAAGGAGATCAAACCAGTGCATCCTAAAGATGATCAGTCCGGGGTGTTCACTGGAAGGACTGATGCTGAAGCTGAAGCTCCAATACTTTGGCCACCTGATGCGAGGAACTGACTCACTGGAAAAGACCCTGATGCTGGGAAAGACTGAGGGCAAAAGAAGGGGGTGGCAGAGGATGAGATGGTTACACAGCATCACCAACTCAACGGACATGAATTTGAACAGACTGGGAGACAGCAGAGGAGAGGAGCCTGGCATGCTGCAGTCCACGGAGTCGCAGAGTTGGACAGGACTTAGCAACTGAACAACAACAATTATTCCACTGTCTGGATGCACGCCAGTCAGCACGCTCATGGTCAAGGGACCGCAAGCCTGTGCCCGCTCAAACGGAGGGTCACACTTGCTCTCTAGGGCCCAGCCCCCAGAGCTGTTAATGTCAGAGAAACCCATGTCTTCGGGAGAGAACGTGGGGTGTGGGCGGGCACAGGCTTCCTGCACGCTCACACACACACACTCTGCTGCTCCCACCCTCACCCCACCATGGCACCGGGCCCTCGCTAGGGTGGCAGCGTGTGCCCCCGTCAGACGGAGCCCGACGCCCTCACCCCTCCCCGCTGCTGGGTGAGAACACGTTGAACCCATGAGGAGTGCCTGGACCCAAATGCCTCCGTACTAACAGGGCCTCCAGCACTCCCCTCACCACTGGCAGGCACGCACAGCTGCTCGGGAGCAGTGCTGGCCCTGGGAAGCCGTGAGGTCGAGGTCAAGTTCAAGTTCAAGGTCACCCATTGTGTTCTCAAGGCCAGAGAATCTCTGTTAGTCTGGGTGATACCTGAGCGCAGGGACCCAAGGCGCCCCCAAAACCAGCCCCATGTCTGCTAACTGAACGGCTAACTATCTGTGTCTCCTCTTGACCCGAAGACCACCAACACCAGCAATCATGTTGTTCTTTGGAATGTGGCCAGGAAGGTCCTCCACCAGAACCGTGGTTTACTGTGCCTGGAACACAGGACTCCAGAACCAGGCTGGAGTCTGCTCCACAGAAGAAAAAAGAGCGCCCAGCCCCCCGCCACCGCGTCCGGGGCCGCGCGAGCAGACGTCTGAGGACCCCACGGCAACCAGCAGGCAGGAGCTCCACACACGATCACGCACGTGGAAACAGAACAACTTCTTGTTTGGAGAGAAAACCGGCCACACAGCCTTTAAAAAGGAGTCACAGCCGAGTAAACCCCAGCTCTACGGTGGCTGAGGTGCGTGGAGGCAGTCCTCTAGAACAGTCAATGAGCACATGGAGGGGGCTCCTCATTCCCTCAGGAAAACACTCCTGCAAACCACAGCAAGAGGGGCTCCCCCGGGGCTCCAGTGCTTGACACCGGGCTGCCAACGCAGGCAGCTTGATCCCTGGTCCGGGAACTGAGATCCCACATTGTGTGTGGCAAGGCCAGAAAATAAAACCAAAACCCACAATGAGACACCACTCCACACCTACTAGGAGGGCTGTAAACGAGACAGACAGACAAAACCGAGCCGCAGTCAGGAGGTGGAGAAGCAGGAATGCTTGAGTACAGCTGTGGGGATGTAAACGGTACGGCCACTGTGGAAACAGCCCGCACCGATCAGACCATCAGACACAGAGCCAGCCCAGGGCCTGCAACCCCACCCCAGGTCAACGCCCTGAAGAAATGAAGACACAGCCACAGAAACCCTATTCACGAACGTTCACAGCGATGATACTCGTGACAGCTGAACAGTGGAAACGACTGGAAACGACCAAGTGCCTCTCAAGCGGAGACGGAGAAGTGAACTCTGACACAGCCGCCACGACACAGGGCGACTTGGCACACAGAGGCGGAAGTGTGAACACGTGCCCAAGCAGGGGAGGGGCCAGACACAAGCGGCCACGTGGCGCAGAGTGTGCGGGACGCACACACATGGAGTGCGAGCGAGAGACACGGGCAGCGGGATCCACCGCGCGGGACTGGGGCGATGTTCGCAGGGGACGTCTCTGAGGATAGCCAAAAGCGTCTGCACTTGTGGCAGAGGAGGCACACCGGAAGCCACGGGTCTGCACACTCTGAACGGCTGAGATGCAGTGAGACTCAGGAAAAAGGCTCCGACAGGGCAGGGCTGTCCCTCCTGGAGAGGCTCAGAAGCGCCCGAGGTCGTCCCGAGGACAAGGGTGGCTGCCGGCATCTAGCGAACAAGAGAAGCAGACCACGCCACACAGACAACCCAGCTGCACACGCCAAAATGTGGTCCACGGTGCTCTGTGAGAACCAGAAACTCACAGTTCAGACTGTGTGTGACGTACAGGCCAAGGACAGGCGAAGGGCTCTGCCTGAACACAGCTCACCGAGACGGAAACCCCACCGCCAGTCACAAAGCAAAGTCATCCTGGGAGGAGTCCCACAGAGGGCCGCCCCGGCTCCATGCTGGCAGCAGCCCTGTTTTCTTCCTGCCCACCCGACTCCCTCATTGTGAACCAGGGCTGAGTTCTGACTGGTCCACACACGTTCCGTCCACTACGGTGGCCACCAGCCCAGTACCTACTGTGTACCTGAAAGAGGACTCTCCCGAATGGAGGTGCGCTATGGGCACAGAACACCACCGAGGACTCAGAGACTGCGCAAAGCGTGCAGACCACCCGTTAACGAGTGTGTGCACCGCCGCCAGCAGAAGGCTCACAGCCACGCGCCACTGCTGCATCACCGTCCAAGCTCCGCCCCGTCAGATCGGAGCCCAGTGAGCGTGAAGCACTTCGTCACCCCAGAGCCACCCCACCCATGAGAACCTGTCTTCCACCAGACCTGTCCCCGGCACCACGAAGGCTGGAGACTGCCACCACTCAGTATTTGGTAGCTCTAGCCAGGGCAATCAGGCGAGAAAAGGAAATAAAGCATCCCCACTGGAAAGGGAGAAATGAAACCACCTCTGCCCGGACACGGCCTGATCCTACACACAGAGGACTCTGAAGATGCCTCACACAGACTGTCAGACAGAAAACCAACAGGCCGACGTCCCCTGCATTTCTGTGCACTGACAACGGTCGACAGGGAATCCAAAAAGGAAACGAAGCAAACAATCCCATTCACAGTCACCACTGAGACGATGAAAACATCTAGGGTATGTCTGAGCAAGGTGGCTGTTACAGAGTCGATGCTGGTGCCCCCGCCCCGCCCAGATTCTCACACAGATGCCCCCACAGCGTGCCCAGACGAAAGAGGTAATTAAGGTTCAACACTGCCATGGAGTGGAGTCCTGGGCTGACAGCATCCGTGGAACAGGAGAGCTCCTGGGGCTTCCCTGGAGGTCCAGAGGTTAGGACACACCGCTTTCACTGCTGAGGGCACAGGTTCAATCCCTGGTTAGGGAACAAAGATCCTGAGGCGACATGGTCAAAAGAGAGAGAGAGAGCGCGCGCATGCACCCTTGCTCTCCCACGCGCGGAGACAGGGAAACGCCAGCACACAGGGGCCCTGCCAGCCCTCCCGCTGGGGCTTCTGGCCTCCGGAGCTGTGAGAAAACAGAATTCTGGGGTTTGGTGTGGCCCAGCCTATGGTTTATTTTTACATCCTGAGCTGAAAAATAGAGGCGTGAAACTTATACACTGGAGATTACAAAACACTGCTGAAAGAAGAGAAAACCCAATTAAACGGAGAGACATCCTGGGTTCACAGACTATAAGACTTACTACAGATGGTACTACTATTATCGTCTATAACAACAGGTAATGATAGTAAAGATGATGATACTACACCCAGTGATCTAAAGATTCAATATGACGCTTATCAGAACCGATTTTTTTTTTTTTTCAAAGGGAAGAACCCTTCCTGAAATTCAAATGGGACCTCACGGTGTGTCACTGACCACACCGGGTCTGTGTGTCCGTGCTCAGCAGAGCCGGCCTGCTGATGCAGGGTCCTGTGAGGGGACGCGCAGGGGCCACGCAAGCCGTCAGGGCTGCACGGGCTCAAACACCTCGGGAGGGAGCGCTTTCAAAGCCACGTGGGGGGGTGTCCCAGGCTATGCGATTGGCTCGTGCAGGGTCCTCTGCTTGGCGAAGGGGAGGTGACAGGGTGCAGTCACAAGGGTCAAGGTTATCGATCCTTAGGCACCAGCAGGCCTGGGGGCTACCCGCTCACCGCCATCGAGTAGTTCATTTCTTCCTCTGGGTGGGGGTTTTAGGATCTGAAAAACAACTCAGTAAGCATGCATCAGACACGCGGGGCTAGGGATGTCAGGGAGCAGCTACGGCAGAGGACATGGAGGAGGGTCTGTCATCGAGGCCCCACAGGGTCCTGCTCAGGTACACAGGAGCCCTCAACCATCGTCTGGGAAAGATCAAAATGGGAGAACTCACATTCCCTGATCTCAAAACCTTATTACAAACCTACAAGAATCAAAACAGTGTGGTCCTGGCTAAGGACAGACATTCAGACCAAGAGAACTGAGTCCAGAAGTAAACCCTCACAGACGCGCTCTGCTACTTTTTCACTTTTATTGGATTACAGGAGATTGACAATGTTGTGTTGGCTTCTGCTGTACAGTAAAGCGAGTCAGTTGTACACGCACAGACACCAACTCTTCTTTAAGTTCTCTCCCTGTACAAGTCATTACACAGGACTGCGCAGTTCCCTGCACTATACAGGAGGTCCCTATCAGTAATCTAGCTCAAGTAACTTTTGACAAGGATGCCAAGATCACTCAGTGGGAAAGAGCAGTCTTCTCGACAAATAGCCCTAAAAAAGCTAGATATCCACATACAGAAAGGATGAAGTTGGGCCTTTACCCCTACACCATTTAAAAATAAAAGGACCGACGACCTAAGTTTGAGAGTTAAGACTAAGAATTCTCAGAGAACCAAAGGCAAACCTGCACGTCTCTGGGTTTGGCAGCAGGTTGTCAAATGTAACACAGGCGGCAAAAGAAAAAAGCAAATGGAATGGACTTCACAAACATTGAACATTTTGTGCACCAGAGGACATAATCAAGAGACAAAAGACAAGCAAATGACTGGGGGAGAATGTATGCAAATTATACGTCTGATGACGGTTTAGCATCAACAACTACAACTGGAGACAAAGAGACAAACACCAACTCAGAATGCATGCAGCAGCTGTATTCAGAACTGCCAAAATCGGGAAGCAATCAAAGTGTTCTTCAGGGGTGAACTGATAAATAAACTGTGTGCATTCAGACAATGGAATATTATTGGGTGCTAAAAAGAAATGAACTCTCAAAATACATGCAGAAATCTTAAGTGCACATTACTCAATGAAAGACAACCTGAGAAGCTGCTGTCCAACTGTAGGGCGCTCTCAAAATGGGCACACTAGGAAGAGGGCTTAGAGAAAAGTGTCCACGGCATCCAGGAGCCGGAGGTATGGGCAGGAAGGACCGATAGGCAGCGCCCGGAGGGCTGAGGTGGGGAGACTGCTCCGCGCGATGCTCCCACGGGGACACATGGCCTCACACACGGTCCACACGCACAGGGCAGAAGCAGGACCACGTGCACGACACCCTCCGGGGGATTGCGGTGTGCCGAGGCCCGCTCCTCAGGGGCAGCTACGAGACCCCAGCTGACAGCCACTAGGACGGTTGTAACAGAACCGCGTGAGACTCTAGCTGACTTCTACTAGGATGGTGAGAACATAAAAAAATGGGGGGCAGGGGTAACTGTGGGTAAGGATGGGATGGGGAAGAGCTGGAAACCCTGCGCTCTGCGGTGGGAACGTAAGACAGGGCAGCCGCCGTGGAAGTCAGTGTGGCGGCTCCTCAGAGTTAAGCCCAGAGCTACCATGCGATCCAGCCACTCCACGTATTTCCTCGAAGCCCTCAAGATGGGGACTCAAGCAGACTCCTGCACACCAACGCTGACAGCAGCATCACCACAGCAGCCAGAGAGGCAGACCACCCTCCCGTCCACCTGTGGACAGATGGATGGACACAAGGCTCGCTCAGTATGCAGGTTGACAGAGGCTCATTCATCCATAAAAACGATGCTTATACAGGGTACAGAGCAGGTGCGCCTTCAAAAAATTCTGCTCAGCGAAATAAGCCCGATAAAAAACCCACAAACTTCACCGACTCATGTATGTAAACTACCAGAATCATGGACGCACAAAGCAGGTTAGAAAGAACCAGTGTTAGGGCTGGAGAGCGCAGCATTACTAGTTCACGGCTGTAGAACGTATCTCAGTGTGGGTTCTGGAAATACAGTGATGATGGCTGCAAAACAATCGGACTGCAGTTAACGTCACTGAATTGCACAATTAAAAAAGAACTGAACTGACAGACTTTGTGTTACATGAATTTTATCAGAACAAAAAAAAGAAACTGATGAAAAACCTAATAGTTTTTTCAAAGAAAAACTTAAAGCACTTCCCTGGTGGTCTAGTAGTCAAGATTCTACCTGCCAGGGCAGCAGACGTGGTTCAATCCCTGGTCCAGGGAGATCCCACAAGCCACAGAGTGACTAAGCTCACAGGCCACAGCTATGTTGGGCTTCCCTGCTGGCTTGGGGATAAGGAACTTTCCTGCCAAGGCAGGAGACGTGGGTTTGACCCTTGGGTTGGGAAGATTCCTGGAGAAGGCAACGACAACCCCCGCCAGTATCCTCGCCCACGGCACCCATGGACAGGAGCCCGGGACGAGCAGCAGGGCTGTGGGAACAGCTCCGGCCATGGCCTCGGTCTCCAGGCTCAGCTGCCCTGGGGGGAAGGCCACCCCCCCCACCCCAGCGCTCAACGAGGCATCACCTCCTCCCCTGGCTCTGCCAGCATGGCCCCAGTGGGATGCCTGCCGGACAGCCACCTACGCTCGGAGCTGCCGCTGAGCTTCCAGGGCAGACGGCCCGGCCTGACCACTTAAACATTCCCTGTCCATTCCCAGCATTTTTCACAAGGCCCACACCTTAGCTGTTGCCTGATTCCATCAGCAGAGGACACACCCAGTGGGCCGAACAGCAGCCGCCTTCTGCTTGGCACCTGCCGGGTGCCCAGGTGGGCGGGCTGGGCACAGCCAGGCTGGACACGGCCAGCTTCTGGGCGGACTGGGCACAGCCAGGCATAACCAGGCTGGACACCACCCGTCTACCATTTTCAGCGTGCACTGATGCTACAAAGCATCTCTCTCTCCTAGGTTATCGAAATGATTATAAAAATAAACTATAAGTTCGGACTGCTGTTCAAGCTCCAGGAACCTTTACTGAAGCACAGCCTAAGCCAGTGTCAAGGCGGCGGCGTCTCTGGTCAGTGTGCTTCCTGGCTGGCTCTGGCAAAGGCCCCTCTGCCCAAGAGGAGAGACTTCACGGGCAGGGGCTGGGGGTGGTGAAGGAAGAACAGGAAGGCAGGCAGCACTGGTCTGACGGTCCCGGTCCAGAGCCCACTGGGGACATGGAAGGACCCGATGTCCCCGCGAGGCCACCTCCACCAAGGAGGCCGAACAGAGGCCAAGGCTCAGCCCCCACGTCCAGCAAGAACCCGGGACCCAGCGCTGGAGAGGCAGGGCCCACACCTGAGTGCTCAGTCGCTCGGTCGTCCGACTCTGAGAACCCCTGGATGGCAGCCCACCAGGCTCCTCTGTCCGTGGGATTTCCCAGACAAGGATACTGGAGTGGGTTGCCATTTCCTTCCCCAGAGGATCTTCCTGGACCAAGGATCAAACCCACGCCTTCTGCACTGGCAGGCAGGTACTTCACTGCTGAGCCCCTGGGGAACAGAAGCAGGGTCCCCAAGAGACCAAACCAAGCAAGAGGAAAGCAAGGGGCTGGACGGGACTGAGGGCCTTGGGGCCGCGGCGGGACCCCTCCGGCAGGCGCTGCGGGGAGCCAGGGTCCCTGCAGGAGTCCTTGCGGGACGTGCTTCTGAAGGGGGGAGCACGGAAGGGCTGCAGAAAGAGGGAACGCTGAACCCAGAGAGCAGGGAGGCCGCAGGAAGCCACAGTGCAGAGGATGCGAGTGCCTGAAGGAGGTCTGGGCGACAGGGAGCTGGACGTGGGGCGTACCCAGGGTGCAGCCCAGAGACACTAGGGGGGTGTGGGAGGGCTGCAAGGCAGGGGTGCGGCAGCAGGAGGCGCCGGAGGGGGCCGGGGAGGAAGCCGGGACAGGGGTGCACAGAGGACCAGGAGAGACACGCGGCCAGGCGGGAACCACCAGCCGGTCCGGAGAGGCGGTGGTGGTGGCTGGTTTGAGCTGGGAGCACGGACACGCGGCCTTTCTGGGCCTGGGAGGCGGGGGGCCACCCGCGGCTGTGGGGGGGCACCTGGTACTCACGGGGACGATGAGCCCTTGCCAAGTCAGCAGATTCGCCTCATCGACCTGGATGTTGCGGAAGTTCCTCATCCCGCACTTTCGGATCTCCTCAAGCTCCTGTGGGTGGCAGAGCACAGGGGCGTCAGACTCGGGAGGCCCGCAGGCTGGCCCTGCCCGACCCCCTCAAGCTGGACCTGCGCACCAGCGCCACCGTGAGGCATCTCTGGGCGCGGCGGGACCGTGCTGGCTTGGGAGAGAGACGCGGAGCGGCGGCCCCAGACCCATGCCCCAGACCACGACCCCCCAGCTCAGTGAACCCCAGCCCGGGGCACTCCCTCCTTGTGGGCTGTCCCTGAGCGGCAGGGGCACAGGGCAGGCCACGGACCCAGGCAGCACCGCCCACACGCACAGGTGAAGGGGGCAGGATGAGGAACAATAAGCCCGGGCACCTCTCCACAGGGCACACAGCTGGGGCACCAGGGACCAGGCGTGGCAGGGGGACCTCCCCAACGCCCGGGTCTCCTTGGCAGCCAGAGAGAGCGTGAGCAGGCCTGCAGGAAGGGGCTGTCATCATGCAGACGCCCCCCATCCCAGCGAACTTAGGGTCCTGTCCCATCTGGCTGAGACCCATCGGGCACTTGGTTCTCAGCTGGGCACTGGGTGACTCCTCCCGCCACCTCCCCAGCGACTCACGCAGCAATCCGATGGGCGGCACTGCCCGAGTCAGCCACTGTGAGCCCCCCCACCGCCCGCCTACCCATGGCCCCCACCGAGCGACCCCGCGATCTGCCAGCTGGTCCTTGACTCACAGAAAAGGTTCCCTGGGGCCCAGGGCCTAGGCAGACTCAGAAGGGGGAAGGGACTCTCCCCTGCACCCTGCTCTGGCCTGCTCCCCTCAGCACGAAGCTCCCGCGGAGCAGTGCGTGTCAGGGCGCCGGCAGCCAGGAGCCCGCGCCCCGCACAGCTGCTCAGGCAGCAGGCTAGTGAGCAGAGGGAAGGCAGGGGCCGGGAGGCCTTTCTGTGTCCTTAGCTTCTGCTCCTGCAAGACACTAGAGTCTCAGCGAGAGACAGGAGATGCCACGTCCCTTAAGGGTGCATCCTGCCAAGCTAAAAAAAAGTTTAAACCATAAGGGACTCCCCTGCCGGGCACCCTGCTCTGGCATCGAGAGACACGTGCGCGGGACAGGCGCCCCCCGCCCTGGCCCAGGAAACGGCTGGCCTCGGGAAAGCGGGGCGCGCTTCCGGGTGAACCCCAGTCACCCCGCCATCAAGAAGAGCTCACCAAAGTTGAGGAGGCAAGCGCCTCTGCACTACTGACCAATGAGAAGTGGGCACAAGGCAGAAGTGAGAGATAACAAACAGGCCAGCTCGCCCCCTCCAGGCAACGCCAGCCAGCCAGCCAGCCCAGGGGTTGCTCAACAGGGTGGCGGCCGCGCCCTGCCCCCCAGAGGCCCAGCCCAACACCGCCCGCCCAGCCCCGCTGCTGAGACCCACGGACACCCGCAGAAAGTCCCGAGCTGCACAAGACTGCCCTGCACACGAGGAGGGTCCGTCCCGGAACGCCAGTCACACCTCCACCCAGGACGGGCCACAGGCCAGTTCGAGGCACCAGAGAAGAGACGGGGTCACCTCCAGGCCTGGCAACCCCGCCGGTGTGGCTGCACCAAGTAACTGAGAACAGGGAATGCGTCCGTTCAGAGCTGGGGTTGCAGATGGATGGGGGGGCAGGGCCCCGCTCGGAGAACCGGGGTCCTGCTCAGAGCGGAGTCAGGAGAGCAGAGCGCAGCAGCACCAGGCTGACGGCCTGCGCCCACCAAGGTCTGCCTCAGCCCTGCCGGGTGAGGAGCAGCCAGCGCCAGCTGCTAAGAGGTACCGCGAGGAGCCGGGGACGCCCACCCAGGAGAGGGGCTTCCCCGGCAAGAGGGCAGAGGGCTGTGCCCCCCAGGACCCTGAGAGGACCGCAGGGCATTGCCTAAAGGGGGCTAGGGGCCCAAGGGACTGCTGCCGGGCACAGAATCTCTGCCCTCGCCCCCCGAGGTGTGTGACGCGCCCAGCCTCGCCACCTCCCTGGTTGTCCTCACAAGAGACGGCCTGCCTGGGGACCACCCTGCCTCCCACAGGGAAGGGACCGGGGCTGGACCACTGTGGGAGCGAGCTCCCCGAGCTGAGGCCGCGCCCTCGCCCGGCGGGCAGCACGCACACAGGACCTGCGGACAGCACTCTGAGGGCCCCCTGGAGGGCGCAGCCGGCCCCAGCCACCCGCACAACTTTACAGAGTGCCCACGGAACAGCACGGTGGCTCAGCAGGTGGCCGCTCCCACATGCTGTCCGCGGAGCAGGGAATGCAGAGGGCCGGCGCCCGCCCGGCCGAGTCTGAACTACAGGAGACGCGGGGAGCGTGCAGTCCACTCCCCTCCACCACCGTGTCACCACGCCCCAAGAGCTCGAAGCGTGTCTGGACACCAACACACACACACACATGGCCTGCCCCACGTGACAGGATGCGGACATGGCGTGGCGTTGGTGCTGAGAGCTCTGGGGGCGTCCAGTGAGAAATGCAGCCGTTTACAGGTGTCATGCGAGGCGTTCAGAACCGACCCAATCCGATTCCAAAGACGACAGAGGATAGGGGGCCTGCCGACAGCACCTCCCACTCCCATCCCGGGCACCCCAGCGAGAGCAGAGAAGGCAGGACGCCAGGCAAGACGCGGGCCTCGGTGCGGGGGACACACGCCCGCCCCGCCCGAGAAGAGCAGAGTCCCCGGAGCCTCTCGACCCCCGTGGGGGCGGGCAGGTCTACTGACGGAGAGGCTGGGGAGGAGCCCGCGCCAGGGCCGCTGGCCTATGGACAGCCCATCACGGAGCTGTGGGCAAGGCAACGGGGATCCCCCGCCCCGGTCAGGACTGCGGGGGGCTGGCAGCCCTGGAACGGCACCTTCCGGGACTCACAAGAGACTCAGGTCCCAAGACGACAAAAGCAGGGCACACGCGGCCTGAGCCGACCCCGCACGGCAGGGCGCCCATCGAGGGTGTGCTGGGCCCTCACGTCCGGCCCAAGGAACCCAGCAGGTGGAGCCTGACGCCGGAAGGAAGGCACAGGAGGCCAGTCACACAGCAGCCCGGGGCAGGGCGAGCCGTGGTCCACCAGGGCTCCCTCCCTCTGCGGGGCGGTACCAAAGGGACCGACTGACACAGGGCGCCTTCCACGCCTGCACACCGACCGGGGCAATGCCCCTCAACTGCAAACCTCAGCACAGGCCTCAGAGCCCCGCCCAGCACGCCATCTCCCATTTCAGTGACTGCTCGCCAAGGCGGCAGCACCACCCCTGGCGAGCGGAAGGAGCCGTGGCAGCCACGGCACACTCAGTCACGGCCGCGAATGCCACGCTCAGCGCCGGTCTGGACTCTGGGAGCTGGTTCCGCCAACTCTCTGGATAAATCAGGACCCCGGAGCTCAGGCAGGACACAGACGAGCCAGAGGCAGGAGAGGAGCTGAACCAGGTCCAGCGCTGGACGAGCGCGTGCTGACTGGGGAGCAGACAGGACGCGGGGTGGGGGTGCTAGGGGTATGCTAAGGTGGCCCCTCGCGCCGGCCCACTCCGCACAGTGGTCCCAGGATGCGCGTCTGTCTCACCTGCGCGGTGGCGGGCCTAGCACCCTGGCCTGCAATACGGGCGCTCCAGGATGGGATGGGGTGTGACCCCACAGTGGGTCGGCTGGAAGGAGCTTTCCTGTGTGGAGCTTCCCAACAACTGCCACAGCCGGGGGCGGGGGGGGGTATGTGGCCGTCTACCAACCATCTCAGGACCGGCTCAGGGGCCGTCAGACGCCAGCCCGGGGCGGCGTGGGTGCCCCCGCGTGACAAAGCCGCCAGCATAAGCACCAGCTCTGATGCCAGTCACGACTCCGGTCGTGTGCGCCCACCAGCTGGGGCCATCCCACAGCGTCTCAGTCCCCTGCCAGGCTTGCTGGTGAGAAGCAGGAACGAGGTCCGGTGAGATGTTAGAGCACGGAGGACTCCAACCAGACACAGGCCAGGAGCAGTTCAAAGAGTGCGACCCGCCACCCCCGACCTGAGGGGAAGCCTCCTCTCTGTCTCATCGGCACCGTGTGGGAAGCGGGAGACCCGCAGAGCAGCGAGGGCCCAACTGGCTCCGCCTGGGGGTGCCCGTGGGCACTGGCCCACCTTGGCCTGCCACCTGCTGGGGCTCCACAGCTCTGGAGCCTGGAGATGGCGGCCAGGGCTGGGGAGGTGACCAGAAGCTCAGGGTCCTTGCCTGGGCCGCCTGCCCAGCTCAGCGGCCTCACTGGCCCTCGCACTCAGGGCGGGGAGAGCAAACACCCGGATGAGTCTGAGACCGAGTCTGAATTCAAGAGCTGCGTAATTCTGCTGAAAAAGGAAGCATCTTTAAACAAAGACGACCGCACGACCATCTCAGTTTGAAACCTCTCACCAACCTAACCCTAACGGACAGGTGACTTCAAGAGACAGGAGGGCGGGTGTGCAGGGAGGGGTTATCCTGTCTCCTGGGCCCCCACCCACGACCTCGCAGGCAGCAGCCCCCTCTGCACCCCCACCAGGCCGCTGTCTCCGCGCCTGCGCTGCCGCCCATACTGAGAAGGGGCCGGGCTCCTCTGAGACCTTGCTCACCGCAGGAACTCACCGCATCTTCACAGAGGTGGCACCGCCAATGCCCAGAGGGCCCCAGCAACTCGCCCAGGCTCCCTGAGCTGAGACGCGGCGGCCCAGGACACGCTCCGGAACTCGGGACCGCCCAGCAGTGTTCTCTGCCCAGCAGCTTGGCCCTGAACAAGCCCTGTCCCTGCCCTCCCGGGGCCGAGGGCTGGGCTCACCAGAGCCCTAGGAGAACCAGGCTGGACAGGACACACAGCAGGCAAAGCCCTCGCCAGCAAGCGCCTGCTTCTAGGTGTAGCCCCAGGGATGGCAGGCCCTCAGCTGAAGGGCATGGCGTCTCTGCCACCCATCCTGAGGCCCATCCTGGCAGCGCTGTGATAGGAGATGGTTCCTCCAGAGCCAGGCCGGGGGCAGGGGGCTCCGACCAAGGGTGACCCCAGACCAGCGCCCAGCATTCCCACAAGTGCTACACAGGTGGCTGCCCTGGTGCCCAGCGAGGGGGCCGGGCTCCTCCGTCTGCTCTGAAGGGCCGAAGTGCCTCACCGCCCCCGGCTGCCCCAACTGCCAACACCCTGCTCAGAACCAGGGCAGCGCACGCTCGGGCACGCTCCTGCCAGAGGGGTCGTGCCCTGCTCCCCACTCCTCAGCGGGCAGGCGTCCGGGATCTCTGCTCCAGGCTGGGCCGCCCCCTCTCCTCCAGCTCCCGAGGGCACAGCCGCTGAGGGCCAGGAGTCACCCTGGCGCAGACAGACCAGCTGCACCGGCCTGAGCTCCCACACAGCGGGGATCCCAGGGCGGGAGGGCGGGAAGGATGGGTGGCTGAGCCCCTGGAAGGAGCGCGCCAGGAACTGGGTGCAGCTCCTGGGAGCGGCGTGAGCATGTCTCTCACTGAGCATGCTGCCACTCGGGGACAACATGGGACCGCGGCGGCTGGGGAGGAGCACAAAGGACCCACTGAGCACCCCCAAGCAGGTGTCCACCACGCGGGGCACAGCGGGGGCCGCAGAGAAGCAAGGCGGGAAAGGGACATAAAGGTCCGCTTCAGCAAAAGCTGGCAAGGGGCTCCTCACGGGAAGAAGGGGCAAGGCGGGGGCCTCAGGTCCTCCCTTGGTGACAGGGCAGACAAGCAGCCCATTAACGAAGAGGCAGAAGGACACGGGGCACAGGGCGCAGATCAGAGCAGGCAGTCCGCAAACCACCGCAAGGAGATCCAACTCCCGAGGCGGGGGGATAGACAGAGAGTCCAGGCCCGGGGGGATGGCTTCGTGGTTCTCTAAGCTTTAATTTCCAAGTTACTGTTGTGTCAGAGAAAAGACAGGTATCCCTTGTACGTTTAGTGATCCTTTCCAAGAGTGAGGACGCTCTACAGTGACCCGGCACAATAAAACAGAAGTCAACAGCCTCTTAATTTAGAGTCGTAGTAAGACGAGAAGAGGTACACGCACCTCGAGACAAGCGTCTCTGTTCTCGTGTGCACCCCAAGAAAAGGTCCCAGTGCTGCAGGAAGGAGCATACCCTCTTTCCCAGACGGGGCCTGTCCCAACTACCTCTTAGTGGAGCAACATTTACAAAGAATATCATTAAGGGAGGCTAAAATAGTCCCAACTCACTGCAAGCCACGAATTTAGGGTAAAAACTGCAGCTCTTTCCTTGAGTCCCCAGAACCCAGGGGATTCAGAACATGAACACTGGCATGACACCACCGGGAAAACTCCCCTCGCACACTCCCCCTCACCCCCAAACGCACTAACCTCGTCGCGAACTAGGTCACTGCTCAGCGTGGGTTCCCGGGCCTCGCTGCCACAGGGAGCTGGGAGTGAGCACCAGCGAAGCAGCACTGGAAGGCTGCTACCCCTCTCCATCCCTCACTACAACAGTCACACCGCAACAATAGCTAATGAAATGCCAAAGAAAAGTCAAACGTCGCTGCTCTGGCAAATCTACAAATTTTCCCCACTGAGAAAAGCTCTTCTGGGAAGACACCCAGCTGGAGGGCCCGCGGGGAAGACGTGCGCTATACTTGAGAGGCTAAAAAGAAAGGGAGCTGGCCACCAGTTCCGCTCAGCCACACCTACAGGTCTCCCTCTTGCAGCCACCTCCCCTCCTGACTGAAGCTGTGGTCACACTCTGGTGGCTGCCAGCAGTTCGGATTCAACCTCTTGCAAATTAACATGTACTGAATGTTTTATTGACACTGTAATTCCTACAAAGGGTCCCGAAAAGAGACTAATCCTTCCGGCAATTGCTTTTTAAATGAAAAACTTTAGCAAATTCACTTTGCCTAAAATAACTTCCTGGCCTGACATATGCAAATCACTCTTTTAATAATGCATTTTACACTATCTGCAGACAGTACCGTTACAAAGAAATCTCTGACTCTGTCTCCAGAAAACGGTCTCTGAGGAAATCTGCAGTTCTTTAAGACATAATCCATTTGACTATCTAACACCTGTTTACTTTTCACTACCAGAAATCCCTTTTATTATTCAACTCTCGTATTGATTGATTTCGTAATTTTTTTTTTTTAAACCAGCCTGAAACACTGACTCTCAGAGTCAGTGATCCGCATCTTGTAAGGAGCATCCGCTACTGAGCTGAAAGAATCCAACTAGTCAAGAATCCAACATGCTCCTCTGTGCGCCCCTGGAGTAAGGCGGGAGACTGTGGGGAGGGCCATGGAACCTGGGAACCCCGGACAGCCTGCTAAAATGAAAACAATGATACACTCACAATACGACTTACTGAAAAGATAAGAAAAAATTTACATAAGTGATCTAGTACTCAGTAAGTACTTAGGAAATGTTACCTATTTCTTTTTTCTAAGCTCTAGTTTTCTTACAACGCAAAAATAATTGAAAAACCGCTCAACTCCCCTCTCAGACCCCTGGGAGCCCCAAACTGGGTCAACTAGCCTAGACTAAGGGATACCAGGATGAATTAGGTCAAGATCCCTGCCAAAGAGGAGCTCAGAACCCAGCAGGAAAGGCAAGTCCAACACAACTCCGACTGTGACAAGCACTCAGAGAAAGGCACAGAAACTGCTGTGGTCACACAAAGGAGGAAACTCCTCCTCCTGAGAGGGGCCGGGGCGAGGCCCTGGGGTTGAACCCAGGACTTCCCTGGAAGAAGGCCAGGCAAGGGGAAGGCTGCCTTTCTCAGGGAAAGCAAACAGCACGGGGGTGAAGGACACGCAAGGGCCAGGGGCTGTGGAGTCAGACTGGGCACATCACAGCTCACTCCCTCCCCAGCACGGAGACTGGAGCAAGCCAGAGATTTCCTGCACTCCCATTTTCTCACCTACAAACTGGGAATAACAGGGAAGATTACACGCAAGCATGACAGTGAATCGCAGAGCAGCGCAGTCAAAGCTGAGCAGACAGGCAGCCACAGTGATGAGGCGCCAGAGTGGGGGGAAGCCAAAGTCCTGCTGTGGAGCACAGGGAGCTCTGTGCCATGTGACTTGGTGGCCTGCACGGGAGTGGAGTCTGGGGAGAACAGATACACGTATACACATGACAGAGCCCCTGAGCTGTCCACCTGGAACTATCACAACACCGTTAAATCACCTGTGTGTGTGCTCAATCACTCAGACGTGTCCGACTCTTTGTGAGTACATGGACTGTAGCCTACCAGGCTCCTCTGTCCATGGAATTTTCCAGGCAAGAGGACCGGAGCAAGTTGCCATTTCACCCTCCAGGGGATCTTCCCAACCCAGGGATGGAACCTGCTTCTCTCGAATGGGCAAGAGATACCCCGATATCAAAAAAAAAAAAAAAAGAGTGGTAGGGAATCAAGAAGCAGGAGGTAGGGCCAAACAGACTGCTTTTCCAGAAGTCTCAGGGTCTGGCACGTGGGAAAGCCAGGATTAACTTCCCAAGCCAATAAAATCACAGGGGTTAGGAGTGGAAGGGGTTGGAGTGAAAGGATCAATTATGAGATTTAGAAAGAAAAAGAACTGTGGCCAAAAAGGCAAGTCAGAGGTGAGAACTCAGAGGGGCACCCTGAGGGATGAGGCCGTGATTCAATCATCTCAGTAAGAGCAGACGCCTTTACAGAAAAGTAACATGCGAAAGGCACCAAGGAGCACCAGCCTTTGGGGGCAGTAGTGCAGGGAAGTAACCCAGTACCAGTCCTCCCATACGGACGGCGGTGTGGACGGCTGGGTCGCCGACAAGAGAAGGGAGGACAAGTCCGGACTCCGCTGACAGTCCTTTTGCGCCCACTTCCGATCGAGTCTTAGGAAGTTCAACGTCGTCTCTAGCCCTCAGTGGACAAAAGGAAGGAAACGCTCCCGAGGACCCAGGGCCCGGGGCGGGGCGCTGGGGCTCCCAAGCTCGGCGCCTGGCCCTCCGCAGCACGGCTCTGCCCGGAGGAGCCCCAGCCCTCCACCGCGGCTCAGGAAGCCGGCTCCCGGGCCCTGCTCGTTTCCGGCCCGGGACAGCACCTCCCGGGGCAGGGCTACCCGAGGCGAGCTCGCACTC
>ML663582.1:578775-604020 GCA_007570785.1 Antilocapra americana
CCTGCTGGCCGCCATCTTGGCTCCGCTGCTGTTGCCGGCCCAGAGTGCATCGCGGCGGCCGGCGCCGGGGCCCCCGCACTTCCTGGAGCGGGGGAGGGGCGGCGCGCGCGGGCACGGCGCCTGCCGGGCGCGGGCACGGCGCGGGCGCGCGCGGCCTGCCCGCCCCTCCCCCGCCCGACCGCGGGGGCGGCGGCGCTGGGACCCGGGGTGGAATCAGGCGCTGGCACGCAGGAGGTGCGCCGCGGTGCTGGCCGCAGGCGAGGAGCAGCAGGCCCGGGATTCTTTCAGACACCGCTCAGTGCCCCTGCGGTGGGGAAGGGGTTGTGCAGCACCTACTTCCCACGGGGGCGGGAGGGACGGGAGCCTCGCCGAGCAAACGGCGTCAAGTAACACTCCTAGGAAACAGAAAGAGGGTCGTGCGGCCCTCGGGGAGCAGAGCCCGATTCAGGCTGGTGCTGCCACCCCTCCGTCCCCAGGCAACGCAGGGACCAGAAGGGTGGAAAGGAGCGGCTCTGAGGTAGGAAGGGGGAGCCCAGAGTCAGATCCAAAGCCTGGGTGTAAGGAGAGTTCTCTGGCTGGAGGCCGGAGGATGCGGTAGGGGCGGGGAAGGAGGGGAGTCACCCAGGCAGAGGGGATGGTGGTTGGGACCCCGGGCGGCACTGCAGGCCAAGCCCAGGGTGCGCCGCAGATCACTGAGGCCTGGAAAGGAACTCTTCTCCACGCTAAGAGCGGTGGGTGTCCCACGAGCAGAGGAAAAGGGCACTGAAGGTGGACAACCCAAAGTAGAACCAATCTTGCCCAGGGTCCTGAGAGCCCCGGCTTCACAGAGCCCCAGAGGGAGAGGGGAGAAAGCGGATCCTTTGCCTGCCCCCAAGGCTGGCACACAGTGGATGCTCCTGCACATTTGGCCAGCATAGGGCTTCCCTGTGGTCCCAGTGGTTAAGACTGCGCTCCACTGCAGGTTGCATGGGTTGGATCCCACGTGCTTCGACTGAGAGCTGGTTTGCCAAAAGGAAGATGGAAGACGCCACGGTGGGCTGCGACTAAGACCCAAGGCAGTCACACGCAGAAATATTTCTTAAAAGAGTGATGCCTTCCACCTCTCCCTCCTCGCCATACCTTGGGGAGGCAGCCAGGAAAATGACAGAGGGGTTCGGGGGTCTGGTGAGGTGTGCAGGCTCAGACAGGGGCCGGACAGAGCAAGGGGAGGGGTCTGTGGCCTGGGCCCGGTCTCTTCCCACGCTGCTCGCTCCTTCCCTGGCCCAACACCGCCTCCTCCGTCCAGAAAGTGCAGGTCAGCCTGCAGCACAGGCCCTGCAGCGGAGCCTGACCCCCTGCAGTGGGTGGGCTCCTGCCGGTGCCCATGCCGGTGCCCTTTGATGCCTGCAAACACCCTCTGGGGTCACAACTCTTGCAGCCCCATTGACTAAGGGACAAACTGAGGCTCAAGGGGTCAATAAAGCTTTCCTCAGTCCCCCAGTCACCAAAGGGGACCTGTCCCAGTCTGCTGCTGGACTGCGAGGGGTGAAGCAAGGTCTGGGAAACACGGCCAACCCAAAGGGCCCCCTTTCCCTCCCTCCCCCTTCCCCCCATTCCCCCCCTTGCTTCCTTCCTTCCATCGTCCTATGCTGCCAATCTCTGTGCTTAGCGAATAAGAAGACTAGCTCAGTGCCTGCCCCTATCCTCTGCCCGGACCAGGCAGGGTGCTCAGCCAACATTTGATGAGGGCAAGGGCCAAATGCCTGGACCGCAGGTACTGCCAGGTGTCCGTGGCGTGATGGACCAGGCCTCCTCGGGCTTCCGGCTGCACAGGAAGGTGATTGCTGGGAGAGGCCCAGAGCAGAGAGAGATGCAGATGCTGAAGGCGGAGGATGGGTCTGTCCTGGCAACAGTGGGAGCTGAGTCAAGACGCTGCTGCTGGCGGCTGCGGGATCCTCGGAAGACAGCAGCTTGGGCATCCCAGTGACGCTCAGGTGGTCAGAGCCCGCAGGCCGGCTCTGGCAGCACCAGGCTCGGGTCGCTTGGGGCCTCTTGGACCCTGGGCAGTTTCCCCCCTCTGGAGAGGACAGCACCAGGCTCCTGACTGGGTGAGGACTCGGGAACAAGGCCAGTCGTGTGCTGCTGGGGGTGGACTGGTCACCCTTGGGGGGCACAAGGGGTGGGGGCGGCGGGGCCACGACAGTCGACACAGAGACCGGCCTAGCATGGCCAGGGGGCCGCAGCCGGAGAGCTGGAGGCTGGCACCCGCTGGCCCTGCCCACCCCGGGGAGTGGGCCGGGGAGTGGAGCTGGAGAAGCTATCCTCTGCCCCAGGAGGGGGTGGTGCTGGGGGCAGTCCCGTGACCTGCAGCAGGAAGCCCCGAGGGAAGGGGCAGAGGGCGCAGCAGCCCCTTCCATCTGGAGTCCCGTCCTGCTCAGGGCAGCCCGGGCTCTCCTGCCTGGCTCCCAGCCCCAGGCCACGCTGGGAGCTCGCTACTGTGTTCCTTTGTCATATCTGTGTTTAACGCCTGTGTCCGCTCTAGTCCAGGGGGTCAAGAAGAATCAGATGTGACTTGGCAACCAAGCGCACACGCATGCTGACCTAAGACCGTGAACTGCACCAGGACACCAGCCACACTGGCCGGCTGGCCTCGTCTTCTCCAGCTGTGCGTTCACCAAGCCCAGACTCGGTCCTAGGCGCTGTTTCAGATGCTGAGAAGACATCAGAGAGCGGGCAGAAAACACACTGATGACCCACAAATAAGAGAAGCGGGCTGGAAAGCTGGGGCGACTGCAGCCACAGAGATCAGAAGTCTAAAGCCCCCAGTGGGCTCTCAGGATGCAGCCCGGGAACCTCAGCAAGGTTGAGAGCTCTGAGCAGTTCAGGGCATGGGTGGCAGAGGGTGGATGAGCGAAAGCAGCCCAGGACCCTGGGCCCCATGGCCGCACAGCCCAGTGGTCACAGACACGGAGCCCGGGGCTGCGGGTGCGAGGTGAAGCCAGACAGAAGAGGCACGGCCCCCGCTCCGGGTCGGGGAGCCAGGGGTTGTTGAGGCAGTGGGGTCCGTGATAGACAGAAGGGTCTCTAACCGAGAGGTTCTCAAACTTACCGGCAGCACGCCTTTTTTTTTTTGGCCATACCACAAGGCTGGCGGGATCTCAGTTCCCCTGACTCGGGACTGAACCTGTGCCCCCTGTGGTGGAAGCACACCGAAGTCCCAACCACTGGACCATCAGGGAATTCCCAGCCTGCCTCTTTAAAACACTAGTAAACCCACGTCCTCCTTGCGTTGTGTTAGTCGCTCGCTCAGTCATTTCCAACTCTTTGCAACCCATGGACTGCAGCCCACCAGGCTCCTCTGTCCATCAAATTCTCCAAGCAAGAGTACTGGAGTGGGTTGCCATCCTCTTCTCCAGAGGATCTTTCTGACCCAGGGGTCGAACCCTGATCTCCTTCATTGCAGGCAGATTCTTTACCGGTTGAGCCACAGGGAAGTCCTCCTTAGAGACTGACAGATGACACGAGGGAGTGTCCTGTCAGCTCTTCCATATCCTTCCCACCCTACTTTTCCAGGACCCCCGAAGCCCGAGGGAACCGCCTTTGAAAACTATCTATACAATCCATCCCTTTCCTGTTTTAGGCAAGAGAGCTGAGACCCGAGGAAAGCGGTCAGGCTCCCAAGCTCAGAGTCCGCAGGGGTGTCTGCAGGTCGCTGGACGATCACCGTGTGGCTTGAATAGCGGGGTGCAGGTGAGCCCCCCCTTCAGCCCCTTCATGTTCCTCCGGTGCCCCTCGGGTGGCAGTGACCGGATGGTGCCGTGGGGCCTCAGGGACTCGAGCTGGGGTCCTGCTCCTTGGCAGCAGCCTACCTGCCTGCCCTGACTGTCGGCCCCCCTCCTGGGGGCTGCCACAGCACGGCCAGGCTGTGGAGCCCCTCCTGGAGCCCTGAGCTGACCATCCGGCTTTGCCCCAGCTGCTCACGTGCCCAGGCAAGCCACCCGCTTTCACTGAGCCTCAGGGCCTCAGCCGCTGTCCAACAGAGCTGTGCTGGGGGGTCCCACGCAGACTTGTTCCCCGTGTCTCACCTCCCTCTTCCCCCCGTCCACCTCTCCTCTCACAGAGGGCCTCTGGAGCCAAAATTCCTTGTGTTCTTGGTACTTACCACTGCCCAGTGGCATCTCCCAGGTACATTGGCGTTCACAGGAAGAAAGTGAAGCCGCTCAGTCACGTCCAGCTCTTTGAGACTCCATGGACTGTAGCCCACCAGGCTTCTCTGTCCATGGAATTTTCCAGGCAAGAGTACTGGAGTGGGTTACCATTTCCTTCACCAGGCGATCTTCCTGACCCAGGGATTGATTGAACCTGGTCTCCCGCATTGAGGGCAGATGCTTTACCATCTGAGCCACCAGGGAAGCCCGGGATGAAAACCTAGAGTATCAGGAATTCCCTGGAGGTCCAGTGGTTGATATTCCAGGCTTTCACTGCTGACAGCCTGGGCTTGATCCCTGGTCGGGCGACTAAGACCCCTCAAGCCTCACAGCACATTCCCAGAAAACAAAACAAGCACACACCAGGGGAAGAGAGAAAGAGAAACATGAGTGCAGCGTGAAGGGTGGAGGCTTCTCTGAGCCTCAGTTTGCCCACCCGCAAGATGGGGCCAAGGTTGTCTCCCCACCTACCTGGGGTAAGCCTGTGTGAGTGAGAGGGCTGCCTGTCTACCTGTCCTGCACCAGGAGCAACCCAGGGTTGGTCATGGAAGAGAGGCTGGTGAGGGGAAGGGGAAATTCACTCCGAGGGTCCTGTGGGGGGCTAGTGGCTAGACAGCTGTGCTCAGAGCAGCAGAGCCTGAGCTGTGAGAGGCCCTCGGGGCTGCCCTGGGGAGGCCCGCGCCACACCCTGAGGAGCAAAGGGGCCAGTAATGGGGTCACGACATTAAAGACTGGATGCAAACGGCTGGGACCAGAGGTCCATTGAGTTTCCCCAGGAGTGACGTGGTGCCGGGGCAAGCCAGGCAGGGAAGAGCTGGGTGTAAGTAAGGTTCCAGAGCTTCCAGCCACAGCTGGCTGGGCTAGAAGCAGCCAAGTGCATGTGTGTGCCTGCACATGTGTGCATGTGTGTACGTGTTGTGCCTGTGTGTGCGTGCATGCAGATGTGGAGGTGTGTGTGCCTCTGTGTGCATGCGGCTGTGGGGGTGTGTGGCTGTGTGTATGTGTGTGGCTGTGTGTGCATGCGGGTGTGTGCATGTGGGTGTGCATGTGTGTGCATGTGTGGCTGTGTGTGCCTACGTGTGTGCATGTGCACGCGTGTGTGGGCGGTGTGCCTGCGTGCATGTGTGTGCACACACGTGCGTGTGTACATGTGTGCCTGTGTGTGTCTGTGTGTGCATGCGGGAGTGTGTGTGCCACAGCTTAGGATGCCACATCACCTCTGTAGAGGCCTGAGCCTCACTGCTGGCCCAGCCTGAGGCCCTTGCCCAGGGCCCCAGCAGGCAGCCTGGAGCCTGGGGTCCTCGCCAGATGGTACCTGAATGGGGGAGGCAGGCAGGCCAGGTGGCCCAGGGAGGCCGTGCCCTTTGTCCCCTGCCTGCTTGGCCCAGAGTCCCTCTCCCTCTTTTCTGCAGAGGAACTTTCACTTACCCCTCCTCTCAGCCCACTCTGGGCAGGGACATGTGTACCAGACACATACCTGCTCCAAAAGGAGAGGCACTGGGTGGTATGATCAGAGCTGCAGGGTCCCGGGTTGCCCAAGGCCAACCTGGAGAGTCAGGGAGGGCTTCCTGGAGGAGAAGCCGCTCAGCAGAGGCCAAAGGATATGGTAAGGCTAGTAGTGAGTGGACAAAACCAGGGGTTGTGTGAGACCCACTAACCAGCCTACTGCCTTGAGCAGAACTCTGAATCCAGTGGGACTGAGACCATATACCGAATGCGCATACACCGAACGCGTGGTCTAGATAACCCCGGTGGACCAGTGGTTAGGACTTGGAGCCCTCACTGCTGAGGGCGCGGGCTCAGTCCCTCTTAGGGAAACTAAGACTCTGTGAGCTGCATGGGGTGGCCAAAAAGACAAGAAACAAGCAGAAAATAATGTGCGGCAAGCATCAGCTCCGAGCAGGGCTCGTGCCCTTTCTGTGTTGTCCCCAACATGCCACGCCCCGGAGGCCTTTGAGCCAGGCCACCTCTTCGGACTCCGGGAAGAAGCCTGTGAAAGTCTGGGCCAAGCCCGGCATGGGGAGACTGGAGCATACACAGACCTCGGTGCGCGTCCTACTACACACCCAGCCGTGGGTCCTGGGCCGACAGGGTCCCGACCCTGTGAGGCCGATGCTAGCAATACACCCTAGAAGGGAACCAGCCGTGGTCCCTCAGCCAAGAAGTGGTGGAGCCTGGATGGACGCCCAGGTCTCAGAGGCATCTGCCCACCTGCTGAGAGGCATCTGGGTGAGCCCCGGGAAGCTCAGGAGGCCCCTGGGCTGGCTCCACCCTGGCACCCTGCCAGCCTCAGCCAAATATCAGCCTTGCAGGCCTGTTTCACGATCTAGGGCTAAATGAGTGAGCTGCCAGGGAGCTTGCTCTGGGCACTGTGTATCTCACTTCCTTGAAACCTTACAAATAGAGGAAATGAGTGCTCAGAGAGGTCAGGGAACTCTGGGAGGTCACACAGCGTGGCAGAGAGCTGCATAATGGGCCCATTTTACAGATGAGAACACGGGAGCAGATGAAAAAGCTGAAGGAACATTTGACTCCAAAGGCCCACGGCCCTAAGCACCTGACACATTGCCCCACGGGGAGCTGTGGGAAGTTCTCTGGCCATGTCGTCTCCAGGGAGGCAGTGTGGGGAGCAGCAGGGCCCACAGGGCCTTTGGTTTTTGTTCTTGGAAAAAACTGGCAGCTTTTTTGGAACACCTGGGCACTCCTGAACTGGACCCGAGGGCAGGCCCAGGCCTCATAGTAGCTGGATTCTTCACCTCCTCCCCTGCCCCTCCACGGCCTCTGGCTTCCACTCGACTCCTTCTGTGAATGTGAAACGTGAGGCCCCCAGAGAGGAGGCCTGGGAAGGAGTCCTCTCAGCTGTGACCTTGAGGTCAGTCAGATGGCATCAGAATGCCCGTGGAAACTGGAGGCAGAATTCTTCAGGTTTGAATCCCCACTCAGTTACTTCTCTGGGCTTCCCTGGTGGCTCAAACGGTAAAGCATCTGCCTGCAGTGCAGGAGACCTGGGTTCAATCCCTGGGTTGGGAAGATCCCTTGGAGAAGGGAATGGCGACCCACTCCAGAATTCTCGCCTGAGCGTCCCATGGACAGAGGCGCCTGGTGGGCTGCAGTCCGTGGGGTCGCGAAGAGTTGCACACCAGTGAGTGACTGACACTTTCACTTTCAGTTCCTTCTGGGCCTTGTGACTGTCCAGAAGTCCCTCTCTCACAGAGCAGTCTGGGGGGGGGGTTGGTGAAAATGAATCAGGAAATCACAGTTCAGGGCTCTGGTCCTTGAAAGAACACTTCTGCCTTGTCTGGGCTGGCACCATGCCCAGGCCACGGGCTCGAGGCTTTTCTGTAAAATGGGTTTAGGAGGTTTCAGTTGATAATGCACGCAAGTCCTGGGAGGGGTCCTTGGAAGGGTAGGAGCAGTGGGGGTGCAGGAGCCAGACACTCTCCCCTAGGTGAGTCCAGGTCACACCCCCAAGTTCAAGCACATCCTGCTGTGGTTTCCAGTCCCCGTGTGTGTGTGTGTGTGTGTGTGTGTGTGTGTGTGTGTGTGCTGAATTGATTCAGTTGTGTCCAGCTCTTTGTGACCCTATGGACCGTAGCCTGCCAGGCTCCTCTGTCCATGGGATTCTCTAGGCAAGAATACTGGAAGGGGTTGCCATGCCCTCCTCCAGGGGATCTTCCCAACCCAGGGATCAAACCTGCACCTCTTAAGTCTCCTTCATTGGCAGCCGGCTTCTTCACCACCAGGGCCACCTGGGAAGCCCTTCCAGTACCCACACCACCCAAATCCTTGGCAGGGCCAGGCAGGGTCGGCTTATACCCACTGGTGATTTTCATGCCCATAACGAGCCCCCTTTCTCCAGGCCCAGAGAAGCGGCTCGGGCTTCCCCAGGGGTTTCTTGGCCTAAAAGGTATCGTCGAGTGCCTGGAAGAAGGTTGTAAGGGACGTGATACCAGGACTAGGAGACCCCTGGACATCGCCGGATGGACAGGGGCGACGTTCAGCCTGGGCTCCGGAGCGCGCATAGGCAGCGGAGAGAGGAGCGCGGGCCCGTGCGCCCACCGTAGGAGGTGGGAGAGGGCGCCCAGGAGCGGAAGGGGCGCGAGGGGACCCTCGGGCACCGGAAAGGGCGCGCGGGGCGGTTGGCCGCGGCCCGGGGCGGTGGCAGCCGTTGGCGAGAGGCGGCCCGGGCCAGACGAGGTCCGGTGTCTGGCCCGGCCGCGACCACCATGACCAAGGACTCGCCCAGCCCTGCGGACAGGGGCCGCGCAGCCTCCCAGAAGCCGGCGACTCCGGGCCCGGCGGCGGCGACTGCGGCGGCGCTGGAGGACCAGCGGCGGGAGCTGGAGAAGCTGCGGGCGGAGCTGGAGGCGGAGCGGGCACGTGGGCGGGCGGAGCGGCGGCGCTTCTCGGCCGAGGCGCGGCAGCTGCGAGAGGAGGCGGAGCGAGAGCGGCAGCAGCTGGCAGACCACCTGCGCTCCCAATGGGAGGCACAGCGCAGCCGGGAGCTGCGGCAGCTGCGGGAGGACGTGCTGCGGGAGCGCAAGGCCGAGATCCGGCAGCTGCTGCGCTGGAAAGAGGCCGAGATGCGGCAGCTGCAGCAGGCGCTGCGCCGGGAGCGCGACGGCGTGGCGCGCCAGGCCCGGGAGCTGCAGCGCCAGCTGGCCGAGGAGCTGCTGAACCGCGGCTACGGCGGCGGCCGCGCGGGACCCCCCGAGGACGCGGCCGCGCGGTGCCGGTGCCGCCTGCAGGAGGTCCTGGCGCAGCTGCGCTGGGAGACGCACGGCGAGCAGGCCTCGCGCATCCGCCACCTGCAGGCCGCGCTCGACGTGGAGCGCCGGCTGTTTCTCAAGTACATCCTGGAGCACTTTCGCTGGCACCCCGCTCTGCCTAGCGCCCCAGACGCCCCTCTTTCATCCGGAGAGCCGCCCCGCGAGGCCGCCGCCAAGCCCGCACGCGGACTCGGAGTCCCGGCCGGCCGGAGCGTGGGCGTCCACGCGCGCTCCCGCTCCCTCGACCGGGCTCCCGCGGCGCGCACCCGCTCCCCCGACAGCCCGCTCCCCGCGCGCGCCAGCTCCCTCGACTCCCTGGCGCCGGCGGGCCCGTGCCCCTCGCCGGACTGCAGCCCGAGTCGCCCCAGGGCCCCGGAATCGTCCTCGCCAGACGCTTCCCTCTCGGGCTCCCTGAGCCCCCTGCCGCCGCCGCCACAATTATCGGAGCGCCGGACACCTAGCGACCTGCGAGAGGGGGAAGAGGCGGGGAGCCGGCCCCACGAAGCCCTGAGCCCCTCGCCGCCGGGCCCGGACCACCGCGAGCTGCTGAGGCGGAACTCGGAGCTGTCCGAGGCGCTGCAGGAGCTGGCGCGCCACTGCTCCGGCCTCCGCGAGGAGAACCTGCGGCTGCGGCGCTCGGGCCTCCCCGAAGAGGCGGACGAGAAGGCGCAGCGGCTCAAGGGGAAGCGCGCCGAGCTGACCGGTCTCGCGCGACGCCTGGAGGACCGCGCCCGCAAGCTGCAGGAGGCCAACCTGCGGGCCGTGAGCGCGCCGGGGCCTGGAGAGAGCCTCGCGGGCCTGGAGCTCCAGGCTTTGGCCCGCCAGCGCGCGCGGGACCTGTTCGAGCAGGCGAGCGCGCTGCTGGCCAAGGACAAGCAGATCGAAGAGCTGCGGCAAGAATGCCACCTGCTGCAGGGGCGCGTTGCCTCGGGCCTCGGCCCGCTCCCCGAAGAGGGCGCCGCCGGCGCCCCGTGGCTCAGCATCGGCGACCTGGACCGGCTGCAGCGCGAGTCCCAGCGGGAGGTGCTGCGCCTACAATGGCAATTGACGCTGCAGCAGGCCGCCGGCGGAGCCCGCGCGGAGGCAGGCGGCCAGAGCGCTTCCAGCGAGGCGGCGCGGCGCCAAGTGCGGGCGCTGGAGCGCGAGCTGAGCGCCCGGCGGCAGGAGTGCGAGGAGCTGGGTGCGCAGGCGGCGGCGGCGCAACGGCGCGGCCAGGAGGCGGAGGCGCAGCTGCAGGTGGCGCTCCGCGAGGGCTCCTGGCTGGCCGAGGAGAACGCGCGGCTGCAGGCCCAGGCCGACTGGATGCGAAAGGTGGCGGCCGAGAACGAGGACGTGCTCGGGCAGCTGGGCCGCGCGTGCCAGCAGCGCGACGCCGCCGGCTTGCTGGCCGAGCAGCTGCTGCAGCAGGCGGCGCAGAGACAGGACTGGCAGCAGCAGCTGCAGCACGACCTGCAGAAAGTCCTGTGTGATCTCCAGGCCGCCCGGGACGAGATGTGGGCGCTGCAGTGTCAGCCTGGCCACCCTCCCCAGGGTGACCCGGGGACCCAGCCGCAGCCAGGGCCTGCAGACCCAGCGGCCGCTCCGCCCAGCAGAGACATACAGGGCAGGAAGGAAGACCTCCTGCTGGAAAGCCCAGCTGCCCTCGGGGAGCCACCCAGGGCCCCCCAAGCGTTAGACCCCAGCGGCCAGCCTCTGGACTCCAGGCCCCAGCCCAAGAGAACCGGCTCCCGCTCGAATTCCTCCTCGGAGATGGAGTCCGAGTGGGCCACGGTGCCCTCCTGCCCTACTCTGGATGCCGACACAGCCAGTGAGGCCGAGGATCTGGAGCCAGATATCCTGCCCACGACCCTGGAGGTGGGGGGCTTGGAGGTCCCAGTGGCCACCCCCAAGCTCGAAGTCTTCCTGGCTCGGTACAGCTACAACCCCTTTGAGGGGCCCAACGAGCACCACCCTGAGGGCGAGCTGCCGCTCCCTCGTAGGGACCATGTGTGCGTCTTCGGCGACGTGGGCGAGGACGGCTTCTGTGAAGGGGAGCTTGAGGACAGCCAGGGCGGGCTGGTGCCTTCCAGCCCTGTGGAGTGGGTCCCTGACGGCTACATCCGGGGCTGCTTGCCTAGGGAGTCCCTGGACCGAGGCCCCACTAGGGTCCCGGCAGCTGGGCAGGGACACGCTTGGAAGGACGACCCCAGTCCCAGCTTCTTAGCTGGGCAAGCCCAGGCGGCAGTGGACAGAGGGTCCTGCCCAGTGGCGAGGGTGGGCTCCAGCATGGAAATGGCAACAGAGGTCTCAGACACCAAGACGGAAGCCGGCCAGTTGAGCTCCCAGGAGAGCAGGGACAGGCAGGGGTCCTCCAGCCCTCCCCTGGGGACCAACAGGGTCCCTCGTACGACCCCTGTGCATCTTCACCTGCAGAGTGTCGCGGCCACATGGGCCGAGATCACCTGGGTGGGTGGCAGCCACCCTCACGTGGTGTACCTGGACAACCGGGAGCATGCCCTGACCCCCATGGGCATGAATGGCTACATCTTCCGCCACCTGCAGCCTGGCACGAGGTACCAAGTGCGGGTGGAGGTGCGTCCCCCCTGCGACTCGCTGCAGGCGTGCCTGGAGAAGATGTCCTCCACCATAACCTTCGAGACACCCTCGGCGGGGCCCCCCGACCCTCCGCTGGACGTGCTGGTGGAGCGCCACACCTCACCGGGCCTCCTGGTGGTCACCTGGCTCCCTGTGACCATCGACTCGGCTGGGTCCTCCAACGGGGTCCCGGTCACCGGGTACGCTGTGTACGCTGACGGGCTCAAGGTGGCGGATGTAGCCGAGGCCACCGCTGGGAGCATGTTGCTGGAACTCTCCCAGTTCCCGCGGCTTGCAACTTGCCAGAAGGTCTCAGTGAGAACCAAGTCGCTCTGCGGCGAGTCCCTGGATTCCGTGCCCGCCCAGATCCCTCATGACTGCTTCGCGTGTCTCCACTGGCCAGAGGTATTGCCCTTCAGCTACACCTGCGGGGACCCCTCTGCCATCAGCGGGAGCTTCCCCGTTGGCCCTTGGAGGCTGGGGCCAGCGCCCCTGAGTACCAAGGCCCTCCCTCACACCCCCCAAAGCTGCAGGGAGCCCCGGGCCAAGTGTCCCAAAGCATTCCCTGAAGAAGCCCCAAGGAGGTGGTTTCCGGTGCCCAAAGTGATTTCAGGAGAAGGTCCAAGTGCAGGCTCAGGCAGCCAAACCCAGGGGCCCGCAGAGGCCCAGAAGCCTGCCAGAAAGCACCGGCTCTTTGAGAAGCGTCCCTGGAACCACAGGCCACCTCTGCCCCGGGGCCAGCCTGGCAGGGAAGGGACCCAGGACCGGGAGGCGCTCACCGGCCCAAGCCCGGCTCCGGAGGTCCTCTGTCTGTCCCCTCAGCCTGGGCCCGGGGAGGAGCTGTGTCAGGAGAAGGCTGCCTTTGAGAAAGTTCTCAGACAAAAGGCAGACACCCTTACGTCCGCCCTTCCCGAGCCGGGCAGCAGCCAGCAATCCACGTCTGACTTCAGTGGCACTCGGCAGGAAGACGCGGTGGGCACAAAGGGGCGAGAGCGGAGACACACACTCCAGGGCCCGAGCATGCGAGTTCTGGCTCTGGGGGCCGGGGCCGGGGCCAGGGGCCGGCTCCGGGGCTCAGCGCCATGTCCTGCTGGGTCCAGCAAGGCCCTTAGGACTCCCGGGGGTGCCACCAAGCTGCCAGGGATGAGGGTGGGTCCTCCAGCGGGGATCATTGTGGCCCTCCCTGATTATGAGCCCCTGCCGGTGTCTGCCACCCCCGAGGCTGCAGGCGGGGAGCTGGCCCTACGGAATGGGCAGCTGCGAAGAGTGGGGGACTGTCAGGACCCCCACAGCTTCTGTCACGGTGAATGCAGCGGGTCGATGGGCAGCATTGGCAGTCACCTGGTGGCTGAGGTGGAGGCAGGCATGGAATGGACTGGTGGTCATGGCAGGTGGCATTTACCAGGGCAGCTGGACGACTTCGGGGGTCTCGTTGGCCCTCAGGGCTCCTCTCCCCTGCCCCAGGGGAGCCCCGGAAGGCCCTCCTCCTCACTCTGGACTCCAAAGACCATGATGGCAGCTCTGGACTATGACCCCCAGGACTGGCTGGCAGGGGGCCCGGTGAAGGGCCAGCTGTCACTGAGGGCAGGGGATGTGGTCACCATCCACAGGCAGATGGATGACAAGGGCTTCTACTATGGGGAGTCGGGCGGCCACAGAGGCCTGGTCCCTGCCCACCTGCTGGACCACATGTCCCTCCAGGAGGAGTGAGCGCAGCGCCCCGCCAAGGTGGTGGCTCCGGCCGCCTGCGCCCCACGCGGGCACCCCCGCCAGGCCCTCCTCGACTTGCTCCAGGCAGCTGCTCCACACCTGTGGCTCTGAACCCTCTGCCACCACAAGGGCAGCGACGCTCAAGTCTGGATGCAGTCGTTTCTAGAAGAACAAGCGGCTGGCGAGCTGGTGGTCACAGGCATCCGGGCCACCCACGTCTGGTCTTTTCTCAGCTCCATCCTCAGGACCCGCTTCCTTTGGGTGTTTAGCTTCTCTCAGCCATTGCCTTGTATGAGTCTAAAGAGAAGCCTGCCTCTTTGAAAAAGAAAAAAGGGACCAGAATGTTACTTTTCTATCTTCTGTTCAAATCCTCATTAAAAGATCACAGAAACAAAGGAAAAAAAATTTGGGGAGTGAAAGCACAACCAAGGAGGCAAGCCCAACTTTCCTCCCTCTCTGCCTGCCCAGGGGCACTGGAGGGCTGCGGACATGTTTCCCTGGGCAGAGGGTAGGGGAGAAGACCCTTTAGCAGGGTGGGGGTGACCAGCTCAGCCCAGGTCCCCACTGCTCTCAGAGGAAGGGCCCCACCCTCCGTGGGGGCAGAAGGGAGCAGCTGGACACAGCTCGTTAAGGAGGGTAGGAGCCATGGGCAGGTTCTCGGGGGAGCTGGGGACTCAGGTCCAGAGGGTGCTGTCACGCTGTCCTCGGGGCTGAGACGGAACAGGGAGGGGCAGGCCCGGGAGAGGCCTCGGGGTGACCCACCGCATCCTCAGAGAATGCGGGAAGCAGCCTGGGGCCGTGCGGTGTGCACACACACCACTCCTGAGCAGACGCTTCCTCAGCCAGGGAGGAAACTGTGCCCACCGCCCACACAGACACCAGCTTCCCAGTGTGAAGGCCGGCTCGGCGTCTCCTGGGCTGGTGAATATCCACACCGTACCCCTGCCCGTCTCAACCATTCTCAAGCGAGCCGCTCAGCAGAGCTAGCATGTTCACGATGTTGAGCAGCCGGTCTCCGGGCACCTCTTCTTGCCGAACTGAAGGTCTCCCCCCGTTTCACAACATCTCACTGTACCCCACCTCGGCCCCTGGCGATCTCTAAGCCTCTTTCTGACTATGCGACTTTGACTCCTCTGGGACACCGTGTCAGTGGACTTGGACCGGGAATCCGGGCTTTGGTGTCTGGCTCACCTCCCTCGGCACAGCGTTGCTGGGTCCCGTCCCTGTGGCAGCAAGTGCCATGGGCCACTCCTCCGTAAGGCTGAACCATCATCCGCTGCATGGACCACGTCTTGTGCGTCCGTTCGTCCATTAGGGTTGCTCCCCGTTTTGTAAATCACGGTGTGAACATGGGTGTGCAGGCAGCTCTTGGCTTTCACAGTCTTCCACATCATCAGATCTTTGTGAGCTCACAACCCAGAACGGAACCTGAGGCCCGGCACCTGGGCTCATGTTGGGGCGCTTGGTGGGCTGCCCACAATCTGGGGGGTCCCCACTTGCTGTGAGAGCAACAGCAGTTTAGCCAGAGGACAGGAACTTAATCCAGCACTTTCAAAATTAAACACAGTAGCTGTGAATCTGGGCTTCCCTGGTGGCTCAGATGGTAAAGAATCTGCCTACAATGCAGGAGACATGGGGTTTGATCCCTGGGTCAGAAAGGTCCCCTGGAGAAGGGAATGGCAACCCACTCCAGTATTCTTGCCTGGAGAATCCCATGGACAGACGAGCCTGGCGGGCTGCAGGCCACGGGGTCACAAAGAGTCACGAGTGAGTGGCTAACACTTTTTCTTTGAGCTGTCCTTCCATGGGAACCGCACAGGTACCCTAAGCAGGATGATACCAGCCCCATCGTCCCATCAACTCTTTCTTAACCTCCTCCCATGACCATGGGCCAGGACCTCTCACCGACCTCCAGAGCTACAGAGTAGTCCATGCCGTGGCCAGAAAGTGGCCCCCAACCCCTCCCTCCAGCGCCCAGCCTCATTGTTGTTCTCCATTGCCCTCACCCACGCCTGCTGTTACCTGTGGTGCTTCTACAGTCACGTCCCACCCCCGCCCCCACTGGAACGGAAGCCCCACCGAGGCAAGGACAACTCCAGCTCCTTCATTGCCCGGGGCATAGTAGGTCCTCAGTAAACGCCTGCAGAAGGCAGGCGCTAGCAGAGCTTGACCATCCCTGTCTGTGGCTCCTGTTCAGGGCTCCAGGCCTCCCACCCCTTGGAATGGTCAGGCACAGACCCTGGGCAGCAGAGGAAGGCTCTGGTTCTAATCACAAAAGCAGAGGCAGGTGAGGCGGGGGGTGTCCTGGGCAGTGGGAACCGCGAAGTCCCCAGCCCCTGAGCAGAGTCAGTGATCGCACATCTGGGGACGCACACCCGAGCGGCGGCCCAGGCTGCGCGGGGGCAGGGCTGGGACAGGTGCCCACCCACCCACCTTCCAGGAAGACCCGCTCTCCCCAGGGCTTCCCGCTGGCTGCTGGGAGCCTTCTGACGCGGCCACCAGATGGCAGCACAGACGGCCGCTGCCCAGCTCCGCACCTGGGTCAGACCCCCGCGGGCCCCACCCAGCCCTGTTCTCTGCCCGCCCTCTCCCCAGGGCACCCTGGAGAGCCCCCCATGTACCCACAGAGGCCATCCTTCCAGGGCTCGGGGAGCAGCGTGAGCACAGCTGAGCCTCCACTGACATGTTTCCTGCCGTCCAGCAAACCCCAGCCCCCCCAAGGCCCGGGGAGCCGTCAGTGTCCCAGCCCGGCAAGCTGGGGGGGCTGCGGGACCACTGAGCAGCCGTCCAGTGGACGCTGAGCAGGGGCTCTCGGAGCCTGTTTCCTCATCTGGGGCCATGCTGGGGCAGGAGCGTGCGGTCCAGGACTCACGACAGGACGGAGGAAGTCGGGAAGGGTGCAGGGGATGGGGGTAGGGGTCCACGGCAAGGTGGACAGTTCAGGGCCCAGCTCTCTCCCCCTGGGGCCCTGAAGCCTTTGCAGGCGGCGGCAGGGAGAGGCTGCACAAGTGTGAGCAGGTGAGCTGCGGGAGACAGGCCCCGCCTCTCCCTGACTGACCAGGCTACCTGGAGGCCCAAGGCCTGTCCAGACCTGCCCGGGAGGGGAAGGGTGGTGGAAGGCCTGCTGGCCAGAGGGCAGAGGAAGCTTTGCAGTGGGCAGGCGGGCAGGGTCAGGAGGGCTCTGGAGCCAGGGTCACCGAGCCTGTCTGGGCGCCGGCCACTTCTGTCCCGGGCCCTCTGGCCCGTGCTCGGCCCCTCGCCAGCCTGGGCCTGCTGTCCCATGACGGGGTGGGCTCGGGCTACCCCCCCTTCACCATCAAGGAGGCAAGAGCTGCGCCCGCTGGCCAGCCTGAAGGTGACCGAGAGACTCCTCTAGCCCTCCCTCAGGCTCCTGCTGGAGACTTCTGCCCCCGTCGCACGGTGGGCCCCAGGGACAGCACCTCCATCCCTGTTGGCCTCTCAGTGACCAGCCCCCTTTCGCCCTCTGCCAGCGTGCTCTTTCAGAATGCGATGTTTGCTAACTGATCGGTTTCAGAATCCTTACATAAAACCTGTGTTCATGAGAGCCACACAGCACGGAGGTCATGATGTAAAAAGCTCAGAGATGCCCCCGAAGCCCATCTGAAGCTCATTCCACCACCTTTCGGTGGCACCTGGCCTCCCTGTCTCAGCCGTTGGAGGTCAGGTTTGGAGGTGGGGTTGGGGCTGCTTGCAAGGTCAGGGGTTCCACGGAAGGCAGAGCCCCACAGGCCAACTCAAGTCTTGTAAAACAGCACAATGCCAGGTGAGGCTGGCCTCAGACCCCAGGCACGGAGGGTTCCTGGGGCTGTGCTGACGCCAGGGACGCCCCAGTCGGTCTCACTGGGCCAGCCAGCCCACCAAATTCCCAGAGTCGGCCGTGGGTCTGTTCTGGGACAAAATGCCCTGTATTTGGAAGTTCCCGAAGAATTGATGCTTTTGAACTGTGGTGTTGGAAAAGACTCTTGGACTGCAAGGAGCTCCAACCAGTCCATCCTAAAGGAAATCAACCCTGAATATTCATTGGAAGGACTGATGCTGAAACTCCAATACTTGGGCCACCCAATGCAAAGAGCCAACTCGTTGGAAAAGACCCTGATTCTGGGCAAGATTGAAGGTGGGAGGAGAAGAGGGTGACAGAGGATGAGATGGCTGGATGGCATCGCTGACTCGATGGACATGAATTTGAGCAAGCTCCAGGAGATGGTGATGGACAGGGAGGCCTGGCGTGCTGCGGTCCCCAGGGTCACAGAGAGTTGGAGATGACTTGACGACTGAACAGCGACCGCTGTCAGGACCCCTGGTCTTGGACACCTGGCTCTGGGCTCGGGTACCTCCTTGTGCTCTGAGCCCTCTGGGCATTTCTCTTGGGGTCCTCTGGGCCTGACCACCTGACAGACTGTGCCCACCTGGCTGGGCCTCCAGGACATCGACCTCAGCCTGAGGGACCCCCCTGGGCCACATCCCCTTGGTCAGGGTGCGCTGGTCAGAGGGCGTCCACCTGGAGGCCTAGGCCCTCCGGCTCAGTCCCTTTCTCCTAACGTGGCCTTCCAGCGGCCCACCGCTGGCGTCCTTCAGCAGTGCCCTCTGCCGCGTCTCCAGGCGGCCGCCCCCAGCCTTCCCAATCCACCCTGCCCACCCCCACTGCCTTTCACCGCCCCTCCCAGGAGCAGGGACAGCCTGCAGGCACTGTCCCCTGGCCTAGAGTTACTCATTAACCCTGCTGCCTCCCCCATCAGACTGGGTCTTCCCCCCTCCTCATACCCTGCATGCAGGCATCTTGACCTGGCGACCTGGCGTGGAGCAGACATCAAACCAGATGCCGCCTTAAGAAAGGCTTGGCCCGGGGCTCTCGGTGGCCACACTTCCCGGTGAGAACTGACCTTCAGGGAGCCCTCAGCCAGTGCCCCGGCCCACGTACGCTGGAGGCCACCCTCCCAGGGGTGTAATTATTTCCCCTTTTCACAGATGGGCTCCGAGAGGGGAGGTCACTCATCAAGGTCGTTCCGGGAGCTGGTGGCTGAGCAGGGGGTCTGAGCCCAGGTGTGTCCCTTTGCCCCTGGCCCTTATCTTGGGGATGATTCCTTCCCCCAGCCTGGGGGCAGGGCCTGGGTCTAGGGAGGAGACCAGAGGCAGGGATGGGCAGGAATTCAAATTGGTAGAGCTGGTGGGGGAGGGCCGGAGTGCCTGGGAGTGGCCCGCAGTGAGAGCTTGGGCAACCGGGCCCTCTGTGTGCAGGGCTCCGGGGGAGGGGGCAGCGGACGGGCAAGACTCTGCTGAGTCAGAGACGCCCCAGGGGCTCCGGAGGGGAGGCGTCAGGCAGGTAGTGCGGGCTGGGGCCGGTGGAAGCACCCAGGGTGGTGGGCCAAGGGGCAGAACAGGGTGCTGAGGCCCAGCCCCAGGTCATTGGGATTTAGGGAGAAAAGAGGCCTCCCAGAGGGCAGGGGGCCACCCTTCCCAGCGGAGGGAGTGGTCAGCCCCACAAGGTCAGGCAAGATAAGGGCCACTGGGCCCAGCCTCCCTCGTGACTGTGACCAGAGGCTGCTGCCCCAGCCCAGGGGCTTCCTGGTGTCCAGCCATGAGGGAGCTGGCCCCTCTTCCACCACGCAGGAAGCCCCCTGCCCCCTAGGCCGAATCCCCCCACTCCCCAAAGCACACAGTGAAGGTGGAATTTGGAAGCTCCCAGGGTTCCCCACTCTGTGCAGCCTTGGTCCACCCCCATCCCATTGGCAGCCAAAGGGGCAGAGCCCCCCAGACCCTGCTCCCCCAGTTGGGATTCAGGAGGGGTCTGCCTTCTCTCCTCCTGCCCCGCTTCTGGTCCCCTCACCCCACTCCTCATCGAGAGGCCCTGCCTGCCCACCTGAGCCATATGAGTTGAGACCCCTCACAGCCCCATTTCACAGGTGGGGAAACCAAGGCTGATGGAGGTCAGCTCAAGGGCAGCCGGCTGGTCAGTGGCCTGGCCAGGATCTGAATCCTGCTCTAGTTGCCTCTCCATGGGCTTCTCCAGAAACAGGCCTGCCACCCTTCCCTGCTCAGAGCCGGGCCTCGGCCCACCTTCATCTGTCCACTCACCAGGGCCAGGTGCCTGGGCTGCAGCCTCCCGTGCAGACAGACCTCACAACAGACCCTGCTGGTGTGACTTGGGAGGCTGCCAGGAAGCTGGGGGACAAGGTGCCGGGTGACCGGGCTGGGAGGCGCAGGCCTGCGGGAGTTTACAAGCGAGCAGGGGACCAGCAGAGCTTTCCAAGAAAGGGAGGCTTCACTGAGATTTTTGGCTTTACTTCCTGGTTCATTCCCTTCTTTCTTTTTTGGCTGTGCTGTGCCACATGTGGGATGTCAGTAGTTCTTCAAGCAGGGAATGGACCCACACCCCCTGCAGTGGAAGTGCAGAGTCTTAACCACTGGACCACTTAGGAAATCTCTCTTTTTCTAAATAAAGAAATAACAGAAACAATCCATAGACATGATGTGAACAATCCAACAATACAGGAGCACCTTGAGTTAAACGTGAAGACTCGCTCCCCACCCCTCCCCCACACCCACTACTCCCATGGGTCTCCTGCCCAGGCTTTCTTTAGGAATTTACAACCATATATAGGAATGGAAGCAGGCTTTCCTGGTGGCTCAGGGGTGAAGAATCTGCCTGCCAAGCAGGAGATGCCGGTTTGATTCCTGGGTCAGGAAGGTCCCCTGGAGAAGGAAATGGCAACCCACCTCAGTGTTCTTGCCTGGAGAGTTCCGCGGACAGCAGAGCCTGGAGGGCTACAGTCCTTGGGGTCACAAAAGAATCAGACACGACTTAGCGACTAAACAATAGGAATGGAAACTCATATATAATTTCTAAAACCCGTAAAGGTAATGACGTGGTCACATTGTTCTGGATCTTGCTTCTCCCACTGGGCAGACTGTCTCTGTCGAGTTAACAGTATAAACCTTCCACCCCTCCTGACCTGTCTAGGGACGGTGGCATCATCTTTGTCTGGGCTCCAGGGCTGTCTTGCCTCCTCCGGGTGACCAGTGGACCAGGCTCCCCCGCACACCTCCCGCACATATTTTTTCAAGACCCCAGACGCTGGCCCAGGCTGACAACGTTGCCTACCTCCCAGCTCTCATCACATACCCCGTGAGCCTCTGCATCTGACACCTCCCCTGCCCGCCTCCTCCTCTGGGTGCCCCCCCAGAGCCCTCTTTCCCATCAGGAGTTGGTACCCCTGCTCCCCTGCTGGCCTCACCGTGCCTCCCGCCCAAAGTCTGGGCTTTGGGCCACATCTATCCATTCACCCACACGTGCCTGTGCCCTCGAAGGTTTCTGATCACAGTTCTGGGCAGGGCGTCAGCTGTGGTGTCTGCTTGGATAACCCTCGGGGGGTGTGGCGTCTCTGGGGTTCAGGGTGCCTGGCTCTGCCTGGGGCTGCGGAACTGCAAAGGGAGGGGAGGGGGCTGGTGAGGGGGTGAGCGGAAGACCCTGTCCCCAGGCAGGGCTTTCACTGGACGGAAGGTAGGGGCGGCAGCCTTTCTTCAGACGTTTCGAGAGGCTGCCTGTCGGAGTTGGGCCTGCGCTCCGCTGTGAAGCCTGGGGAGGGTGACCTCAACGTTTCTGAGCCTCATCTGTAAAGTGGAGCAGTAACACACGCCTCTCCTACGATGGTGAAGAGCAGCAAGCCCAAGCGTGTGACGTGCTTTGCTGGTCTCTAGAGTCTTGGCCTCCAGAGCCGGCCACTTGAATCAGGCAGAACTGCTGCCCTTCCAAGAGAAATTTGGCTTGCCTGCTGGACAACCCGGACACCGGGTTTCTGCAGCATCGCTCTGTCTGCTGTGCGTACCACCTGCCACGCCGCCCCTTGTGATGGGAATGAATGAGGCCCTCCCTCGTGGCTTGAGAGAAGCAGCAGATGGGGTGCATTGCTGTAGAGGGAAGGGGGTTGGAGAGATTCGTTCACTGCTGTGACTTCTCATCGCGCGCCTGTTTGAGGTCAGGCATGAGCTGGGTTCTGGGTCTACAAGAACAAACAAGACGGTCTTTCTGCCCTTAAGGCACCTGTCCAGCAGTGGCGCTGGGTAGGGACCAACAGCCTGGGGTTGCAGAGGGGGCCCTCCCTGAAGGGGTCACGTCTGAGCTGGGCAGAGGGGGAGGAAAAAGGGGGCCCCAGGCAGCAGGAGCCAGGGTGCCCATGCCCAGGGGTGGGAGGAGAAGTCGAGGCACACACAAGAAAAGGAGTTTTCTGCTGTGGCTTGGGGCAGGGAGGGGGGACGGGGCATGGGGGGACGGGAGGGAGGTGAGATGTGGTATTGAATGTCACATACTTACACTACGATGTTATTAGTTGTTTATCTGAGATGCAAATTTTAATTGGATTTTTTAAATCTTGCTGTCATGTGAAGAAGCAGTGATTTACCCTTTGTTTTATTTTTTCCTTTTTTTTTAATATCAGAAGAGATGATGGTAGAAGTAGCCGATGGGGGGGGGCAGGGATGACCCAGATATTTGGAAGTGACATATATATACTACTATATAGAAAAGAGATAAGCAACAAGGACCGACTGTGTAGCACAGGGAGCTATACTCGTTTTTTTTTGTAATTACCCTTATGGGAAAAGAATTTGAAAAAGAGCTATATGTGTGTTTGTGTGTATATGGTGGTGGTGTATTTGCTAAGTCGTGTCTGACTCTTCTTGACCCCATGAACTGTAGCCCCCCAGGCTCCTCTGTCCATGGGGTTTTCCAGACAAGAATACAGGAGTGGGTAGCCATTTCCTTCTCCAGGGGATCTTCCCGACTCAGGGATCAAACCCGGGTCTGTTGCTTGACAGACGGCGTTTTTACCACTGAGCCATCTGGAAAGCTGTGTGTGTGTGTGTGTGTGTGTGTGTGTGTGTGTGTGTGTGTGTGTAAACTGAATCATGGTACTGTACTTCTGAAACCAACACAACATTGTAAATCAACGACAGAGTTTTTCAAGAAGTAGCCGATCAGCTCCCCTTTGTTGCTGAGCCACCCTCCATGACACAGCAATCACAGTTCCTTTGCCCACAACACCCCAGAGCCTGACTCTGCTCTACCTGCCCTGCCTCCTGTCACTGGATCCTCCCAGGATACCCCCAGGCAGGTGCCATGACTATTCCCAAGTGACTGATGGGAAAGTTGATTGGAGAGGTTGGGTTCTGTACAGACACACACAGTCCAGAGGGCTGAGACCAGAAAAATACATCTGCCTCCCCCTGGCTCTCCCATCCTGCTACCATGTGCTTTTTCTAGTTTCGTGATCCTTTCCATGCAAATGTAGCTTTACAAGGTTGCTGTCAGTGAAAACAAAATTTTGAAATCTGCTGTTTTTCACTGTACATCAAGACTTCCCACCGGGTTTTTAAGTAGCTATGTAATAATATTGCGGGAGAATAATCACACTCAGATTTTATAAAGTGCTGGGCAGGAAATGGGCTTGGGCTGGACCCCAGTGGCGGGAATATCCTGGAGACTGCCTGGCAGCTGGGAGGGACACGGTGAGCGCCTTGCTCATGGTGATTTAGAAATCTTACCCTCACCCCAGATTTTTTCCCCCGACTTGAATAGGAATAGGAACTCAATATGGCAAATTTGGAACGTTTTGGAAAGCTAAAGAAGCAGGAAAAATTAAATCTCACCTGCAGGATCTGAATCGCTACACTGTTTTGGGTGAGTCAATCCGGCAGGAACTACTCAAACTGAAAATACACACATATCCCTTACCCACAGATTTTGCTTCTGGAAAACTATTCCACACATGTAAAGGCAGGAATATGTGAGATAGATATCTAAGGACTTAAAAAATTCTTTTTTAAAATTCCAAACTGTAAATAACCTGCATAGCCATGCTTAAGAGAAGTGTTTACAGAAACTTCATACTCTGCGGTGTTGTCAGCTCTTAGGGCATGAACCTGGCACACACTAGAAAGATGTCTGGGATGAGTCTTAGGGGGCAAAGGGCAGATATAGGTTTCATAGTGCCTTACCGCTTATATAGTGTATTGCGTTCTAGTTTCGCAAAAGTGAGGTCTTTTTTCATGACACAGGAAAAGACACATGTTGACCTCAGAGAAGGAAGCACAGATGCACAGCTGGTAATTCACTTCAGAGCACAGATGGGGGGAGAGAATCGGTAACTTTTAAGACCCAGTATAGCTAGAACTGCTCCAAGTGGAAATGTTATTTTTATAATAAAACAACACTAAATTTTATCTGTGTTTAAACAAAAAAAATTCCCAAACCCTAGGGAGAACTTCTGTAAACATTTTGATGTATTTTCTTCATTTGGTTTTCCATGGATCAGTACTTTGCATGCAACACGTAGATATGATTTCGTAGTTTGCGTTTGTCTTTATTTTTTGCTTTGTATCACTTGCACGCATCTAGATTGTAAAATGTCCTTATAAATACCATTCATAGTGCCTGCCACCATTCTCTCTTGTGGACAGCTTAACCAATTCCTTTCTGTCACTTACTTTGTGTATGATTTTTCAAAGGGCATTTGAAAAACATAATCATACATTAATTTAAAAATATTTTCTTGAAATATAGCTGATTTATAAAGGTGTTTTAGTTTCAAGGGTACAGCAAAGTGATTCAATTAACATATATACATTCTCTTCTGTTACAGGTTATTAAAGACGCTGAGGATTGTTCCTCATATATTAATTTTCAAATGCAAATTAACTGAATGACCAGGGAGTGCCTATAAGTCTCAGGTATGCTCCCTGGCACCAGGGTTCCAAATCCAGTCTGGATAAAGACAGTCACGCATGCAGTCTACAAACACTATTAATTTCATTAGCACAAAATTCCAGAAGAATTACTGTCAAAGTAATGATCATTTAAAAACATTTTTATTTTGGCTTCCACTGGCAAATTCATGCTCAGGAATGTTGAGGCAATTTATATGCTTCCGGTAGTATAGGAGAGTGATTACCCACCAGACCTGTGACTACATGTGAAGGTTACCATTTGAAACTGATTTCTGATTTGTTAAAAAAGCAAACAAACAAAAGTTTTAATTTGCATGTCTTTGGTTTGGTAGGGCGTTGACTGGTTTTCAGCAGTTTCTTCAGTAAGTCCTCCCCTGAGCTTATTCCTGGGCTGTGTCTTCGATTCGCCACTGATGTTCCATACTTCCTTTTTCATCACTTTCTTACCATTTCTGGGACCGTCTGTAGGTTTTCTGTTTCTGGGTTAGGGTACTCTGAATTGAGGGCAGTAGCTTCATTCACTATTTGCTCTCATATGTTAGGGCAAGTCCACCCTCGTTCCTGTTTTCGTTCCCAAGGCGGGAAATGATAGCTGTCTGGGGCTGTTTACTCTTCCAGGTCAACTTAGAATTTTGTTAAGTCCAACCGTCCAACTAGGGTTTCATTAAACGCACAAGTGTTTTTGGAAGAACCCGCTTCTAGTCTTGCCGGCAAACCCGGGTCCCTCCCCGACTTCAGGAGCGATGTCCTTCCTATACTTTTACCTGGTGTCCAAAGTAAGGAGAGGTCCAGCAAGTGAGCCCCTAGAGCTCGTCGCAGTCCCTGGCCCGCTCCAGCCCCTCGAACAGCCTGGGTCCCGCCTGCCAACCTGGGCGCGTCGCCTGACCCCAGGGGCCCGCGAGGGGCTGCAGCCACCGGAAGGGGCCGGCTGCGCTCGGCGAGGGGGACCCCCCGGGCCCTCGGGGCAGGGAGGGCCGGCGGGCTGCGCGGGCGTCCCTCTGCGATCCAGGCCGCCCGCGGACCACGCTGGCCGCCCGCAGGGGGGCACGGACCTGGGGTGCCAGGGGTCAGGGTCAGGCTCAAGGCGGGGGGCGTCGGCTCCGAGTGCGGGGGGCCGAGCCCCCTTCCAGGGGGTGCGGTCCGGGCGGTCCGGGGCCGAGGTCGCGTCACCGCCCCTGCACGGTGGCTGGGGGGCGCCCGGGCCCCCCGGCCCCGCCCGCGCGCCCCTCCCCCACGCCGCCGCCCGGCGGCCGCCCCGGCCCCGC
>ML663582.1:609870-694518 GCA_007570785.1 Antilocapra americana
GGGGGGGGGGGGGGGGGGGGGGGGGGGGGGAGGTGGCAGGTAGCGGAGGGGCCTTGCAGAGCAGCTGGGAGTGTTCTCCAGGCCCCCCACCCCCGGCCGTGGGGATGGAGCCGGGTCACCCATACCGGGCCCTTTCTGGAGCTAGCGTTTATTGCTTCCTGGCTCCTGGCTTTACTCTTCTCCTGCGTTCCCATCTGCCAGCGTCTGGGCTCCCTGGGCCTTTCAGCAGACATTTTCAAGAGCACAGGCCATGTGGCCGGTCTGTAGCCCTGGCTCTGGGAGTGGGCTTCCGCTCAGCAGAGAGCAGGGTCGCTGCAGTGGTCTTTAAAAAAAAAAAAAAAAAGGCAGATGGGCTGGCCACCGGCTGGCCTCCAGAGACAAAGCTGTGCGGTGAGATTGCTGGTTTAGCGGGCTCTTAGCACCGTGGCGGGGGGCGATGAGAGGCTGAGCTGAGTCCTTTGGTCTGGGGTAAGTGGCCCTGCCTGCCAGTGAAGTCAGTCCTGTGAGGTCCTGTGAGCAGGGGGTAGCCTGGGAAGGCTGGCAGGGAGCTTCCCACCTGCCTTGGTGGCAGCGCTCCCAGGCTGGTCTGCTTCCCTCCGGCTCCTAGTCGCCTGCGGGCCTGTTGTGGGGTGTTGCTGAGGGCCCGTTGCCCAGCTCCTCCGGCCATTTGGCTCGAATGCTGGGGCTGCGCCCAGGGTTTCTCTCTGCAGTGTTTTCCTGCCAGTTGTTGGGACTTGCAGATTAGTCATTCGGCTTTTACAAGCAATTCCTGAAAAGAAAACTCTCCCTCTAGTTGCTGGCTCTGGGGAAGAGGAAGAAGCAGCCTGAGGGAGCCGGGCCTTTAATTAAAGCAGAACCGAAATGATTGCTGCAGTTGCTGGAAGGAGGGGGGCGGAGGTGATGTGGCCTGTTCTGCAGCCAGGTACCTGCCAGGGACAGGTAGGCCGCGTCCCGTGCTCCCTGCCCTGTCTTGGCCAGCAGCCCGGCGTTCTCCACAAGCTGCAGTCCTGGATTAATCCCCGCGTAGTGTTTTCTTTCCATGGATCAGGTTTCTCATTTTGTTAATAAGCACAGCCTCCGATCCACTTGAAGTCAGCTGTCGTGGACTCAGCAACAGGGTTTTGCATTATTGAGCTGACAGGCCTGCTGCCTTCCCACATTGTCTGCCCGGAGGTGGCGGTGGGGTGGGGGCAGTGTCTGTGAGTCGTAGCTCGCCCCCATGCAAGGGCTGGCAGGGCAGTTCTGGAGAGTCGAGGAGCGAGGAAGGAATAAAGTCCAGTTTACCCAGGGGACCCGCCGCCCTGCTTTTTTTGCTCAGCCTGTTGGCCTCCTGCAGTCGGCCCCACCCACGGCTTCCCTGCCTTGCCCACCAGGGCTGAGGGCCAGTGCCCACCCCCTCCAGGGACTGATCACTGGGGTGGGGAGGGCTCTTGTTCCCAGCTGCGTTGGCAGAGACAAGACCACAGGTCAGCTTCCTCCGGTCCTGGCCTGGGTGCCTGACTGAGGAGGGCCTCTGGGGGCAGTGAGGGGCACTGGCCTCAGCGCTGTTTACTCTCCAGCGGCCTTGGACCGAGATGGGCTTCTCTGGGCCTCGGTGTCTCTAACGTGTTTCTAAAGTGGGAACAGAGCTGGAGTTCACCAGCTTGTTTCGAGGCCCTCCAGAGCTCAGCCCCAGGAAGCCGCTGGGTCCACCGACTCCGGGAGCCCTGGCTGGCATGGAACAACGCCCCCAGGCATCTCAGGAGGCGCTGAGGGCCGGGCTGGCCGAAGGAGGGTGTTCACGGGGAGCCCTGTAGTCTGGGAAGGCAGGGCCGAGAGACAGTAAGGAGGAGGGAGACAAGAGCGTGGCCCTGTAGGTGCCTGCTTCTTGGAAGCCGTCGACCCCGCTGCTGTCGGGCGCCCGCGAGGCCGTGCAGGGGCCCTTTATTTGCTCAGCGAAGGGATTTGAGAACTGATGCGGTGCCCACCCCATGTGCGCTGGGCTGGCCTGGGTCTCTGCCCTCTGGCCCTCAGCCTTGCCTCCGAGCTGTGCGCCTTAGGCGGGGAGGTGGAGGCTCTGTGAGTTTCCCGGGCTGTGCTGCGGGTGCAGCGCCCTCGCGCACCCGGGGTTCAGTCACAGCTTGGCGCTGGGGGGCTCCAGGATCCCAGCCTGGCTCCCCCTGGGTTAGGGGCTGCCAGCCAGCGGGGCCAGTTTGACTCGGCCCGGCAGCGGGGCTGCGCCTCCTGCTGGGAGGGGCGTCGCCCGAGGGTTAGGGACCTGGGCTGGGGGAGGGCTCCTGGGAGCAGCGGAGCCAGAAAAGCTGGTGGGGGCGGGTGGGGTTGCGAGTGGGCCCCCGGCGCGCTGGGTCGGGGGAGTCGAACCCGGAGGGAGCCGATTCCAGGCCCCAGCGCCGTCTAGGAGGAGAGGGTCCGGGAAGCGCGGCCCAGGAGGGTGTGGCCGGGCCCCGAGCGGTGAGAGACCCCCGGAGACGCCGGCCCCGGCGGGTGGGGGTGGGGGCGTGGCCTGGGGGCTCGAGCGGGCCCTTCCGCCCGGGCGCCGCCGAGTGTGGTCGGTGCGTGCCTGTTTCCTGTGAGGGGACGCCTCCCCCCCCCCCCCCGAGCACGTGGGTGTGGGCGAGGAGGGAGGAGTCCGGAAGGGCAGGTGGCAGGCCTCTGGGGGCGCCCGGGGCGCTCCCGCTCGTGGGAATTCCAAGGCTCCCAAGGGAGGGTGGGGCCGGGCTTGGTGGGGAAGGGGCCTCCCACGGCCCTGGCGTGGTCGCTGCGCGCACCGGCCTCCCCTGGCTCGCGCTGCCCCCGTGGTCTTGGGCTTCTTCCCCAGTAGCACCTCGGGGTGGGGTCTCCGCGGAGAGCGAGGAGGGGCTGCCCTTGTGCCCTGGGCACGCCCCCCTCTCCCCACGTACACGCAGGTGGCTGGAGATCTCCTTCGCCCAGGCTGGGGTTGCGGCCATTGGCCTTCTCATTAGCCTGCTTGCGGCCCTCGGAGGCCAAGACTGCCCACCAGCCTTGCGATTCTGCTGCCTGTGCTGCTCGGCCGCGAGTAGTGAGCTCTGGTGAGTAGTTGCAGAATGTATGAGAAGGGGGAGCAGAGCTGAGGCGGCACCCCCGGCTCTGGGGGAACTTCCCTGTGCCAGGCAGGGGCTGCGCCCGGGTCCGAGTGCCTGCTGCTGACTGGGGGCCCTGGTGCTCCACCCCGCAGGGGTCACCTGGAGCTGGCAGGCCCACGTAGTCACATTCCTTGAAGCCTTAGAAGTGGATCCCACAATCCCGCTTTCACAGGAGGTAAATCTTTGTAGATAACAAGGTCAAGGGAGTGGTGAGTTCTCTCAAAGGAGAAGGGGTGGTCCCAGACTGCCCTATGGGGTCGCGTTTACACAGTTAGCCTCCCATAGGCTCCAGGGTCCTGGAGAATCATTGGGTGCCGGGGGCTCACACTTCTCATGGTCCCTTTTCCCCAGGTGGCTGGTGTGTGCTGGGGAGCTCCTTCCAGGAGGTCCTGGGAACCGCTTGCTGTTCATGGTCTTGCTTGGCTCAGACGGCCTGCCCTGCTTTCCGGGCTGCCTTCTTAGGCCCTGGCTGGCCTCTCTCCCCACGCGCGGGGACCCTGGGCTCTTTCTGCTTCCCAAAGCAGCCCCCCGAGGCTGCCGCCGGGGCCCCCGGAACTGGGTCCTGCCCCCTTTCTCGCCTTAATTTCCAGATGCCTGGGAGAGAGGGTCCCTGAAGTGTGTGGGAAGGTGTGTGAGGGAGCCCCTGACCGGGGCCTGGAGGTTGGGTGAGGGCTGGGAGGGGCGCTGGGGGCAGAACCTCAGGTGAGGCCTGGCTGGCCGGCCCATCTGTCCTGGGCTGCGTTCTGTCTGAGGGCAGCCAGCACTCAGCCCCCGCCTGCTCTGGGCAGCGAGCAACCAGGCTCTTGGGTGTGGTGAGGGCTGGGACGGCCCGCTTGGTGTCCTTGGGAGCAGGCAGCACAGCCGGCGGCCTAGTCATTTGCTGGGCAGTCGGGTGCTCCTCATCTGTTCCTGGTGGCCTGTGTGTCCGGCAGAGGGGCCCGTGGGGTCTGCCGTGAGAGGGGGTGGTTCTGGGCTGGATTCGTGCCTGGGCCATGTGACTTCGTCACCCACTTCTCCCGGCACGCTTTCCCTTAGGTGGAAAGGGGCTGGTGGTTTCTTCCCAGCTGCTCTGTTTGGACACGGGAGGAAGAAGAGGCCTCACGGCTAGGCTCCAGACGGGGCGCTCAGAGGGCAGGGCCTCCCTCTGGGGCTCCTGGCCTGGTCCACATGGGCACACCTGTGCCGGCACCCCTGGTCAAGCCCTGCTGTGTGAGCAGCCCGGGCAGGCTCCAAACGCGGTCTGGAGTCAGCTGGTGGGCTCCGGGTAGAGTGGCCCCACGGGACAGGCTTGCACTCAAGGGCGGTGGGCGGTGAGCAGCTTCTCTGGAGGGCCTCCGGGGTTCCGCCGGGTGGGGCCACGGGTGCCAGGGACCTGGTGTGGACCTGACATTGCTTCCCTGGGCCATGGGGCCGGGAGGACCCCTCCCAAAAGAGCCCTTCGCCTCCACCCTTGGGACTTGGACCTGTGCCCCCTCCAGGAGGGCTGGTCAGAGCTAGTTGGTCCTCTTCTAGGTGTTGGCAGCATGGAGGCAAGTGGGGTTATCTCTGGGCAGAGGGCCTAGGGGGTCGGGGCAATCCTGGCCGCCGTGGGAGGAGCCCTGGGTCGCCCAGTGGGTGCCCTCACCTCTGTGAGGCTGCCTGTGGGGGCCAGGCCCGGGTGCCCTGGAGCCATGGGTGAGTCTGCTCCCTGAGGCTGTGGGCAGGGTAGGGGCTCTCTCCACAGCCCACATTCCATTCATGTTGACGCTGATAAAAGCCAGGCGCCTTGGGCAGGTGGCACACCTGCCCCGGGAGCCCACCCTGCCCCTCTGCCACCTCTGCTCCCTGCCCGGCCTGCGGGGCTGTCCTCTTTCTAGGCGGCGGGCCTCGCTTCTGAGGCCACCTGAAGCAGCATTTCTGTTTCTGTCTTTGGAAGCCCCTCCTCTCAGGTGCGGCCCCTCGCCTGTTTCCAGCCTTTAGCGAACAGCTGTGAGCCAGGGGCGGGCGGCCCTGCCGTCAAGCCTTTTTCCTCCACGTGCCCTGTGTTGCCCATAGAGCGGGGAGGAGTGTCTGAGGTAGCGGCCGACAGCTGTTGTCAGCATGGCCTGCAGACCCCTGGGGTCCCCAGGACTCTTCAGAATACTCAGACGTTCCCCGCTGGCCTCCATCCGCACCCTGACACACATCTTGGTGCAGGCTGTGGTGCTCCCCTGGGTGCCTGGGCCAGACCTCTGGTCCCGGGGCCGTGCAGGTGACCCAGCGGTCGGTCACTCTTGACTCCAGGGGACACCCGCACCGCGCGTTCTCTGGGGCGAGCAGGGCAGGCCGTGTCCACAGCAGCACTGCCTCTGCCTGCCTCTTCTTATGAAAGAGGGGCTGATGAGCAAGGTGGTGGTTCAGACCTGGGGCCCTTTCCTCAGGTGAACAGGGGAGCCTCCCACCGGAGGGCGACAGCTGACAGTGTTGTGGCCGGGGAGGCTGGGGAGGGTCTTGAGAAAGGCCCCCGCATCTCCTGTGACGCGGTAGTGGCGATGGAAAGAACCTGTGTCCTTTAACCACTTCTGACCACATTGGAAAGATCTGATTAGCTCCCTGAACGACTGTTTTCCGAATGACCAGTGCTTGGTGCTGCAAACTCGGGGTGGGTGTGAGCGCAGGGTAGGCTGCTGGATTTCTGCGGCAGCAGGCATGTTAGTCACAGGGACAGCGTCAGAGTTCAGGTGGCATATTGAGGAAGGCTGGCCATCGTCTGAGGGGCCTCCTCCCCTCAGCCTGGCCTGTCCCCTCTGGCCCGCCTGCGAGCTGGGGGGACACAGGGTCCCTGACCTTAGGAGCCCCTTGGGTGGCAGCTCGTGCCAGTGGCGAGTGGGAAAGATGGATGCTTCTTGGAGGAGGAGGGCCTCGGGCGTGCCTGGGGGTGAGGAGGGGCGGCCTAGGCCTCTGGAAGCCCTCCACGGACCAGCCCCGACTGTATCCAGGCCCGGGAGCACCAGGCCAGGGGAGCACCATGGCCTGCACCAAGGTATGTGTCAGTGGACTTCATCCAGGCCCGGGAGTCCATTGAGAGCCCTAAGCCGGGGCGTGACGGGATGGAACCCGTGTTTGAGGAGATAACTCGGGCTTGAGGCTCCGGGTCATGGGGGCACCTGTGTCGGACCTGCGGCTTCCTTCCGTCCTCTTGGGGAAGGCACTTCTGGGCGCGTCCTCTGGGCCCGGCCCTGGAAGCCCTGGTTTGCGCCGGCTGCCCGCGTGCCCGGCCATGTGGCTGTGGGAGCCCTGGGGGGTGGCGGCTCCTCCTGGGATTCGGAAGGTCTGTCTTCCCCGCGGCCAGCACGCTGGCTCCTCGTGGACCTGAGGCAGTGGTGCAAGCCGCACGCACATGTCTCCCTTGTGAGAAGCTGCTCGTGGCCCTCCTGGGGTGGCCCCCTCTGAGCTGCGGGCACGCGTTGCTTGTCCGGGGCCCTGAAGACGGGTTTGCCCGTGCGTGGAGCGGGGTGCTGGGCGTGCCTGGGATCCAGCCGCGTGCTGGGGTCGCTGTGCCCCGCCCCCGTGGGTCACCGCAGGCCCACTTTCTGCCCCCGCCTCTGCGGTTGGCTTTCACCCCCGGTCCGCGTCGCTTCCTGGGGCGGAGGGCTATCTGTTCACTTCTCCGTCACTGGACGCAGCCCCTTAACTTCAGACGGCCCTTCCAGTCCCATCTGAAGAAGCTCTGAGTGCGTTCCCGCCGAGTCCCGGGGACCCTCCTGTCTCGCTCCCTTCCCTAGTTCCACCTCTCCTGTTCGGCCGGCCACAGGGCCTGCTGGACAGGTGGGACCTCCTCTGAGTGCCCCTGTGGGCTCTGCAGGCCCAGAGCACAGGCTGCAGTGTGCTCCTTAGCAGTTCCCTAGTTTTATCCTTAAATACGGCTGTTTAAAAAGTGGTGGGTGCCTGAGACGTGTCAACTCTTGTGTGTGTTTATGGTCGTGGACCAGAGCAACCTGGTGGTTACCTTTGGTGTGCCCCTGGGCCCTGGTGGGAGGCCCTCCAGGCCGGGCAGACCCTCCTTTGACCCCATCCTGGGCCCCTCCCAGTCCCCCGCAGGTGTCAGCTGGACACCAGGACAGTTAGAGTGGCATCGGTTTTTGCGTTTTTGCTGCCTTTGGCTGGCCGACACTTGTCTGCCCTGATGACAGGTTTCTGATGGTTTCCTTTTGAAAAGTTTTTTTTTTTTTTTGACGTGAACCATTTTTAAAGTCTTGGTTGACTTTGCTCCAGTATCGCTTTGGCTTTTTCTTTCGTTTATCGGCCAGGAGGCATGAGGTGATCTTAGCGTCCCACACCCCACACGCTGGAGGGCGGAGTCCCCTCTGAGAGGTTTGAAGGTGGTCCCTTGGTGTCCTGCAGGGTCCTGGCTGGACTCGGGGATTCCGTCCTTCCTGTCGGGCCTGTTTGTCCCCTCGGGTTGTTACGATTAGTCTGGGATTGGGTGGGCTTGCTCGTCAGCTCTGGGACCGGCCCTGCGTTGACCCTGCCTAAGAAGCGTGCCAGCTGTGAGCAGCCGCGCCCCAGGTCTTCCCAGGTGGGCACACATCCAGAACAGAAGCTCCTCGTGTGTCCTCAAGTCCTGTCCTCCCCTGCTTCCCGCCTTGCCCAGGGTCCCCTGTGCTCCTTTGGGGTCTGGCTGCCCTGCTCCCCGTTTGCTGGCAGCTGCAGGACGCTCCCGTAGTCAGCTCTTCCTGATCCAGGTTCGACCCGCGTGCTGCTGGGGGGCCTCTGCACCTGCCTGGCTCCCAGGACCCAGGGCTTGTGGGCCTCCTGTCTCGGTCTTTCTAAAGTCTGACCATTTTCTTGTCTGCCCGGAACTCCGCTTTCAGTCTTCGGTCAGCTGGTCGAACCCTGTTCTTGCTGTCTGGCATCCAGTTTGGATTTTGTTTCTATGATTCTGTCATGGGCAGGGTGTGGGGCCTGGGTGCCAGCCGCTGGGGCGTCTCTGCTGCCACACAGGTGTGGGGGTCGGCTGCCCTTTCCTGGAAAGGACCTCCACCCTGAGGGGGTTCTTCCTGCTGTTCAGTGGGGAAGAGTCTCCTCATCTAGTACACAGAAGTGGTGATTGAATAGGTGATAGTTTATTTCGTCGTTTAGATCTTTGAGAGTCATTGGTCATCATGAGAGAGGTTTCTAGCCTCTTGAGTTGTTTCAGACTCGGGATGTTGGGCTCTGCGTCCTGACGGGGCCCTGGGCTGGGCAGCTGCCTGGCTGACTGCTGGCTGGTGCCTGGGGCTGGCGGGCAGTGGTGCGGGTCCCTCCCAGCGGGCGGCCCGGACCTGCCTCGGACAGCCCTGGGAGCCGAGCCCTGTTTCCTAGTCACTCCGGGCGTGTTTACGTGGGAAAGGTGTTTTTCCTTTGGGGGCCGCCTCCTTCCTCTTGACCCCCCGTCGCTGGGCGTTTCCTGCCTTCTGAGCCTTCTGGGGAGTAGGAAGCTGATCTGCCACAGCCCAGTGCGTGCAGGTTCTGGGGTCAGAGTAAGGCTGGGCTGTCAGAGTAAGGCTGGGCTGTCTGCGTTCCCCGAATCTCTGCTCCCCGGACTGGGCCTGACACCCCACAGGGCGAGTAGGAAGTGGACGCGGAAGCCACTTGGCAGAAACTCCTCGGGGCCCTGGATCCTGGCCATGTGGGGATGCTCCCCAGTGGCGCCCCCCCCATGGACTCCCTGCCTCCAGGCTCGTTTGCTGCCTGCTATCCCCTTCCCAAGTGCTCAGGCCCCTCCGAGCTGGGGCAGGATGTGCAGGGTGGGCACCTTGGATGTTTTCGTAACAGTGATCTCGCCCCGGGCAGCGCTCCCCTGCCCCTCCACATCTCGGTGCTCCTGGCCGGGGCCTCCCTGCAGGACCTGGCCAGCTGTGCCAGGGCCAGCGGGGGGAGGCAGACGGGAGCAACGGGTGGCTGGAGAAGGGTGGGGGCCATGATAGCAGAGTTCCCGCAGAGAGCGGGTGTGGCAGCCATGGTGTCCTGCCAGGTGTTGCGTGGCGCCGTGAGCCCCCTGGTGGGCTGCCCGTGTGGGACGGGTGCCGTGGGCATCGGGAGCATCCTCTGGGTGGTGGGTGGGGTGGGCGCCCCCTCCCGTGCTGCTGCTCAGGCTGGGTGATGGCTGGGCAGCAGCGCTGACCAGCGGGGAAGGCCCGCCCTGGGTCCCACCTGCTGTGTCTCCAGCACGCTGACCGCTGACCGCTCCCACTGTCTTGTTTCTTGGGCGTCCTGTCAGGAGGAGGGCAGGGCTCCTGGCATTCACAGGGCCCGCTGCTTTCCAGGAGGACGGTCTGGGAGAGCAGCCAGGAGCAGCTGGCGGGCATCCAGGCCTGGGCTCACCAGGGCCGTGGGGCCCACTCGCCAGCAGCCCCCACCTGCAGGGCAGCCAGAGGCCACAGAGGCCAGGGCTGTTCCCCAGGGAGTGGTGGGCATGGCCTGGCCCTGGGGGTGAGGCAGTCAGTGCCGGGGTCTGACTGGAGGAGGGGAGGTCCGTCCCGGTGCCCCATCCTGCCCCTGGGGGGAGGAGACATGGAGGTTGTCTTGGGTGGTGAAGTCCGGAGCAAGGCTCTGCCCCTGCCTTGCTCCTGTGACCTTGGGCAGGTTGCTTAACCCCCAGAGCCCCATCTCATCTTCGATGAAGGCAGAGGGCGTGTCCTGGAGGCTTCCCTGCGGGCAGGATGCTTGCAGGCTGGCGTGGGGCACCGAGGCTGGGGCCTCCTTGCTCTGCCTCCAGGTGTCCCTCCTAAAGCCCGGGAGGGCCTGGCTCACACCTTTTGGGGCCACACCTGGAGCACCAGGCGGTCATGCCAGGTTTGAGGGGCAGTGGTCAGTGTGTGTCTGCGGCCTCAGTGATGTATCCACTCTGTTTGAGGCTCTGGGGTGTGGTGGCTGGGTAGCGGGCATCTTCAGGGGCCCATGGCCCCCTAGTGAGCTGGAGGTGGGCGTGGGGTGCCCCCCTCTCTGCCTGGAGGGAGGGGCCCCTGTCGCCAGGCCTTGGTGAGGCAGGGCTGCCCGCCTGTTCCCTGGGCATCTCCACCTGGAGGCTGAAGGATGAGGCAGCCCAAGGGCCGGGCTCAGCCTCCCCGGCTCCAGCTCCGGCTCCGTGGTGGTTCAGGCTGAGTTGGACAGGCTGCTTTGGAATCCGGTTGAAGCACCTGAGGGTTTCTTTCACTGCCTCCTGCCCTCCTAGGCACCAGGAGAGGCCTCCCCACAAGGCCTCAGATCCCTGCTCAACTGTAGGGCCTGGCCCTCTGGGGGACAGGGTGGGCCAGCCGCCCTGGCTTTTTGAGGCCTGAGCTAGGGGGAGGAAGGGCACCTGGGGCCTTTGCCAGTACCTGTCGGTCTTGGAAGCAGAAGGCTGGGAAAGTTACTCAGGGCTTCTGTTCACAAGAGACCCCTTCCTTGGGGTGCATCAGAATCAGCCCAGCAGGGACAACCCTGAGCCCACCTCTCTGACCTGTCTGTCTGCCCGGGCAACGGGCATCATGCAGCGGGTGCTTGAAGTGGGCAGCAGCTCGGGGCGAGGGGGGCGAGGGGCAGCTGGGCCGGCTGCCGGGGCTGTTCCAGCCCGTGGTGGCTCCTGCCAGGGCTGGGCAGCAGCCCCACACCAGCGGGCCTCACGCTGCCAGCAAGCTGGGCCCACCCTCAGCAGTATTTCTGCCCCCCTCCCCACAGCCCGTGCTGCTGTGGGCTCTCCCGGGGTGGGGAATTGCTTCCCCCACACACACCCCTGGCCACCGTGGGCAGAGGCCTTGCAGGGAAGGGCCGGTGCTTCCTAGGATCCGGCTCTCACCTGTGATGATAAGCTGTTGGCCCAGCCCAGGGTGGCCTCTGGAGGGGAGGCTTCTGGCTGGACGAGGGCTCCCCGTCCCCCAGTGGAGGGCACAGCTGGGCCTGCCTGCAGGCCGCTCCTCAGTCAGTCACTGGGCACTGCTCTGATCCAGTGTCAGGCTGGGGTGGAGGCCGCTGGGTGGGCACTGTGCTGGGCGAGGCTTTTGAGTTGCCCGGAGTCGTCTGATGTGGCGTCCCTCTGCCTGCCCTGTGGGGTCTCTGCCCCTCCCCGGCTGGGCAGGGAGCCCGACCTGGGGCCCGGTCTCCCTCCAAGTGCAGATGCTGTCGGGGCTGGAGGCCCTGCAGACCCGGTTCTGCCGCCCTCTGGGCTGGCCAGGCCCCCTCCCGGCCACCCCTGCCAGTGGGGAGCCGTTCTGGGGGCAGAAGACAGCTGGCAGGCTGGAGCGAGGCCTCCAGGCCACCCCGCACCCCGGGTCTGGTCACATTCCTGAGGGACCTGCCAGGCCGCCCTGGCCCTGGGCGGGGGAGGGGTGTGCAGGGAGGGGCTCAGGCGCAAAGGGCCACCTCCCCCTGCCTGGCTCCACGCCCAGGGCGCCCAGGCCTGCTGCAGTGGGGGGCAAGCAGCCAGGACCTCGGGACCCCTCTCCCAGGACCCGAAGCTCTGGGGGGCCGGGAAGCCCGCCCGCATCTGGCGGCAGCTGCCAGCAGCCTTGGCGGGCTGGTATTGAAAGGGCGAGCCTGTGAGGGCCCTGTGTTCAGGCTGGGCTGGGCAGGAGGGGGCTGGGCTCTGGGCAGGGAGGGGGTGAGCGCAGACCCAGAGGGAAGGGCAGGGCAGGGTAGGGGGCTGGGGAGCCAGAAGCGGTTGAGACTGGATCTTATAAATAGCCCGCTGCACCGGGGCCTCCATTTCTGACCTTTTGTTATGTAAATGTGGCCAGCCTGGAAGGCCTTGCCCAGGCCTCCTGCCACCCTGCCCGTCCGCCCAGAGCTGCACGCCTGTCGCCCCCCCCCCCCCCCGCCCCGACCTGGACCACTCCTGGAGCACCCTGTTTCCTGTGGGGTGTGGGCGAGTGCCCCACACCTGCCCCCTCCCTGCCACCAGGCCGGCCTGCAGGCACCCTGGCCGCTGCCTCCTGCCCAGCTACCGGGCAGCCCAGCCTGCAGATGGGAGCCTGGCTCTGACCCCGAGCCGCTCCTCCCCGCTTACCGAGGCCGCCTGCTAACCCTGTCCACCTTCTCCTTTGCAGGTGACCAGGCATTGATGCACCCTCAGGGAGGCCGCGCACTCGAGGAGGCCACCCCCCCTGGCTGCTGCTCACATGGTTTCTGGGCCCCTGGCACTCCGGTAGGCTGGGGGGGGGGGCGCGGGGGCGGAGTCTGCTCCTCCTGGGGGCTCTGGGCAGCTGAGCGCCTGGCCTGCGTGCTGGCCGCTGGCCTTTGTGTGCGGGCAGCCCTGGCAGCATGGGGGAGGAGGGGCTGTGGGCTCTCCCCTCCTGCCCTCGGCCCTTCCCTGCCAGGTGTTCTCCGCCTCGGGGTCTTTGTCCCCCCTGGCTGACCAGGGCGGGGAGGGGGGCTGGCTCCACCAGGACCCAGTGCCGGCCACGTGGGCATTGTGTGCAGAGCCTTCCCGGGTGGACGGGACGCGGGGCTTCTGTCTTTGCAGACAAGGGCAGATGGGCGCCAGGGTGGGAAGGCAGCTGGGCGTGCGACCCCTCCCGTCCGGGCCCCAACCCTGGATCATGCCTGGGGGAAGCCCCGGGCAATGCACTCCTCCCGGGTCGGGCCCTGAGCACGGGACTTGAAGGCCCCTGTGGGTGGCCACGTGCGCCCGAGCAGCCGGAGGGGCGGGGCTGCGGCCTGGCACAGCTGCCCCCTGCGCATGGTCTCCGCGCAGCCGCTGTGGGGCTTTGTGCGTGGTCCTTCCCCAGTGGGAATTCCTCTCGGGGCATCTTGGCCAGCCTGGGGAGTTTCCCAGGCTCAGACAGCCTCCCCTGCCCAGGAAGGTCCTGGGGCCTGTGGCACCAGGCTTGGCCAGGCCACTTCTGCTTGGCACCCAGAGGCAGAGCCCTGGGGGAGGGGGCGGGGGGGGGCAGCGGGGCTGCAGCGTCACATGACGTTGCTGGAGGCTGCGGGTCTCACCTGCCCAAGTGGTATTGGAGGAGAAGGCGGCTTCAGTGCGTGCCTCTGGCTGGACCGGAAAGCCGGGCCGCTGTGCGCCCATGCGGGCGAAACCCACCAGGGGCTTCTGTCGCCTCGTGAGCCCTGCTGCTCCCCCGCAGGTCCGTCTGGGCATGTGGTCACCTTCCTCTAGGGGACAGAGCCCTGGTTTGTCTGCCCCGCACGTGTGCCCCCCGTTGTCCCTACGTTTTTACATGTACAGATGGGCTGGCGGCAGCTGGGCAGCCTGGGAGGAGGGCCACTACTGACGTGTGCGTGTCTGCTCTTGCCTGCAGGTGGTGCGTGTGGGCGGGGCGTGGGGACATGGGGCCGGACATGGAGCTGCCCAGCCACTCGAAGCAGCTCCTGCTGCAGCTGAACCAGCAGCGCACGCAGGGCTTCCTGTGTGACGTCATCGTCATGGTGGAGAACGCCGTCTTCCGCGCCCACAAGAACGTGCTGGCCGCCAGCAGCGTCTACTTCAAGTCCCTGGTGCTGCACGACAACCTCATCAGCCTGGACACGGACATGGTCAGCTCCGCGGTGTTCCAGCAGATCCTGGACTTCATCTACACCGGCCGCCTGCTGCCCGGTGAGCCGCCAGCTGAGCCCAACTTCAGCACGCTGCTCACCGCCGCCAGCTACCTCCAGCTGCCCGAGCTGGCGGCCCTCTGTCGGCGCAAGCTCAAGAGAGCCGGCAAGCCCTTCGGCTCCGGGCGGGGCGGCGCCGGCCTGGGACGGCCCCCCCGCAGCCAGCGGCTGTCTGCGGCCTCTGTCATCCAGACCCGCTACCCGGGCCTCGTGGATGGGCGCAAAGGGGCCCATGCCCCCCAGGAACTCTCCCAGGCCAAAGGCTCCGACGACGAGCTCTTCCTGGGCAGTTTGAGCCAGGAGGGCGCGCACGGCCTGGGCCGGCCTGTCTGTCCGGCCAGCGAGGAGGCCGGCTTGGGCGGCTGCAGTACTAACGGGGGTGGCGGCAGCTGCGAGCAGGAGCTGGGCCTGGACTTGTCCAAGAAGAGCCCCCCGCTGCCCCCCGCCACCCCCGGGTCCTCCCTCACCCCCGACGACCCGGCCCAGCTGAGTGATAGCCAGGAGGGCTCGCCCCTCTCAACCTCTGCCCCTCCCGTCGCCAACAGTGCCTCTTACACCGAGCTCGGGGGTGCCCTCAGTGAGCCCATGGATCTGGAGGGGGCGGAGGACAGCACGCTGTGCCTGCTGGAGGGGCCGGGTGGGCCACCCCCCCGCAAGAGCCTCCGGCATTCGGCCCGCAAGAAGGAGTGGGCCAAGAAGGAGCCCGCGGCTGCCTCCCCGTTTGAGCGGAGGGACGTGGCTCCCAAAGGCCCATGCCCGGGGGAGGAGGCCGAAGGGCTGGGCGACAGGGTCCCCAACGGCATCCTGGCCGGCAGCGCAGCAGCGGGCAGGCCCTTCGGGGAGCCCCCGTATCCCTGTAAGGAGGAGGAGGAGAACGGCAAGGACGGCAGCGAGGACAGCGCGCAGAGCGGGAGCGAGGGCGGCCCGGCTGTCGCGCCCTACGTGTACCGGCAGGAGGGCTACGAGCCGGTGCCCTACGGCGACAACCTGTACGTGTGCATCCCGTGTGCCAAGGGCTTCCCCAGCTCGGAGCAGCTCGACGCCCACGTGGAGGCGCACGCGGAGGGGGAGCTGATCGTCAAAGAGGAGGGCGGGGCCTGCGAGACGGGCAGCGCCGGCGCCGACGAGGAGGCGGAGGACCTGTCGGCGCCCGGAGCGGCCCTGGCGGCAGGGCCACGGCCCTTCAAGTGCTCGGCCTGCGAGAAGACCTACAAGGACGCGGCCACGCTGCGGCAGCACGAGAAGACGCACTGGCTGGCGCGGCCCTTCCCGTGTGGCATCTGCGGGAAGATGTTCACGCAGCGCGGCACCATGACACGCCACATGCGCAGCCACCTGGGCCTCAAGCCCTTCGCGTGCGGCGAGTGCGGCATGCGCTTCACGCGCCAGTACCGCCTCACCGAGCACCTGCGCGTGCACTCGGGCGAGAAGCCCTACGAGTGCCAGCTGTGCGGGGGCAAGTTCACGCAGCAGCGCAACCTCATTAGCCACCTGCGCATGCATACCTCTCCCTCCTAGAAGCCAAAGACCCTGGCGGGTCCCCCACCCCCACAGCTTTAACCCACGGCCCTGCCGCCGGGCCTGGCACCCCGGAGCCGCGGCGGGGTCTGTGGGGTGGGTCCCAGGGGTCCCGGCCCGGCTGTGCGGGGGGCGGGGCCGGGGGAGGAGTCCGCGCCCTCCCTCCTAGAGCCAGGGGTCACCGTTCCGTGGCGCTGTGGGCCCCCACCGCCTACCTCTCCACAGCTAAAGAGCCCTACGGGCCATTGTGGCTGTTATTCCTACTGATCTGTTCTGTTCTTCGTTTTGAATTTTGTTTTTTAAACCAAAACCAACAAGAGTTTCTTTTTCTCTCGGCCCCTCTGGGCTGAACCTGGGTCTGCAGACTGAATGTACGGGGCCCTGCCCCATCCCGCCCGGCTGCGGCCAGGGCCCACCCTCCTGGCCCAGGAGCCCCACTCGGCCAAAGGCTACCCAGGGCCCGAGCCCCCCGGCCGCCTCAGGAGAGAGCGCTTTCCTATAGTTGCCCAGGAATCTTCTTTGTTTAGAGGTACTTGTTTTGATTACGAGAAAACCCCGTGTCACGTGTATGTGAGTGTGGGAACTGGAAGGTGCGGGGGGGGGGGCGGGGGGCTGGCCGCAGTGCGGAGTCGGTACGTTTCCATTTTCTCCGTTGTGTGTGTGCGTGCGTGCGTGCAGAGTGCGTGTGGATCATGTTCCCCCCCATCAAGGTGGAGAGACTTCTGACCTTTGCTACCTCTTGAACAGGACGTGGTTGGTGATGGCAGTTGTGTCCACGACACGTGTTTTTCCCTGGCCCCGTCAGGAGGGGTGCCTGCTTGTCTTGTGCGCCTCTGGCCAGCTGGCCTCCCTGACCCGGCCCAGCGCTGGCCGGCCAGCAGGGGAGGAAGTGAGCCCCTCCCCGCCCTGGCCCAGGGCCCCCAGGGCTTGCCCTCCAGAGAGCAGCAGTGTCAGCCTGGCACTTCTGGGCAGACGGGCGGCCGCTGTGGGCTCACCCTGAGTCCCACCCCCGGCCTGGGCTGCGTCAGCCTCAGGTACCTCCACGGCTCTAGAGGCCTGCTGGCAAGGCCCGGCCAAGGTCACGAGGTCGGCCCACTGTCCTCAGCCAGCTGCAGCCCCAGGGCTGGACCTGTGGCTTTATCTCCTTCATTTTGCTTCCTGCTTTTATTTCTCCTCTTTTCTATTTTAATTTCAGACCAAAAATTCCGGATTCATCCCTTCCCCCCTCCAGAGACCCTCCAGCTGAAACCAGGGACCTGGGTGGAGGGCGTGGGGAGTGAGGGGCTCTGGCAGCGCTGGGCCCTACTGAGCCTGCTGCCGTTTCCTCTGGGGCTGCCTGTTCCAGCAGGTCAGGCAAAGTCCCCCAGCCCCTCTGCTCGCCCAACCCCCCCCCATCAGCACTTAAGCCACACGACAAAAGTCTGTAGCGGGAGCTGCACACACGCCCGTGGGCGCAGCCCCCCGTGAAGCAGGTGGTTCAGGGCAGAGCTTCAGGGACGGGGCATAGAGGCCCTCACGAGACCTTCATGCGACATAGTATTGTACCCACTTGAGTATTGTATGGAGCCTTCTCTGTATTTTCACAAGAAAGCAAAACACTAGTTTCTTATTTAAGACGTTAAGGGTTTGTGGGGCGGGGCGGGGCTCACAGGACACTTGGGTTTGTTCTCCTTGACCTTGGTTTCACGTGGAGGGTGTGCTCGTGAGTGTGTGCGTGGACGTGGACGTGTGTGTCAAAGCCTCACCAGGAGATTAGGCCATTGGAGGCCCAAGGGCGGCTTACAGTTCTCTGCTTTAGTCACTTAATTCCTGAATGTTTCGGAGAAACAGGAAACAAAATAGCAGATGTCATGTAGGAAAGGATTTAAAAAAAAAAAAAGCTCACACCCAAATTCACAAAAGCTATTTTTTAAACCAAAGCACATTTTGAATGCATATGGAACCTCAATGGGCTCAGAAAAAAAGATACTAATATATTTATCTCATTGTTTACATAAACTTTTACAGTTTCAGACCTCAGCAGCTGTAAGGCCAGTCCCAGTGAGCCCCCACCTTCCGCCCGAGGCCCTGAGGTGGCCTGCAGCGGCTCACGGGCAGGGGTGCTGCCAGGGTGGGGGGGGCCCGGGCCGGTATGGAGGCCCTGCCCTCGCGGAGCCCTCCTCCCAGCCCAGCTGGCACCAAAGAGCCGGAGCCCATGGGCCTCCTGGCCAGACCGAGCGGTCCCGACCAGCTGGCACAGCAGGGTGGCCATTGGCTGTGGCCCCGGGATGGAGGTGCGCCCCGTCCCGCTGCTCTGCCCACAAGACCCCACGCTGGGTTGGTGTGAGGGTCCCTCTCAAGCCAAAAAGCCAGGACCTTCGCACACCCCTGCGGGGCCTCCAGCGGGTCCAGATGTGGGCGGGCTCACTGGGCCGGTCCTCACCCACACAGACGGTGCGAACACTCGGAACAGTGTTGTTGTATCAATATGTTTGTGCAGTGATGAATGTATTTATTTCCCGGACTCGGGGGAGCGGCAGGCCAGGCTCACGCCATGCCACGCATGCTCCCCCGTGAGACCGAGCCCGCCGCCGGGGCTCCTCCAGGATTGCAAAAAAAAAAAAAGGTAAAGAAGAGAAGACGGACCTTTAAGCAGATCTGAATCTCAGAGACATAGCCATACACCTCTCTCAGCCTGTGAAACGGACACTCTGGACCCAGAACCTCACGCAGCCGGGTGTGTTCCCGGCGGCCGCCACCCGGGGGCGCCGGCTGTTCGCCAGCCCCACCCGTCAGTATTCACTGGACTGGCCGCTAACAGGAGTGCGATCGATCATGGGGCGGGCGGACCCTCGCCACCCTCCCCGAGCCATCCCGGGCCGGGGTCAGGCCTGGGCAGCCAGGAGGGTAGGGCCGCTTGCCCGTCCCCGCGGCTTGGGGACGAACGCAGAGGCGCCAGGCCTTTGGCGGTGCCCCATTCAGGGACCAAGGCCCCGCTCCCTGGCAGCGGTGGTCACCGAGCCCGCGAATCTGATGCCTGGAGGGGTGGAGCAGGCCCGCCCAGAGCCCGGTGTGACATTCCACGTCAGGGGGTGGGGGTGCGCCATGGGAGTCCCCCGGCTTGTCACCCCACTGCGACTTTCCACCGGGAGCCCCTCCCCCTACCTCACCTTGCTATTTATTGCTGTAATTTATTGACCTCAAATATGCTGCAAAACAGACCTCACTCGGGGCAGGGAGGGTCCCCAGGGCTCCTCCCCGCCACTCGGCGGGGCCCCATGGGGCCAGGTGCTGAGGGGAGCCCTCTGCCCCCACCCACCACTTGCTTCCCTCTCCCCCCTCGCTGGGGGACCCCAGGTTGGGTGCTAGCCCATTCACAAATACCTCGTCGGAGAGGGGGGATGGGGTTTTGCTCTTTCTTGACCGGGAATTGGAGGCGGACTCACGCCCTGCCAGGCGCCCTTCCCTGGGGGGGCGCGCGCGATCGCACTCCTGTACTGGCCACGCCGCAGTCAGGCCCACACTACCTTCACCTCCCTCCAGAGTCTGGATAATTCAGGTCAGCGCTGCGGGTGCGCAGCCCTCCAGTGTCATAAAGCTGGTCACTGATGTCTCCATTCAGAGCGTGCAGTCTTAATGTACAGTGACGAGATACTGTTATTTTATGATCTTTTCATTAAAAGCTTGATTCGAAACTCGTGTGAGGTCTCTGTTCTCTGGCTGTGTTTTTGCTAAATGACCAACTGCTTTCCTTTTTCTGTCTAGTGCTTTCAGGACCTGGGAAAGTGGGAGCTGGGTTGCGGGGTGGGGTTGGCATCTGCCCATTCTGGTGCTAAGAGTTTCAAAGGGGCCTGGGTCCTCACTTGGTGGCAGGTGAGCTGGGCAGTGGGGTCCTCACTGTTGGCTCAAGCCGGCTGAGGCGGTTTGAGAAATGGGGTGTGTGTAGACAGGCCGTGGACCTGGTGGCCAGGGGCCAGTGCCTGGCACCACTTTTGGGGCACCGGGGTCTGGCTGGGGCAGAGCTGGCTCCTTCCTGCCCATCCCTCCCTGGTCACTTGGTGGGGGGTGGGAGAGGGGGTGAGCTTAGCCCGCAGGGTCAGGGCAGTAGGCCGCATTCCCTGGAGAACTGTCCGTCCTGACCTTAGGTGGGGCTCCAGGCACAGACAGACCCGGGAGGAGGGACGGCCTGGGGCTGGGGGGGTGTCTGCCCAGCTCAGCTCCCAGACTCCAGGGACCACAGGCTACCAGGCAGCTAGAGGCCCGCGGCGGGCCAGACCCCAGAACAGCATGGCCGCTGCTGCTGTACCCCTCAGTAAGTTCTGTTCAGCTGTTTGAAAAAGGGTTTTGGGGGTTTTTGGTTTATCAGAAGCTGTACTCAAAGATAGTTTGAGTAATCAAATAGCTCTTAAAAGGCTTAAAACTAAACCAGGTTTCCGGTCCTTCCAAGCCTACCGCCTCATGCTGGCCGCAGGGTATGCCATCCCTGCGGGTCATCTCTACCCTCTTCCCCTCCACTCACACCCCTGAGTAAGTTACCAGGCGGTCAGTGTGATGTGGGGCTTGGCAAACTCTTCCCCAGAAAGGCGCCAGATAGTAAGTGGTGGGCCACGTGGTCTCCGTGGCGACTCACCTCCGCGTGCAGAGCGGAGGCAGCCAAAGCGGCGCAGCCGTGCTCGCGGTCATCACAAAGCCTGGTGCTGCGCGCACGCGCGCGATGGCCTTCCCATTGCGCATTGGTTTATTTCTGGGTCGGTGAGTGGATCGGCCCTTTTTGTTTTTCTGGAGGCTTAATAATGATCGTATCCTTTCGATTCTCCACCTGTTGGCCCTGAAATGCCTCCCGGGCCAGTTTTCCACAGAATCGGACACGATTGCGGAGCCTGCTGTTCCGCACATGTTGGGCTGAGGTCCTGCTTTCCTGTCCTGCATCCACGGTCGTGTCTAATGGTTCCCAAGTGTTCTTTCCTTGGGTGACGTGTATTTCCTCCAGGACCTTCCTGACCACACGTGGGAAGTAGGTTTCTGAGACTTAAAATGTTAGAAGTGTTTAAATGACATGGAGTTTATGGCTACCGTTCGGCTGGGTGTGGAATTGTGGGTTGGACATCATTTTCCTGGGGAATTCTGAAGGAGGACCCTGGTCAGACCGGGTTCGGGCCCACCCTAGCTATCCATCTCTAGACATTCACATTCTGAGATGCTGGGGGCATGCTTCAGCCCAGGGGGCACAGAGACCTCCACGTGCGGCTGCAGGCGCTTGAGCAGCCCTCTCTGTTGGCATCTTCCGCACCGTGGGCCCAGCTCAGGGTCAGTGCCCTCTCTCCCACCTCAGGGCGCAGGCCTCGCTGCCTTCAGCAGGCACGGATAGGGTCCTGTCACCCCCTCATGTGCTCCGCCACCCCGAAGGAACCGGCAAGGCTCCTCCCGCACCCCCGACCTTCCAGAAGGTCTCTCATCGCCGTCTACTCTGCTGCTGTCTTGGCCACAGGCCCCGGTGGAAGCGTGTGGTGCGGGCGGGGTGTGGCCACGGGAGCCAGAGACACCAGGACTCGAATGGCAGTGGGATCCCCGGAACCTTCCATCTACAGGCACCCTTTCTGGGCCCAGGGGGCCTCCCAGGACTTGGGCAGAGCTCTGGCCAGTGTCTGTCCGAATGTGCCCTGAGGGCTCCTTCCTGATGGGGATGTAGACCTCATCACCTGAGCCACAGTCACAATAAGTCAACGACTCTCCGGGAAATGGGTGGGTGAAGGGCTGTAAGGAGCTGGTCAGACCACACACTCAGGCAGGGCCATCCACGTGTGGGGAGAAGCCTGTGCCAAGAGCGGAGACCTCAGAGCATGTGGTCTGTTTACGGGACTGAGGCAGCTTCACCGTGGCTGGAGTGGGAGCTGTGCCAGGTGCTGGCTGGAGGGCCCATGTCTGGGGGCTCTGTGTCATCCATTGTTTGATACAGAGGTTTATATAAATCCTCTTCTTTTTTGCTGTGCTGCTAGGTTTGCAGGGGGCTTCCCTTTCAGCTCTGCTGGTAAAGAATCTGACTGCAGTGTGGGAGACCTGGATTTGGTCCCTGAGTTGGGAAGATCCTCTGAAGAAGAGAAAGGCTACCCACTCCAGTATTCTAGCCTGGAGCATTCCATGGACCATATAGTCCACGGGGTCGCAGAGTCAGACACGACTGAGCGACCTTCACTTCACTTAGGTTTGCAGGATCTTGGTTCCCAACCAGAAATCAAACCCAGGCCCTGGCAATGATGGCATGGAGTCCTAACCACAGGGAATTCCCTTTTCTCTTATCAGGCAAAAACTGCTTCACATATGGAAACAAAACCGGAACCCCCCAGGTGTGGGTTTTACGCTTATTCACTAATTCTTTCTCCAGTCGGACACTCACTGAGCTCCTGGCATCCCACACAGTCCTTGGCTGACGGCGCAGTGAGTGTGCAGCTGCGGGCCTCAGTCTAACGACAGGGTGGGGGGAGCCCTGCACCGCCCCCTTTGGGCTGTGCCCCTCAGTGGGGCCCCGGTGGGCAGGGAGGCCCCAGAGGAGGACCTTGAACCTCAGTCCTTGGGGAGGGGCAGAGCCGGGCCAGTGGGCTGGGTGGGAAGGCAGGCAGGTGCTTCCATCGGGGCTGGTGGGGGCAAAGGGCAGGAGCGCTGGCTGGGGGTCTGTTGCCATGGCTCCTGCTGCCCCGTGCCCCACCGCCCAGGCAAATGGCTTGCGATTCCCCAGTCTTTCCCCACGGAGGCTCTCCTCCTAAAGGCCAGGGGCCAGGAGGGGACAAGGTGCCCTTCAGCTCACCCTTGGAAGTTGCAGAAAGGCAACCTGCGGTGGGGTGGGGGGGGTGTCAGCCAACAGCCCCACCTGACAGGCACAGAGCTCGGGGGCCGCTCACGCCAACACCTCGACCCGCACTACTGCCAGGGCTCCGACCCGGTGGACCAGGCGGAGCGGTGGGGGCCGGACCCTGGGCGGGGCGCAGCATCAGTGGTGCCCAGTTCCTCCCCATCTCAATACCCCCCGCAGGGCCTCTCTCTGTCTGTCTTAGTAGTGGGCAGACCTCCCACCAGCAACCCACATCCAGCTGACATCCGCCCCTGAATCTCACTGGCAGAATCCTACAAGGGAGCTAAAAGCCACTGTGGGTCTAGATCAGTCCTGCTTTCCGTCTGGGGCCAGGGAAGGATAGCTTGGGACCCCAAAGAACAAGACCCTGGGAAAGGGGCCCACGGATGGGCTTGTGCAGGCAAGAAGGAGCAGGAGGAACAACTTTTTAGAGAATGTTACTCAAGTATAGTTGATTTACAGTGTTGTTTATCTCTGCTGTACAGCAATGTGAGTCCGTTATACATGTATATACAATTTTTTCATATTCTTTCCATGATGGTTTATGATAGTGAATATAGATAGGTCCCTCCCTGCGCTATATGGTGTTTTGCATCCTGTAACAGCTTATCTCTGCTAACCTCAATCCCCCAATCCCACCCTCCCCGACCCGTCCCCCTTGGCAACTACAGGTCTGTTCCCTAAATCTGTTTCATAGAGAGGTTCATTTGCGTCACTTCCTAGATTCCATCTGCAAGTGACAGCATATGGCATTTGTCTTTCTCTGGCTTTCCCAGGAGGGGATCACTGGGTCCAGAGACAGGAAACTTGTTTACGGAACCCGATCTTCCGCACCGGAGGCGGCCCGGGCCGCAGTGCCCCCGGCAGCGGGCGGGAACGAGCCGGCCTCGCCCTCCGCTTCAGGTGCGCGCGGTTCTAAAGCGCTCCGCGCTCGGCCCATTGTGACGCGAGCCCGGCGGCAGCCGCGGGCAGAGCCGGGCCATGGCCGAGGCGCAGGAGCTGCTCCTGCAGCTGCAGAAGGACAACCGCGACGGGCGGCTGCGGAAGCAGGAACTGGAGGAGCTGGTGCGCGGGCTGGAGGCCGAGAGCGAGAGCCTCACCGCGCGCCTGCGGGACCTGAGCGAGCGCGAGCGCGGGTGCGGGCGGCTCCTCCCCCAGCCCGGCGTGCGGGCACCGTGAGGGGGCGGGCGGCGTGCGGACGCGGCCTTGGCCGCAGCCTCAGCGTCCCCTCCGCAGCCTGCAGCGTCGGCGGAGCCAGGCGGCGCGGGGCCTGCGTGGGGAGGCGCGCGAGGCGGCGCGGGAGCGCGCGGACCGGGCCCTCGGGCTGCTGGAGGCGGCGAAACAGCGCCAGCGGGACCTGGTGGGGCGGGGCCCTGGTGGGGCGGGGCCTGTGGTGGGCGGGGCCTGCGGGAGGCTAGGGTGTGACCGGACCTCGGTGGGCGGGACAGTGGGGAGGGAGGGGCCCGAGGTGGGGCGGGGCCGGTAGCGGGGGCGTGACCTGCGCTGGGGCGGGTTCCTCGGAGAGGCCTGGATCTTCCCCTCGACCCGGTCCAGGAGCAGCAGAACCGACAGCTGCAGGAGCAGTGGGAGGAGCTGTCAAGCCAGGTACCTTCCGGAGACGGCCTCTGTTACCCGCTTCCCCCGGGCTGCCTCGCCCCGCCCCGCCCCCAGGATAGCCCCGCCAGCCCCGCCCTCACAATCCCCACCCCCAGCTCTTCTACTACGGCGGAGAGCAACTGAGTCAGCAGCGGGAGGAGCAGCAGCTCGGGACCCAACTGGCGGCCCTGCAGGTGCTCGGACGCGGCGCTGGGGTGGGCGGGGCCTTGATGGGCGTGGCCTTGGGCGAGGTGAGCGGGCTGTAGAGCGGGGTCAGGCGCGGCGCGTCCGCGGAGGGCCAGGCGCCTGACTCTCCCTGGATTCTCCGGAAGAAGCAACTGGAGCTGGTGGAGGCCAAGCACGCCACGCAGGCGGAGGCCCTGCGGCAGGTGCGGCGGAGCCGGGGTCTCGGGAGGGCCGGCTTGGGGTGTGCCTGGGGCTGGGCGGGTGCAGGACGTTGGGATGGGCCGAGTCCCCATTACTCCGCCTAACCAGGGCTCCCCTCGTGGCAGAGCGCACGGCGGATGGAGGAGACCTGGGCCAGCTTCCAGGAGCAGAGCGGAGTCTTGCAGGTGCCGACCCCCTCCGCCTCCGACCCCGCTGCGGCCTCCGCTCCGCCCTTTCCCGGAGCCACGGCGGCCTGCCCCCGCCCTACCCAGGTCTTCCCGCGTGTGAGGCCTCACTCCCACCACCCGCCCCAGGAGTTGCAGGGGAAGGTGATGGAGGCGGCGGCTGCGCTGGACAGCTCGCCGGGCGGCCCGGAGCCGTAAGGGGCTTAAGACTGTCGGGTGTCGGGGGTGGGGGGGTGCGACTGCTGGCAAGAAGGGCCCATCTTCCTGCCTTTCCCGGCAGGTGCGACTCACAGCCCCGCCGGGGGCAGGACTGCGCGGGCTCGCTCATGGAGGAGGTGGCCAAGGCGGACTGTGTGAGCCTTGGCGGGGGGGCCCACCCCCTCAGGGACCCCGGACCCCACCAGAGACCCGCCCCGCCATACCAACCCCGCTGGGAACCACGAACATCACGAGGCCGCCCACTCAAGAACCGCCCCCGCGCGGGGGCCTACCCCGTGGTGCTGCGCCCCCAGGAGGCTCGCGCCCACAAGGGCCCCTCCCCGTCCGCGGCGACCGGCAGGCAGGAAGGTGTTCTGTCTCCGCAGGAGAAGCGGCTGTTCGGCGCAGGTGCGACGGGCTTCAGGTGAGCGAGCGGCGGGAGCGGACTCGGGGCTGGGGGCTGGGGTGCGCCCCGCGCCGCCAGCGCCCATCTGCCGGTGCGTGGTCGGTCCGCAGGCTGTGGGTGCTGGGCGCGCTGCAGACGCTGCTGCTGCTGCCGCTGGGGGTCGTGGCGCTGCCGCTGCTCTACCTGGCGCTGCTGAACCCCTCAGCCCTGCGCCGCGGCCTCGAGCGCCGGGGCTCGGACGCCGCCCTGCGCCGCCTGCGCTACACGCTGGCCCCGATGCTGCAGCTGCGCGCGCGCGGACTTCTGCCCGCCTAGCGCATCACGCCGGCCGCGGCCGCCTGCACCAGAGTCTCCCGAGTGGTTTCTGGGCGCCGGGCTTGGGGGGTGTGGGGCGGGGGAAGACGGGGGGGGTGATGGAGGAGGGAAATGGGCGGGGACGGGGTTTGGGGGTGGCGGCGAGAAGCCCGGGGACGCGGGGCAGGGCTGTCTTGTGTCCTCCCCGCCCAGCAGGCGCCGCACCCCCTACCCCCGGGTGGACCTTGGTCCCGAGAGGCTGCCGGGCTCTCGGTCCGTCCGACCCCTGCGTTCCCCCAGCCCGCCCGCCCACTTCGGAGGGGTGGGAATCCACCCGCTCTCGCCACAGCGAACCCAGCCCGCGGCGCTGGCCTGCGGGTCCCCGCGGAGCTCCGTGTCCGCGTCCGTGCGCTGGTTACTCAGTCCCGCGGCGACCTTCGTCCCGGGTGGGTCCCTTATTGGGGGCGCGAGCGTCCTCCCTCTGGTCCGCAGCCTCTGCGGCGTCTGGGCGGTGGGAGCCTGCGCGTTCATCACTGCGATCTTGGCTAACGTTGTCTTTTATTTCTGTGAAATACTCTGCTTAGTGGAGGGGGAACTCGAGTTTCACTTCGTCTGATACAAACACTTGCTCTATTTTATTACTTTTTCTTTGTGGTAGTAAAACTCGTATGTCCTGTGCACACATACCTGCGTGTTTGCTCTGGTCTGTCAACAGTCCTTTTCTTGCTGATATAATGGCACATATACTTTAGTGTTCGGGGTTAAATTTGTTTCTGACTTCTGTGCACAGTTTAAGAATTCGTCGGGAAGTCATGCTCTTCTGCTTTAACTGCTGCCCCTCCTGGGCACTGTTTTGCGTCCAGTCACCCACAGACAGCCGTGCTGTCCCACTCTTTGGCTATGGTGGGTAATTCTGCAACGGGGGACTTCCTCAACGGTGCCCAGTGGTTACGACTTGGCGATTTCATTGCTGGGGTGGGCTTGAGTCTGCTCTCACTCCTTTTGGGCATTTACCTAGGAGTAGACTTGCTGGGTCAAAGGGTGCTTCTGTTTCATTGTTTGAGGAACTGCTGAAGTGTCCCGTCAGCAGTGCAGGCGGGGGCCAGCTCTCCATGTCCTCTACTTTAGTTTTCTGGGCTTCTCCCTCCTCTTTTAAAAGAAGCCATCCTAATGAGGGTGATTTTTCTGCTTTCAGTTTTTAGGCATTGCAGTCTCTACTTTATATAATCACAAAGTCACATCCGTAACACAACGTCTCATTCATAAAACAAGGGAACTCAAGCTTTTACCCCCATGGCCTCTGCCCTGTCTCCCCTACTTCTGTGGAAGAGACCCTCAATTTTTAAAATGGACTTTTTCTTCCCCCATTGTAAGTGGACTGCGGGCCACCCCTGCGGAGTCCTGGTGAGCCAGCGGGGCACACGACCTCTCCCGACTCCTGGAGGCCCCTCTGTGCGCTGTGGCAGGTGGGCCTGTCACTCACTCGCAGCCACCGTGGTGACGGGGGTGGGGCCCACGTGTCCTCTGTGGGCAGTCCTCTGCAAACGTCTTTTTGTATTTTGCCGGAGAATCTGTGAGATCAGTTCCTCAGAGTGGGGTTGTGAGCCTGGGGTGACCACATGCATGCTATCTTAAGATGCCCCTGGTCACTGGTGTGGGGGGTTGGAAGGCTGAGTTACAGGGCCCCCCCCACGGGATACGGCCCCTTGCTGGATAGGTCCCCCTCGCCGCCTCATGCAGTGTGTCTGATGGGTGAGCAAGGGCACTTCAGGGTGGTTTTAATTTGAACTTATAATCGGGGGGGGGGGCGTATCTTTTATATTTAAGTGCCAGAGCATTTCTCTTCCTGCAAACTGTCACTTGCTTTTTTCCTTTCCCGGCTGTACCCAGCATCTGGGGATGCGCTTGTAAACGGAACCACTCATTTGTTCTGCTGCTGTGAGTACACACAGTTGGCTTTTGCGCAGGTTATTTTGGATTTTTGTGTACACAGGCTGTTTCTGAGTCACTCCTTTCCGGCTCTCAGTCTCCTTCTCTGCCCTGGCTAGACTGGTGAGGGCCCCCAGGCCCAGCGCCAAACACAGGCGGTGACGGCAGTGTGGTCCAGGCGGGCCGGGGTCAGGGTGTGCTCCCACGCCAGGCAAGTGCTGCCCTGGGGGCACCCCGTCCTGAGTGTGGAGCCCCTCCCTGGGGCCTGGGGCTCTTGGGTTGGTCTTTTGTTAACTGTGTTATTGGAAGAGGAACTTGATTGTCCTTAACATTTTAAATTTAGTTTTCAGTCTCTAAAGAGATCTATTTGCTTGTCAGCTCTTGGGTTTAGACTTTCTACCCAGCATTGTTAAAAGTGTTTCTAACTTTTTAAAACATACAGTTGCCACACTGCCGCCCTTGTCCATGGCAGTCAGCTGACTTTCCTTTTAAAGCCACTGTGACAGGCGTCCTCTCCAAGTGACGTGGATCTCAGCCCCACTGTGTGTGAAGTTCTGTTTTACAGAGTGCTCATCCTGTCCTTCCTGTCTCCCCTGCCCACCCCACCCCAATCTCCTGTTTGCTGGTTTCTGGAAGTTATGCCCTGTGTTCTGGTTTGCTTCTTATTTCAACAGATTCTCCTCTACCCACCTCCGCAGACATAGCCTGAAAGCCTTTGTCTCGGGTCAGCTCCTCAGTATATTTTGGCTGGTGTTCCAGCTCCAGTGTTTCAATCTACAAATGCGTAGAGCTCTTGCAGCTATCTTGTTGATTCTCAACAACTGCATGGGACCTGAGGCGGTGGGCAGGGGCGCGCGGGTGCTACGGAGGGCCGCGTGCTGGCGGGCCGCGAGCCGGCACTTGCTGTACCCACGGGCTTCTTGCCAGGCCCGTCACTTGCAGAGAAGGGTGTTGAGTCTCCAGCTCTGTTAGCCTATTTCTCCCCTGAATTCTGTCAAGTTCTGCTCACAAGTGCGCGTGAGGAGAGGGAGTCTTTCCTCTCCTTCTTTCGCATCAGGTCTGTGACTATTCAAAGAGCATCTCTTGTCAGGATATAATCGGGCCTCACGTTTCATCCACGTTCAGAACTCCGGCCTCCTGGTGGGAGGGCTCAGTCGGTGGACACAATTATTGATGCAGTGGGACCGTGTCTCGGCTGAGTGGCTGCTTCCCCCATGATCACCTCCCTTCCTGGATTAATCCCACGTTTGACAAAGCTGTTACCTTCCCACTGGCTGCTCGAGTGTCTTTGTGCTGTGTACTGCCTGCAGCTGAGCACGTTTTGGGCCAGCTCTGGGCCCCTTGGGGGACTGGAGTGTCCCATCCCACTACCGTCTCTCTGTGCCCCCTTCTGGGTGACTGTTCTGTCATCGGCAGGTCTGCTCTTCACCTCTGTCTCATGTGCTATGTACCAGCTTTTCGGGTGACTCATTTCTAGATGTTCTGTCATTTCTTGAGTTTCAGGTCTTTGGAGGGTCACGTGGGTGGGATGGACAGTCTGGGGGTGGGGGGTCAGTGCAGGAGGATGGTGGGGTAGTGGATTGGAGCAACCTGAAGATGCTGGAGACGGACACAGGAAGGAGGTGGAGCGATGCCCGCGGAGGAGAGGCCAGGAAGGGCCGGCCGGGGACCCTGAGCCGGCAGGGAGAAATAGGTGCCTTTGCTCCATGGGCACCGAGCTGTCGCCTCTGTGAAGCTCACAGCTGGGTGCTGGGGGCGGCCCTGCACCCTTTGCTGCCCCCTCTCAGCTAAATGCGCATTTAGGATTCAACAGTAAATCAGGTTCCAGCGCAGCAGTGTTTTTATTTTGTTCACGTTGGTTAAATATAACTTTTCTGATTTTTATGCCTAAGAACATACTTCCTGTATCTCTGAGATAAGATGGGTGGGGAATGTGTCCGGTGCAAGAAGAGCCCGTGCCCGTGCAGAGACCAGCTCCGATTGTCCTTCTGACCAAGCGGGTGGCACCGAGGACACAGAGTCTCTGGCTTGGCAGGGGCACCTCTGGCCCATTTGTCCGTCGGATGAAGCGGCGGCCGGGGCGCCTGTGGAGCTGTGATTGCAGCCACCCCGCCCTCAGTAGGGAATGTCATTCTGATAGTACTGGATCATGTCATAGGTCCGGCTCCTGGGGGCAGAGGGCAAGGGGCACTGAGGGGCTGATCCCTCTGAGCTGCCCTGGAGGCTCAGGGCTCAACCACGGACCTCTGCCCCCTGCCTGCCGCCAGCGCCTCGCCCGCTGCGACCCGTGCTCCCTCCCTGGCAGCTCCTGGTTCTGCCCTGTCTCCTCGATTGTGGGCGCCTAACGTTGGCTCGGGTGGATGCCTTTCTTCACCTGGCTGCCTCCTGTCCTAGGAGCTGAGCCCAGGTCAAGGGTCTGTGCGCCCCTGCCGGGCACACAGCAGAGCTATCACGTCCGTGCTGCCTGCCAGACCCCTCCCACCGGGCCGAGCCACTCCCTCTCTCTGCTCCCTGGTCACCAAAAGCACGTGGTGCCCCCAGGCCACACTCTCCCTGGACCTTGGCGGGCCCACTGGGGCCAGTTCTCCTTCCCCAGCATGTGGGCCCGGGGGCTCTGCACCTCCTGCGGCCTGGCCTCCCTTGGCCCACCCCGTCCTTCAACCTGGAAACCTCCAGGCCACCTCCGACTGTCACAGCTCCTGGGCACCTGTCCCGCAGAGTGTCATTGAGACCGGGCTCCTCCCACCACAGCTCCTGTGGCGCCTGAAGCCCCTCACCCATTCTCAGTGCAGTGCATCCGGCCACCTGGCCTGGGCGTGGCCCTGCCCAGCACCCCCTGAACATCAGATGGGGGACATGGGAGGGGAGGGCAGGACTGGGAGCTTGCCTGTTGCTGAGGAAGCAGCTCTGAATGACCTTCAGGATGAAGTTCGCAGCCTCTCGCTCCGTCATGTTGGGGCTGAACCTGTGCCTGTGAGGGAAGGGCCACGTCAGGACTGCCGCCCTCAACGCGTGGATGTGGCCTGGTCTCCTGTGGGGCTATGGTTCCCAGCAGGCCTCAAGGGTTTGGGCCCCTTTCCAGCAGATCCCAACCATGGGACTGGCAGCTGGGGTAGGATGGGCAGGGGGCGTAGCCCGGATGTGCCCTAAGAAACAAGCAGTGATGAACACATCCCCACCGTGGCCGCAGAAGCCAGGGTACCTTGTACTCAGGAGATCTGGGGATAGCGCCTCACCAAGGAGCCCATCCAGTCTGGACGTCCCAGAGGACCACCTGGCCTGGGTGAGGGGCCCTGTCTCAGGGAACAGCCACCCCAGTGTCTGCCCAGGACCTACTTAAGGAGCTTGATTGTCTGGCCACGGAAGCAGGGCAGGCCTGTGTCCAGCATGAGGGTAACCAGAGAGACGACAGCATCCATGTAGGGCCTGGGGAGAGGCGGGAGGGAGGTAAACAGAGTCCCGCCGGGGCAGGAGCCCTGCCCAGGCGTCAGCACTCTGCTCTGTGGCCTTAGCCATGTGGTGCTTGGAAGCCAAAGGGTCTGGCTCAGGAAGAAAGGCGAGGCGGGCACTTGGAGGGACCTGAGGCAAGGCCGAGCCTGGGAGGTACAGACATGGGGCACCGATGCCCAGAGTGAGGTGCTCCAGCAGACACGGCAGACATGACTGGAGCCAGGCCTCGGGCCTCCTGCACATGCCCCTCCAAACCCTGAACCTGTCCCTCACCCACCAAGATCGGAGAGGACCCGAGGGGAGGGGAGCCTGGATGCATGGGCCCAGCAGCAGGGGCCCCACCCTCCCTCATCTGACCACAAGGCTCACCGCACGGCCAGGTAGCCTCGGACACACATCTCCATGAACCACTTGAAGGGCGTGGCCTCCATCTTGCCTCCCATGATCATCACCATCTCGTCAGTCAGCTTGATGTCCGGTTCCCAGCCAAGGTTGCCGCCTGGGGAGCTTTCGAACATGAAACCAAAATCTGCAAAATCCGAAAACCCAGGGTGCTGGGGTCAGCTGCAGGCTGGGGCAGAGGGGGAGAGCCCCGCCCCCAGCCCCCGCCCCGCCCCGCCCACCGATGTGGATGAGGTGGCCCTTCTTGTCCAGCATGATGTTGCCATTGTGCCGGTCCTTGATCTGTAGCAGGAACAGCAGGAGGCTGTAGGCGGCCATGCTGCGGATGAAGTTGTAGCGCGCCTGTGGAGGACAGTGGCTCAGGGCCCGCTCTGCAGCCCGGGGGCGGGGCGGCCCCCTCCCACTTCAGGAGCTGGCCTTCTCAGGGCCCATCCGAGGCTTCTCCGGTCCCAAGGAAGGCCATGGCCTCCCGGGCGGACCCAGACGGGGACTCAGGGTGCCGGGCGCCCACCTGCTGGAAGGCCAGCGTGGACTCGTCCCCGTACTGGCGCGTGAAGTAGTCGTACATGCCGAAGTCGGTCTGGCGGCCCAGCTGGTCCCGGGAGGTGCAGTCGGGGATGCACTCGATGACCCCGCACTAGGGAGGAAGCGCCAGGCTGTGGGCATGCTGCGGGCTGGGGGGCGGGCCGGGGGCGGGCGGGCTTCGGCTCAGGACACTTACCCCGGGGGCGGTGGCCACCACCCGGTACGGGAAGACGAAGAGGTCCAGGCCGACCAGCTGGAAGATGTTTTTGAAGAGGTCGATGATCTGCAGGGCCAGCATGTCCTGCGAGGCGGAGACGCAGGGTGGCGGTGGGCAGGCACGGGGAAGCAGAGGTTCGCGTTTCTGGCGAGGCTGGGAAGCGGGCCGGGAGCCACGCGAGGCCCCAGGCAGCCCTCGTCGCCCTCCCGCCCGCTGGGCACTACCTGCCGGCAGTCGTCCCCCACTTTGAAGATGGCCGCCTGCCAGGAGATCTTCTGGCTGTCGGCCTCCTGCACGCTGCCCTCCTCCTCCTCCTCCGAGCGGCACCGCAGGCCTGCAGGGGAGAAGCTGCCTGTCAGTGGGGGCAGAGGCCCTGCGAGGGTCTGGGGGTGCCCTATGCACGAGCCTGAAGGAACCCCGAGACCCTTAGGGACCATGCCTGCAAAGCCCGAGAGGGCTGACGAGGGCCTGGCAGACACCGGGGTCAGCGGGTGGGGCCACAGGGCTGGGTTTCTGCCCGAGAACAGCTGAAGACAGAGCCTCGTCTCACGAGAGCGAGGACCAGGGCCGGGCCCCAGGAGGGGGTGTTTAGCAGGAGCTGGGGCCACACCCTGGCTGCTGTTCCCCCAAACCCACACCCCCAGAACTGTGGAGTGTGACCACACATGTTAACAGGGTCCTCGCACAAGTGGTGGAGTCAGCGTGGCCCTGACCAGTGATATGCCTTCCCAGAGACGGGGGCGGGGGGGGGGGGACATTCGGCTGAGACAGAGACCGCGCGCTGACATGTCCACAGCCGAGGACCAGCCAGGCTCTGAGCTGGGAGGAGGTGGAGGAGCCTGCCTGGAGGGGGCAGGGCCTCCTGCCACCTGGGCACCAGCACCGGGAGAGAGCCGACTCCTGCCGCGGAAGCCAGAGCGCCCGTGGTCACTCGCACGGCGGACAAGCAGGCCAGCCCCCCTGGGGACCTTGCTGCATGCACGTGTGCCCACTGCCCTAGACGAGGGCCAGACTGAGCTGTCACCAGCACGGGGACCCCAGGCCACACAGGACATGGCCCACTGACCTTCCTTCTCAAGCTCACTAACTCCACAACGTTTCACCTTGAACTTCGCCAGATACGGGGCCTTGGCGGCACTAGAAGACAACACAGGGGGCATGAGTGACGGGAGAGGGGGCGTGAGTGATGGGGGGGGTGAAAGATGGAGAAGGGGCGTGACAGGGTAGGGGGCCTGCGAAGGGCAGCTGGGGGGCGCACCTCTGCATGGGCGTCCCGGACTTGTAGTCAATGTCCAGCACGATGGCCTCGGGGTTGCTGGGCAGATAGCAGCCTGCGAGGGACAGAGGGACGTCATGGGCCTGGGTGGGACGGAGGAAGACACGCCTTCGTCCAGCACACAGGCCCACTCCTGGGCAGCTGGGGGCGCTGGGGCCTGGAGGGCCGCCCTCCCTAGCTGCTGTTTCTCTGGGTCTGTCCTGACGCCCACACGGCCCCCCCCGCTACCCCCACAGACACGTCTCCGAGGGTATGCCTGAACCCTCAGCTTCCTGGGTGCCCCACCACAGGACACCCAAGAGCCCTGGCCCCACCTGCCTGAGCCCCTCCTCAGCCTGTCTGTGCGGGTCACGATGAGACAACGCCCTAGCCTGGTCCAGGGCTGCAGTTCCAGAGCCCCCGAGGTGGGGTCCCGAAGGTGGCACTGGCCCCGGGAGCATGTGGTCCCCTGCCTCCTCCCTCACTGGCCCAGCCTCGCTTACACGGCCCAGCTCTGCTCCGCCCTGCAGCTGGCTGGCTCCCCAAGGCCCTGGGGCTGTGGCCCAGCAGCAGGAGTCCTCTCAGAGACTGAGCAGGGCTCAGCACGGTCGGGAGAGGCCCACCCAGGGCTGGTGCCCACTGTGGAGCAGGGCTGGGCACGGGGGCAGGGCCAGAGTTTGCAGAGTGAGCGTGTGTGATGGTTGACAGCCGTGTGCTGAGGTCGGGGTGCTGCCCAACCAGGAGCGCCAGGGAGGGGCACGAGCCCTGGTCCGATGGGCCCCAGCACTCCAGGGACGCCCCTTCCCCACGCCCACTGCCTCTGCTACACTGGAACTCAGAAACCTTCTAGAACCACAGCTGCCAAAGACAGGGCTTGGCCTTCAGAAAACAGCTTCAGCCAGGAGGCCCATGAGTGACCACTGGCCGGGGCAGGTTCTGGAGAGGGGTGCCTGGCACCCAGGGCCCACACAACCCCTTCCCCACTGGGCACCACCCCGCTCACCAGGCTGCACCTTCACTTCAGACAGAGCCGACAGGCACGCCTTCTTCCTCTCGTCGCCTTTGGGGTAGGGCCTGGGGCCAGGACACAGACGCTGGCCTCCACGCTTCTGGGGGCAGGCCCTCCTCTCTGAGGGCCCCTGCCCTGCGTGGCCTCCAGCAGCTCCCAGACCTCTGTGCCTCAAGATGAGGGGCTGAGGTGGAACTGCGCCTCTCACGTGCAGAGTGCGGCCCAGGGAGCCCACCCGGACAGCCAGGCGAGGACGGTGGTGACCGGGGAGACAGGGCCAGGCACCTCCCCAGGGCTCGGCCAGCATCCGTGACACCAGGGCCCATCCAGCACAAACGCAGGGCCAGGGTGTCTAAGGTTGGCGTCAGCTCCGCGTGAGTGTGGACCGGGGAGGGGAGTCCAGACAGGCCCTCAGGGCAGCCAAGGGGTCTGGCTTCCAGACACTGCTGGGCCTCTCAGCCTCCAGAGCAACGGCCTCAGACGCGAAGCCAAACTAACCCGTGCCTCCTGTGCACCTGGGGGCCCGCGGGAGCCCCAGATGGGCAGGCAGACGCCCAGCCGGCTGCTCCTCAGTGGTGGCCGCAGGGCAGGGGGACAGGGGCTGTGTGCACACCGCCCCCGGGGTGACTCCCCTGCGTGGGGCCTGGAGGAGGCGTGCTTACTTGATGATGGCTGACACATTGGTGATCTTGTTGAAGAAGTCGAACTCCCGCTGGTAAAAGTCCTTGGCCGGGCCAGAGAGGGAGCCTGTGATCTCCTCCACTAGCTGCTCCAGGAGATCGCCGATGTCGGCTGCGGAGACACTGCGGCTGAACCTGGGCCCAGGGCCCTCTCCTGGACCCCACCCAGAGGATGTGTGGGGCGGCCGCCTGGGGCAGTGCGGGACGGAGCTGCAGGCCGAGGCGGGAGCGGAGGGGACGACCTGGGCAGGGGGAAGGGCGGGGGCCGAGAGCTGGCACTCACGGTCCTTCTGGTGGCCCTCTTCGTCCATGTAGATGTTGGTCTTCATGTTCCAGATGAACTGGTGCGCCAGCAGCTGGGACTGGGAGGCGGCCCACAGGATGTACTCCCGCACGTAGCCCATCTGCAGGGGCGAGGCTGCGGTCAGCCCAGCCTGGCGCCCTCTGCGAGGCCCCACGCGCCCGAGCAGCGCTGAGCCGGCTGTGAGCAGCTGTCCTGGGCCGCGGGTCCAGCCACGTTGTCTGTACCGAGGCAGCCGTGTGCCAGCCTCGCCCCCCCTCCCTGGACGCTAACCTGACTCTGCTGCTGTGTGAGGTGCGGGCAGGCGGCCCAGAAAGCCCTAGATGCTGGTGGTTGCGAGCTGTGGCCCCACCATCAGTGACCTCCTCTCCTCCCCTGCCATGCCCAGCTCAGGGTGAGCCCCCAGTCTAGGTTACAAAGGCACACTGGCCTTTCTGGAAGACTCCTGGGGGCAGCCTCTCCTTCCCGCGGGGGTCTGTGACCCATCTGGTGCTCCCCACCCTGGGTCTGGTGAAGTAGTCCCTGGACAGACGTCCTCGACTTAGTGGGTGGGCTTCACAAATAGGTCAGACTTCAAAAACCCAATTCTAACCCAGCAAACAGATGGGAGGTTGAACTATGAACACGTGCCCTCCAGTGCAGGCCTGGGGCTCAGCCAGGACAGGGTGGTCGGGGGCCCTGGCCCAGGGTGGGGGCCGTGTGGGGTGGGGCCAGAGGGTACACGGTGCTACCCGCAGGCACAGGGAGGCGCGGGGCGTGGCGGGGCAGTGAGGGCCCCGGGCCGTGGGCACGCCCACAGTCATGGCTGAATTGCCAGTCCCCCATCCACATGCTGAAGCCCTGCGCTTGCTGAAGGACCTCACTGTGCGTGGAGGTGGCTGGAGACGGGCCTTTGAAGAGCTAGTCAAGTTACATGACATCAGTGGCGGCCTGATCTAAGCTGACCTGTCTCGTGGCGAGGAGAGTGGCCTCAGGGGAGCCAGCCCCACCCCCGCCTGGACCCTGGACCCCGGACCCCGGACCCCCAGCTTCGAGGCGTTGTTCAGCTTCTGAGCCTGCTCAGGCTGGGCCAACCTACTCCAGGGTGGCCCCAGCTCACTAGCACAGCCGGCCTCTCCTCCCAGGAGATGGAGAGCTGGGCATGGGAGTCAGGGCCTGCCGAGACCTTCCAGAAGACAGGTCCCGGGCCAGGCTGCCCACCCTGAGGAAGCGATGCTTCCAGAACCTGCTCAGCCCGTGCAGCGGGCCTAGGCCTCAGGCGCTGGATGACCGCATGGTGGGGTGAGAGTTCAGGCCTGGGTCCTAGCTCCGTGCCCCTGCCCACCCGGTCCTTGGGGCTGGCGCCAGCTTACCTTGTCGTACCTGAGCGCCTGCACAATCTGGGGGATGTAGAACAGGATGGCATCCTGTGGGGGCAGGGTGCAGCCATGACTCCGGGGCGGGGGTCCCAGGAGCCCACCCCGCCTGGACCGGCCTCACCCTCCACCAGGCTTCCCCCCAGGGCGTGTCCCCAAGTGCCCCCCACCCTGTAGCAGTGGGGGGCAGCCCCAAGGCCCACCCAGCAGACGGGCTCACCGGTGGAAAGGACCGTAAGACCTTGACCCCATACTGCGCTGTGAGGGGGTGCGGGGGGTACATGCTGGAGAAGTAGGACAGGCCCGTGGGTGGGTCTGCGGGCGCCCAGCACAGCACGTGGCTGAGCTCGGGGGCGTCGGCGTCGATGGTGTGCCAGGTGACCAGGAACTGGGGGAGGAGGGGGTCACAGAGAGGTCCTAAGAAGCATTCGTAACAGTAGTTGCCACGTTCTGCCCACCAGCACGACCTCACCCAGGGCGAAGCACACTGGCCACTTTCTACAGCAAACGCTTCATCCAGAGAGGCCCCGCTGAGCCCAGGGCTTTGGGCGCATTCCTCCCGGCGGCCCCGGAGGCAGTGCAGAGTCTGTGTTTCAGGCCCCGGCACACCACCTGCCCCCCATACCTTGATGGCTTCTGGGATGTCACTAACCGCTCCCGGGTCCAAGCGTACCAGACGCGTCACCTCGTTGCCAATAGCTTCCGTGTTTTTGAACCTACGGGTGCAGAGGAGGTGGGTGGCAGATACTGAAGATAGGGCTGGGGAGGCTGGGACTGAGCACCCTGGCTTCTGGTGGGTTTACTGTGACTAGCGGTGACCCGGGACAGAGGGCCCTGGAGCAGGAAGGGTCTGCCCTTCCCCTTTCAAGGACTGTGCATCCCTTGGCTGGGCCCCAAGCAGCCCATGGCCGGGCGGGGGTGAGTGGTCAGGCCGCAGTCCTGCCCCACGTGGACTCGGTGCCCGTGGGAGGAAGCACTGAGCAGGCAGTGGGGGCTCAGGGACGACAGGCCCCCCCGGACACAAGCCACGGGGCGGGGGGGCATCTGTGAGGACTCAGCCCCTCCACTCCCGCCGGTCAGAGCTGCCAGGAGAGCTCATGACCCAGGCGCTGCTGCCCAAGGACACCCCTGGGAGATACCACAGCTGCTCCCTTTCCTCATCAAACAAAACTGGCCTGGGGGCCCCGTTACCACCTGGGGCTGCGGGGTGCTGGGCCCTGGCAGGATGGCACCCACTCTGCGGGAGCACAGGAGACATTCCCGACGCCCCCACCCCCGGTGCCGCACTGGCCTTGGGCGTGGCCTGGGGGCGCACCTGGCTGGCAGCTGCACAGCCAGGGGAGGGGAGATGCTCCAGGCAAGGTTCACGTTGTCCTTCCACTGCTTCTCACTCAGGCTGATGTACTTGGACCTCCAGTTGGCCACGCTGCTCTCCCCTGCCTGGTCCAGCTCCAGCTCCGGTGCCGACAGCGGGTTGTACCAGGTGATGAGGCGCTCGATCTCGGTGGCCTGGGCGACAGGGACACGGCTGCGCCTCTGCGAGCCCCACCCCGGCCAGGCCCCCCGCGGCCTGGAAGGCACCCCAACCCTGCCCCCCGGCCTGGCGGGTGCCCCATCCCCCTGCTCGGGCCTCACCAGCAGCGACAGCAGCAGGGTCCGGCGCTTCATGTAGTACTTGTGTAGCTGGGAGCCCCGGTTGGTCTTTTTGGACAGGCCTGGGGCGGGGGGTGGACACGGGGTGTCCCTCAGAGGCGCCCCACAACCCCGGGACCCAGGGGACCCAGGGGGCAAGCCCCACCGACCTGACTTCTTGGAGACAGTGGACGCGCCACTGGACAGCGGGTACGTGTTGATCCAGCCCTGCGCGGCCTGCTGGCGAGAGCCGACCGCGACGTCCAGGTTGCTCCGGGTGTCCTGGTTGTCTGCGGGCAGACACAGCATTCTACAACAAGGCGCCTGGACCTTCTGCATGGACAAGGCAGCCACGGGCGAACGGACGGGGGAGACGCCTTCACAGAGAGCCAGGCGCCTGGGAACTCTGGACTGCAGGCCCCTGGGCCACTGCAGCAGACGCTCCTACAGCACGCGGTGCTCCCTGAGCCCAAAGCAGAGCAGCCCAAGCGGCACCCCCCCACAGCCACGGTACACCTGCCCCCCAAGCTGTGCGCCCACGAGGGGGGCCTGGGGCAGATGTGGGGCTGCCGACCCGGCTCTGAAGGGAGCCAGGAACCACTGAGACACTTGCTGTGGCTGCTGTTCCCCGTCCCAGCAGGCAGGCCGCCTGCGTGGGTGTGCTGCAGAGACCCCAGGGTCCCAGCTGCTGCAGGCAAGGGCCTGCCCGTGGCAATGCACCCACGACACTCAGAGTCACTCCCGACAGGACTTCCCCGTCAGGTGACGAGGGACCACATCTCGCCCTTCCTGGCGCACTGGCCAGAGCCCAGGGTGGACTGACGGGTGTGTGGGGCGCCTGTGGACAGCCTGGCATGGGGAAGCTACACTGAGGGCGTCTGCGTGGCCCAGGGGCCCTGCCCTCACTCCTGGCCCAGAGCGCAACTGGGGAGAGGAGAGCAGGCCAGCGTACCCGGGGGAACGAGCTGGCTGGCGGTCAGGTACTTCTTGTCCGAGAACATGGCGGTCCAGAACTTGATCATCACGCTTATGTCCTCACGCAGCCTCTTCTCCCCCTGGGTGGGGAACCTTGGTGGGCAGCTGCAGGTGGGCAGGGAATGGGGTGAGAGGCAGGAGTGTGGCAGGGGGTCCTGGCCCGGGGCGGGGGGCGGGGGGCACCTGAAGTAGTCGAAGGCGGTGGAGTAGATCTTCTCGCGGAGCACATTGCGGATAGTGGCATTGGGCAGCACGTCCGCATGCAGCAGGGACAGGCCGAGGGTCAGCAGCCTGCGAGGGGGGCCGGGTCAGCGCTCTGTCTCCCCCTGCCCCAGCCCGGGGCCCGCCTGCGGGCAGTGGACCCCGCGGGAGGTGGGGGCACGGGCGGGCGCTCACTTGAAGCGGGGCCCGATGGCCGCCACATGCCGGCTCATGCTGCCCGCGGTGCCCCCGATGCTCAGGGACAGGGAGCGCTGCAGGAGGCTGCAGAAGATCTCCACCTGGTCGGAGCTGCAATACTTGGCGATCTCGAACCTTTGCACCAGGAACTGGGTGGGGAGGGGGACACACTGCCTGTGGGGCCCGCTGGAGGGTGGGCGGGGTCTGTGGGGCAGGGGGTGGGGGTCTGGGGGAAAGGTGGGCCAGCACTGGCTCCTCCTGGAGGGGCATCTTCACCCTGGAGCCCTGGGGCAGCCCCAACCCCAGGGGAGAGTGGGAGGAGCCTGGGGGGCACCTACATCAATCCAGATGTAGTGAGGGGTCACCTCGGGGGCACACGGTTTGGGCTGACTGGCTTCTGACGCGGCCAGGGGGTCTGCTTCCTTTATCTCCGCAGAAAACAGGCCGAACTTCTGCTCCACGGTCATCTGCCAGGCCCCCGCCATCTCCCGCATGAACTGCAAGAACATGGCTGTCAGCGCCTCTATCAGGCACACAAAGGGGCCCACTGTGTTTCCTTGTTGGTTTTTCATTATAAAAGGAGTATATGCTCACCGAAAACTTAGAAAACTGAGGAAGCATGAAGAAAAATAAAACCACCAAGGTCCCACGATGACCCCAACCCCTTGGCCTGCCTTCACCAGACGCCCCTCCAGGACCACAGCCGGGCGCATGTCCCGTTTCCTGATGCCCACCTGTGACCGCACCACCTGCTCAGGGCCTCCAGAACCCAGTGCCGCCTCCACCCCATGGACCGGCGACACTTCATGCCCAAAACCAGGCCTGGGAAGAGCTGCTGGGGCTGGAGTGGAGCTGGAGTCCCCGCCGGCTGGGTGTGGGGCTTGCAGGGGAGCGACGCCATCCAAACACAAAGAAAGAGAGGAAAACAACAGAACGGGAAGACCAGAGACCTCTTCAGGAAAATCAGAGACGCCAAGGGAACATTTCATGCAAAGATGGGCACAATAAAGGACAGAAATGGCATGGACCTAACAGAAGCAGAAGATATTAAGAAGAGATGGCAAGAATACACAGAACTGTACAAAAAAAGATCTTCACGACCCAGATAATCACGATGGTGTGATCATTCACCTAGAGCCAGACGTCCTGGAATGGGAAGTCAAGTGGGCCTTAGGAAGCACCACTACGAACAAAGCTAGTGGAGGTGATGGAATTCCAGCCGAGCTATTTCAGATCCTGAAAGATGATGCTGTGCTACACAAATTTGGAAAGCTCCACAGTGGCCACAGGACTGGAAAAGGTCAGTCTTCACTCCAATCCCAAAGAAAGGCAATGCCAAAGAACGCTCACACTACCGCACAATTGCACTCATCTTACATGCTAGTAAAGTGATGCTCAAAATTCTCCAAGCCAGGCTTTAACAGTACATGAACCATGAACCTCCAGATGTTCAAGCTGGATTTAGAAAAGGCAGAAGAACCAGAGATCAAATTGCCAACATCCACTGGATCATCGAAAAAGCAAGAGAGTTCCAGAAAAGCATCTACTTCTCCTTCATTGACTACGCTAAAGCCTTTGGATCACAACAAACTGGAAAACTCTTAAAGAGATGGGAATACCAGACCATCTTACCTGCTTGCTGAGAAATCTGTATGCAGGTCAAGAAGCAACAGTTAGAACTGGGCATGGAACAACAGACTGGCTCCAGATCGGGAAAGGAGTACATCAAGGCTATATACTGTCACCCTGCTTGTTTAACTTACAGGCAGAGTACCTCATGTGAAATGCCAGGCTGGATGAAGCACAAGCTGGAATCAAGATTATTGGGAGAAATATCAATAACCTCGGATACGCAGATGACACCACCCTTATGGCAGAAAGCAAAGAACTAAAGAGCCTCTTAATGAAAGTGGAAGAGGAGAATGAAAAAGCTGGCTTAAAATTCAACATTCAGAAAAGTAAGATCATGGCATCAGGTCCCATAACTTCATGGCAAACAGATGGGGAAACAGTGGAAACAGTGACAGACTTTCTTTTCTTGGGCTCCAAAAATCACTGCAGATGGTGACTGCAGCCACCAAATGAAAAGACCCTTGCTCCTTGGAAGAAAAGCGATGACCAACCTAGACAGCATATTAAAAAGCAGAGATGTTACTTTGCTGACAAAGGTCCATCTAGTCAAAGTTTATGGTTTTTCCAGTGGTCATGTATGGATAGGAAAGTTGGACCATAAAGAAAGCTGAACACTGAAGAACTGATGCTTTTGAACTGTGGTGTTGGAGAAGACTCCTGAGAGTCCCTTGGACTGCGAGGCGATCCAACCAGTCCATCCTAAAGGAGATCAGTCCTGGGTGTTCACTGGAAGGACTGATGCTAAAGCTGAAACTCCAGTACTTTGGCCACCTGATGGGAAGAACTGACTCATTTGCAAAGACCCTGATGCTGGAAAAGACTGAGGGCAGGAGGAGAAGGGGACAACAGAGGATGAGATGGTTGGATGGCATCACTGACTTGATGGACATGAGTTTGAGCAAGCTCTGGGAGATGGTGCTGGACAGGGAGGCCTAGTGTGCTGCAGTCCACAGGGTCGCAAAGAGCTGGACACGACTGAGCGTCTGAACTGACTCCTTTCAGGGCAGGGAGGTCCCTAAGACGCCTTAGAGGTTAAGGTTGACCTGACAGCATCCGCGAAGGCTCGCGGTGCAGTGAGGCGTCTTTCTGGGGGTTTACAGATGGGACGGTGGGGCCAGAATTCCCTCCCACCTCAGCGGCAGTAAGGCCCAGACCCTTGTGCTGCACGAGATCGACAAGGCTGCTCGCACCTTATCTTCCCAAGAACCCAAAACAGACGGCAGGAAGCTGTCAGGGCTTGCCTCCGAGTTAGGGCTGTGGCTGATCTGACTGCTCTCTTCATGCCCGCATGTGACAGCACGTGCTGCCCGGTTACAGAAAGGTCCGGAGACTAAAGACACAGGGATAAAGGGAGCGGCCCTCTGGGGAGGGGCGGCTGGGCCTGGCCCGCAGGTCCCTGCGGAGGCGAGGTGGGCAGCAGGGCGCCAGCCGGCCTCCAGCCCTGAGCTGGCAGCAACGGCCAGAGGACGGGAACCAGTACAGGGCTGGTGGACTGTCGAGGGTGGTGGGCAGTGAGCGTGCCAGGAGTGGCTCTTCACAGATGGTGTTTCCCTGGCAAGCCCGGCGCCAGTGTGAGGTCTGGCAAAAGTGGTGGGTGGTCCTGCCAAGGCTGAGACCTCAAGCCAGCCTAGCGACTGGTGGCGGCAGGAGGCAGGCTGGAGTCTCACAGACCCCAAGCAAAGTGCTCGGCAGAAACACCCTTCCTTAGGCCCTTTCCTAATTTTGGTGAGAAAACAACAAAGTGAGGGTGGAAAGTGAGGAAACCAGGAAGAGCCCACCCTTCTCTGCCAAGCCTCGGCTTTTGGGGTGCGGCCTTCACTCCAGCCACCAGACCCAAGACAGGCCCCTTGCCCTCCGGGCCCCCTGGTCTCCACTGCTTTTCCACAAACAGTGTTGGGTCCACAGTCGCAGACTGTAACACAGATGGCCCTGCTGCCACAGCTAACCGGGCAGGCGAGCGCCGTCGAGGGATCCTCACAAGAGTGTTCAAAGACTCACAGGGACCGAGACTTGCCAGCAAAAAAGACAAAGCGTGAGAAAGAAGCAGGAGCCCTAGGTCTGAGAATTGTGAGATCCGAAATAAAGCAACACTAAAAATGGTTTGACAACAGAATGCATAAGGCAGAAGGACATCTGGGGAAACTGGACGGAGCCCAGTTAACATGGACCGGAGTGCGCGAGAGGGAGTGACCTGTGGGCATGCCGGCATCCGCGAACTCAGCCAGCGTCTCGAGGTCCAAAACGAGCTCCCCAGAGCCCAAGTGAGGAGATGGGGAAACGGGGGAAAAAATATACTCCACGAAACACTGGCCTGAAATTTTCTAAGTGTGATGAAAAGTCTGAAATCTCTAAATTTAGTAAGTTCAAGAAGTCCCAACGTAAAATCCACAGGAAACCATACCCAGGCACGTAAAACTCAAATTATTAAAAAAGTAAAGATCCGAAACAACACAGCTGTCAGTTCAGGACTGCAGACCCGGGAAAACCCGCCACCGTGTGGTGTGGGATGAAGGCACGTGTTCCCGCCGCCTGCAGCCCAGCGAGTGCGGGAGAGAGCTGTGGACCTGGGCTCACAGGAGCACGTGAGGAGCGGACACAGTCTGGACAGACCCGCCGGCCTAGGAGAAGCCCCGACACGCAGCACTGTTACGAGGTGCGCGTCACGGGCGAGCCCTCATGGGACACGACGCAGCCGTGACCGCAGAGCCCCCTCCCCACAGTGACAGGGGCCGCATGAGGCAGCCAGGTGGGCGCAGGGCCCACGCCGTCACCCTAGGGACGCAGTCAGCACCTGCTGTGGGCCCTGTGGACAGCACAGCCACCAGGCCAGAGGGAGCCCAGCCCCGGCCGACTGCCCTCCTGGGGGCAGGGCCAGTGCTTCCCGCTCCGCAGCCACAACCGTGCCCCCACTGGAACGCCCCAGTGGCATCCTTGGACGTTATCCAGCTAACCCCCTCAGGGGCAAGGCACACAGAACCCCCTTCTGATCGTGCATCTCAGCAGAAAAACTAGGCACATCCCATGTTACCATGAAAATTAATGGGAATCTTAGAAACAAATCTGTTTTCAAATGTTATGTGGCCCTCCCCACCTTGGGCCCCCTCCAGCAGGAAGTCCAGAAACACGGACACAGGGGGCTGCCCTTTTGGGCAGCTGGGACCCAGTGGCTGAGGATAGACACAAGGGCCCTGGTGGCTCGAGTGGTAAAGAGTCTGCCTGCAGTGTGGGAGACTCAGGCTAGATCCCTGGTTGGAAAGATCCCCTGGAGAAGGGACTGGCAACCTGCTCCAGGAGTCCTGCCTGGAGAATCCAATGGCAGAGGAGCCTGGTGGGGTCGCAGAGTCAAGACAGCTCAGCGAGGGAACCCGCCACTGGCGGGACAACGGCTCCCCCTGCTGAGCGCTGGGGGAGTGACAGCTTCGGGCTTTGCGGGTCCTGGAACCTAAGTCCCCTCTCACCTGGGGGACGTCCCTGGGGTCAGGCTTTCACCTCACCGTCTTGCCTACACGTGAGACCTCAGGGGGACAAGCAGGCTTGCCTGGGGTCTCCGTGCTCCACAGCCAGGGGGCCAAGGCAGGTTCTCCAGCTCCTCTGGCCCCACAGCTAGCGTCTTACCGGTACTTCCACCCCGTTCTTGCCGGCCAGCAGCCACTCCCAGCAGGCCAGGGCGGTCTCCATGCCGTGCTCATTGAACATCTGCAGGGGGCCCCAGCACAGGTGGTGCAGGAGCTGTGGGTCACAGTCTGGAACCAGGGAGTGAACAGGGGGTGCCATTCAGAGGCCCCGACAGGCAGGCCCGCGGCCCCCCCTCTGCACGACGACCACAGCCCCCGGGCCAGCACCTCTGCTGCTGATGAGCATGGCTGTCAGCTTGAACATGGCCTGCGTGTACTGCTGGGCGTCACCAGCGCCCAGCGCGGCCCTCAGCTCCTGGACCATCATCTTGTTCAGGTCCGACGTGTGGCCTGTGGTGTCTGAGAACCGGATCATCCCGTGCACCTGTGGGCGGCGGAGGAGCATGTGGCCCGGCCGCCTGCCTGTGGCTCCGTGCCCGGAGGGGGCTTCTTGAGTCGGATGTTTTTTTTTCCTTTCCCAAGACTTGAGAAGAGCTCCCACCCCTTCCAAAAACTGGACCTTCCCCAGGAACAGACCTCCCGCCACCCCTGGGTGGGGAGGAGGCGTGAGGGCAGGCGGGGGGAGGTACCTCGCCCGCATAGCGGTTGCGCAGGTTGAGCGAAGCCATGAAGTTGGAGTAGTCCTTCTTGACACAGGCCGGCCGCTCTGTGAGCTGTGTCGCCTGCAAACACTCCACGGTGACCGCACTGTCCAGCACAGGCCTGCCTACGGCGTGGACCTGATCCCGCAGAGGACCGGCCTCACACCGCAGCAGAAGCACAGCCAGCAGCGCCCGAGTCGGGGGTCTGCTGCAAGCGCCCCAGGAGGAGGCTGGACCCGACCGCCCGCACGTACCCCGAGGCTTGTGCTCTGCCTGTTGTAGCCGGCGTAGTGCAGGACGCTCTCGGTGGCCATGGCCAGCCCCGTGTGCTGCGACAGCCCCGGCACCCAGTTCTGGTGCTTGCTCAGGTACTCCTGCCACGGGACCCGTGTGACCCCGGGGCTGACGCTCTGCGTGGCAGGCGGGCAGCCGGCCGAGCCTCCAGGCTGGCGCCGCCCCGCCGGCCCCTGCCGCACACCCCAGGCAGCTGCCACGAGCCCCTCCCCAGTCTCACCGCACGCCCCGCCCCAGGTGCCCGCACTGTCCCCGGCCCGTCACACCAGCACCGTGAGCGCGTTGAGCACGCTGTTGGGGCAAAGCTCCCGAGGGCCGGAAGGAGCTCACCGAGGCCACTGCCTGCTGACCTCAAGGAAGTACCTGCAGGTGGGACTTGGTGACAGTGGGCGCCCACTTCATGGCCTCCTGAAGGATCATCCCGCAGCGTGCAGCGAAATCTTTGACGATGCTCTGGCAGAGGGGGGGACGCAGGCAGCGCTCAGTGCCTGCCCAGGGCTGGACCGTGGCCCCAGGCCTGGGCCCCGCCGCCTACCTCCCGGGCTTCGTAGGTGTCGGGGACGGTGATGCGGTAGGGGGCGTCAGGAATGTCGTAGTACGGCTGGTCCTTGTGGATGTCCTGGAAGCAAGGGGCCGCCTCACACCGGGTCCCCATGGGCGCCTCCCCCCCTGACCCCCCGCCCACCTGACAGGCGCCCCTGCCCCGACCTGGGGCGCGAGGCAGGCTCGGGGCGGCAGGAGGGACACTCACGGCACTCAGTGACAGCGACAGCGTCTGCAGGGTGTCCAGCATGGCCTTCAGCACTGCCCCGCTCCAGAGCAAGTGGGGGAACCTGCGCCCAGAGCCCTCGCTCAGGCCCAGAGCCCCTTGCCCGGGGCTGTGCTTCCGAGGCCAGCCAAACCCGAGGTCCTGGCCACCCCCGGCCAGGCGCCCCTGCTCCCCATGGGGCCCTCCCTGTTTCCACCCACAGCCCATACTCTCACCCTGAAAATGGAAAGACGGGACCCCTGAACAACGGGCCAGGGGCACAACTGCACACGCAGGAAGTCCGAGGGTAACTCAGCTGTGTGCGTGTGGCACCGTGGGGTGCACAAGGGGCGCTGACGGGAGCCTGGGGCCCACAGAGTAGGCTGCGGGCACAGAGGCTGGCTCAGACACGCCCTCCGGCCCCCCATGGACGGCACTGCTGAAGGGACCACGCAGGCCCATTCGCTGTCGTGGCCGCCGCAGGGCCGTGGGGCAGGCTTGGCCGGTCCTCAGCAGCCTCCCCTGGCATGGCAGGGACAGCGTGGGTGCGGGGGCTCAGCAGTCACCCCCTCGAGGCCCCCAGCACAGCAGGGTCAGCGTCACCCCCACGAGGCCCCTGGCCCCACAGGACACCGGGCACAGGGCCTACCTATCCACCAGCCCCGACAGGTACTTGTCGGCCACCCTGCGGATGCGCTTGTGAACGTGGTTGAAGCTGACCAGCAGGAACTGCGCGTGGCGCTCCAGCTCCTCCTCGTTCTCCTTGGTCTTGGCCTGGGTTCGGAGGACAGAGGCTGCAGGCCCCGCACACGCGTGCCAGTGGGTGTGCGGGCGCCCCCCCGAGGCTTACTTTCTCTGCCATCATGTTCAGGAAAGCATCAAACACCTTGTCGGCGACGGCGATCACACACTGCATCATCCCTGCGACACAGGGGTGTCAGCGGGGGGGCCGCCCGCCCCCCCACCCCTCCCAGGCTGCCCCCGCGCCCCAGGGAGTGCCACCCCGTCTGTGGCCGACAGAGCGCTGCCCCCAAGGCCCCAGCTCCACCTAGATGCTCCCACTAGCCCCTTTTAGGCACCTCACAAATCAGGACACGACACCACAGCGCCGCCAGTCTCTCGCTGCCACCTCACTCAAACTGGCCAACACCACCCAGACCGTGCGCTGCTTCTCTCTGCTGCCTCAGTTTAAATATCTCTATGTGTTTTTGTCCCTTTTTTACGTTAGGCTTGCTTCATTAGGGTTTCGGTGACAGGCACACTTTGACAGCACAGAGTTTCGAGTGTGGTCCCGTTGGGACAGTGAGCCTCGGGTCTGTGCACATGGCGCCCTGGGAACTGCGAGTCCCGAAGAGCTCCCCAGGAAGGAAGGACGCGGCCTTAAACCAGGCATGGACCGCAGGCCCTGCTGCTGGAGCATGTGGGAGCCGGCAGGTCTGCTCGTGAGTAGCAGGCCTGCTGCAGCACGCAGAGTGCCCCAGGGAGGGGCAGGTGCCCATGGCTAGCTGTCTGCTCTTGGCTAATGAGCTCCTCTAACCGCTGCTCGTGGGACGTCTCCGCCCATCACCCGCAGGGCACCCCTCCTACCTGGTCCCTGAGACCAGGGGTGACCCTGCACAGGTGCCCGACCTCTGCCTGGACCCCCGTGGCTCTTTCCTGATCGTGTGAAAGGAACAACTACAGTCACAAATTCACAAGAAGCAGGCTTCCCTGGTGGCTGAGTTGGTTTAGAATCTGCCTACAGTGCAGGAGACCCAAGTTTGATCCCTGGGTCAAGAAGATCCCCTAGGGATGGAGATGGCAACCCACTCCAGTACTCTTGCCTGGAAAATCCCCATGGACAGAGGACCCTGGCAGGCTACAGTTCACAGGGTCGTGACTTCGTGACTAAACCACCACCAGCGGAAGAAACAAAATTAGATGCTACACACGTACGCGCGCGTGTGTGTGGGTATACAGTGACACACGCCCGTCACCTCCTGAAGTGTTCCCAGACACACGTCCTAACACCCCTGTCCTCCTTTTAAGCAAAGCAACAGAATTGTATCCACATTCGGGTTCTGACCATGGCCTTGGTCCTCTGAGCAGCAGCGCTGAGAAGCAGGACCACTCCTCGGGCACGAGCCACCCCAGGCCCATGCCCGCACCCAGGGGCCAGGGCTGCTCCGGCAGAGACTGGCTGGGCCCCGAGCCCGCGGGCTGCAGTTTGTCTGCACGCGGGCGCTCCTGGCCCGGCCCCAGCACAGACAGGCAGAGCCAGAAAGACGTGCTCTTCGGGGCTGTGTCTTATACTTGTGTTTCCGAGGTGGCATGCAGTGGCGTGGAGCTGCCTTCTCCATGTACACAAAGAGCGCACTCCATTTATACCACTAAACCTCAAGGCACCTCAGAGGCCCACGGCGCCAGCTTACCGGACTTGTCTTTCTGGATAGCTTTATCCTCAAAGTAACAGAACATCACCTGGAAGCGGTCAGGGTCGGTGGAGCGCAGGACCCTGTGGGACGGCCCGAGTGAGTGCACAGCTCGGGCACAGCGGCTGCAGAGCCGCCCAGACAGGCGAGGCCATGAGCACGGTGGCCCACACTGGGCCTCAAGGGTCATGGGCAGGGCTGGCGGCCACTCCTGGGACAGTTCAGCAGCCTGGCCCCAAGCGGAGGTGGCCCCAGTGTCGGAGCCTGGGGGCATCTGGGCTCAGGGAGGATGAGCACATGGAGGAGCGGGAGCCTGGGCTGGTTTTCCTAAGGACGCAGACATGCCAGGAGGAGTGGGCACAGCCACGAGCCTGGATGCAGGCCTGGGGGCCGCTCGCGTACCTCATGTACTCTAGCCGGTAGACGGACAGCAGGTAGGTGGACATGGCGAAGTCCAGCTTGCCGATGAGGGCAGACACCTCGGGGGCTGGGTCCAGGAGGTTGATGATCGTGCTGCGCAGCTCGCTCAGCTCGGCCTGTGGACGGATGGGCCACGTGGGTGCAGGTGCCCCCCACCCCCAAGGCCAGCCCTGCGGCCACGTGTGTGCACAGCCACGCAGGACCAGCCCGCTCATCGCCGGGAGCTCCCCCAAACCCCGCCTGGAGCGCCACCCAGGCACCCTTACGGGCGTGACGGTGTCATTCTTCATGGCCGAGTTGTACTGGAGCACGGAGCGCAGGGGCTCTTTGCTGGGGAAGGTGAGCAGGGGGGACTTGGTGGCGATCTCACAGACTCCCTCGTACCACTCCTCCGGCCAGAGTCCTGCGAGACAGGGGGTGAGCTGCCACCCGGCTTGGGAGGCGCCCCGCAGGGGCCCAGGCTGACAGCGGCTCTGGCCGTGGGCCCCTTGCCTGAGCCACCGCCCCAGAATGGGGACAGAAACACGTCTGCTTCTAAGTGTGGCAGGGTCCCTGAAGGTACGTCGTGCTCCCAGGATCCTAACGCACGTCCCCACTGTGTGGGCACATGCCCTGTCGGGACCCTGGCCTCACTCTCACTGTCCCTGGGGGTCCCCCTACCTGAGCCCTCCACGGCGAACCCCATCAGCACCGAGTAGAGCCAGAAGTCCCGGAAGAGCTTCTGCAGCCGTGGCTTCGGCTCCTTGATGGGCGGCAGCCGCCGGGTGAGCTGGCAGGGCAGAGGGAGAGAAGGCGGCTGTCTGCACGCGAAACTGAGACCTACAGACGCAGCTCGCGACCCGCCCTCCAGGCCTCCTCTCAGAATAGCTGTCTCTCGGCCGGGAGGGAAAGGCTGGACCAGCAGCCCCGGCAGGCTCTCCTGGAAACCCTCCTGTGCCCTTGAGTGCAGGCAAGCTTTGCGCTGGGAGCGACCAGCCCTGCCTCACCGCCAGGAAGTGGGCAGCAGCAGGCCCAGGACCTGGGGCCAGGTGTTTATGGGCGGGCAGGGTGCAGCCACGGGGTGCAGGAGCACCAGGCCTGAGGTGGGGGCGGGGTGGGGCAGGGAGCAGGGAGGCGCGGGGCCAGTGGGCAGAGCCCAGGGTGTGAAGCAGGTAACAGGTAAGTCTCTCGAGACTGGAGTCCCTGCATCCCCAACCTGATGGTGTTTTGCTGCATGTGCGCACGCGTGCGTGCCTGTTTGCGGGGGCTTGAGTATGGAAACGGCTTACAAGTGCGCACAGCACCTGGTGGCCGAGTGGACCCACTAGAGCCTCCGGCGGAGGTCAAGCCTCCACAGTGATAACTAGCCCACAGCAGGTGGGGCTCCTCGGTCCGAGCGTGTACAATGGTCTGTAAGTACCAAGTATGTGCCAGGTGGTGGCCAGGGGCAGGGTGATGCCCACCACTGTGGGGGGATGGCAAGATGGGCACCATCACCCACCGTGGGCAGGATGATAATATGACACTTCTTAGAAAGTGAGTTCAAAATACGCATCATAAACGAGATACCTTGGGGCTTCCTGGCGGTTCAGGGTTAGGATTGGACTTGCACTACCGAGGGCCCAAGTTCAACCCCTAGTCGGGGACGGAGACCCTGCAAGCTGTGCACACGGCTCAAACAAACGGAACCCCACCAACTAGACACAGAGGAGATCGGGGCCCCACGGCCCCTGCAAACACCCCCCAGAACCTTGGTGCAGCCCTGCTGCCCCACGACACGGGAGCGGGGCTGGGCATCCTGAAGACCAGAGATGGCATGCAGGCCTGGGCCAGGGTCTCCTCGTGGCCCCTCCTTGGCCAAGGAGTGAGGTCAGGATGCACAGTGGTGGGGGGCCCAGATCCAGGGGAACATTCGAGCCACCCGTGACACAACTCAGCCCGGGCCGCAGTGTCCTGGCAGATGGTCCGCACGGAGACAGACGGGCCTCCAAACGCGGAGCTACAGCGGTCTGGCGGTGACTGGGCACACCCAGGCCTTTGTGCTGACAAGGCTGGGGGTGGTGTTCCCTCTGCGACCTGTGTACTTTGGAAGACCGCAACTGCAGCCCAGCACCAAAGGTCACAGCAAAGCACGGGCCGACCTTGGCCGAGTCCACCCCTGCAGAGCCACTTCGTGCCAGCGGCAGCGGTGAGTAGGTCTCTAACCCTCCTGTGGGGGCAAGAGCTGGGTGGTGGGCTTCTCTGTCTGGCGAAACCTTCCAACACTCCCTACTGTTTTCTTCAGAAGGGGAAGATCTTCTGTCCATTTTGCCCGCCCGTGAAGAGGGTTTGCACGAGCTTAAGGACTTGAACTGGGAACGGGGCTGGGGGTGGGCATTCTGCTCCTGGGGCGTCACAACTGGTTCAGAAAAATGTGTGTGTTTCACATGTGTGCACACACACGACACAGACCTGATGAGCCTGCAGACACGGGTCTGGGGACACGGGCCTGGGGCTGGCGGGGCTGGGGCTGGCGGGCCTGGGGACACGGGCCTGGGGCTGGCGGGCCTGGGGACACGGGCCTGGGGCTGGCGGGCCTGGGGACACGGGCCTGGGGCTGGCGGGGCTGGGGACACGGGCCTGGGGCTGGCGGGCCTGGGGACACGGGCCTGGGGGTGTTCTCTGTGCGAGTCTGAAGTCCTGTCCACGTTAAGAGCGTCCTCAGCTCCGTCAGCCCCGCTCCTCCTGCTCCTGGGCCAAGGGACAGCAGCCAGGAGGGACAAGAACCACAAAGTCCGGGCCCTGCTCCGTGTAACCAGTGTGAGGTGGCACCACAGAAAATGCCCAGAAAAGCAAACCTTTGAATGATTTACCTTTAGAAAGCACTGCTTCTCTTCAAAAATAGTGCCCTGGATTTAAACACAACCGAGCACTAATTCTGAAGTATCTTACTTAATTTCCGCGATGCTCAATGGCAAAAGGACAGGGAGACATACCTTCCTGGTCTCTAGCTTTTATGCACAGAAACTCAGGTCTCCGAAGGTAACAGGCTGCCCCCTCTGACAAAGGCGTGACGAAAGCGAGGGGCTTGCCAGCGCGGAACCACAACGGGGCGTGAGACGCTCCCACACACGCCGCGTGAGCACAGGCAAAGGCACGGTGTCCTCACCTCTGCCTCCCTGTTGGGTATCCCTTCCTCTTCCTGAACCCTCAATCACTCAAGCTGGGGTTGGTTAAGCCTCTTTTTTTAAACTTGAGAATACTTTCAAGTGCAGCCTCAAAAGGAGACCTTCGGCAAACAGCTTCCTTTCTCTCCCCCTCACTTTCTAAGTGTCCTGCCATCAGTATCCACATCCAGTTCTACTGAAAACCCTGGCCTGATCCTGCTGGCACCGGGCACCTTAGGCTTGTGTCCTGAACGCAGGCGACAGCGTGTGGGGCGGCCTCCGCCACCGGCTGCAGGGGGAGGGGCTAGGAGAGACAACAGAGGGGTCAAAGTCGGAAGCCACGCGCCTGTCCCTCTCCAAACTGCGGTGCTCTGGGCGCGCGGCTGACTGCAGTAATGGGGCTGAGGGCCGTGCCCTGGACACCGCGAAGGGCTCCACGGCCCCGGGTCCGATCGAGCCCCCAGCCCAGCGCAGGCGGCCTCAGCACGCTGACACACAGCGCGGAGCTCCTGGCCTGGCCCTGCGCACAGACAGAGGCTCGGGAGAGATTCCCTGAGCTCCAGGGGGCATCCATGGAGCCTGTCCTCAGGCCCAACCAGCCCGGCTTCACCGCGTGGGAGCCGGCGGCTCTCTCCCAGCCAGGGTGGGAGACAGAGATCCTGGTCCCCAGAGGCCTAGCAGCAGATGGCCGCACATACGCACACTGAACAAGACACCCCCTCCAGGGGGCTGGAGGGACGCTGGGTGCTGTCCGACGGGACAGCAGTGCAGACGCTGTCCCCGTCCTGGGACCCAGGCACGTTGACGGCCACGCCGTCCTGGGAGGCAGCGCCTGGCCAGGAAGGTGGGCACGCCAGGGAGGGGCGACAGGCAGACAGGTCCCCAGGGCATCCCGCTCACGTGGAGGGAGTCCCTCAGGCCTCCGGCAGGCGCTTTCTAATAGCACCCACCACACCCTAACACAGGCAGGAGCACCTTAGTGGAAACAAGGCCCTCCCATGGCAGCGGGTACTGATTGGCAGATGTGAAAACGTGCACGCCTCACCCCCAGGGCTGTGAGCGTTCCTGGTGACCCCTGCACTGCAGACACTTCCCAAATCACGCAGATAAGACCCCCATGGACTCCCAGCCCAGGAGGCAGCCCCCCAGCCCCGCTGCCAGCAGCATTCCCGCGAGCCCTCCTCACGGCACGTGGGCCCCGGCTGACTGAGGGTCACTGTGGTGCCTCCAGGGCCCTGGGTGTCACTCGGAAAATTAACCCAAAATTCAGTACATGAGAGAAAAGGAAACTCCCTGGGTCCCCAGGCCCACGGTTTTGCCCACCTTTCCACCAGAGGTTCCGAGCGGCGCCCACGGGTCCCCCAGGCAGGCTCATGAGGCTACACAGGACGTCAGGCGCGTCCGTCCTTCACTGGATCCTGAAGTGTCTGGGGACGGGCGCCCGGGGCCCTGCTGGTGTCTAGGGGGGGTCCCCGGCCGTCCTCACCATGTCTGCTCTCCCCCAGCTCCAGCTCCTCCAGGATGTGGTGCCCGCTGCACCCACTCCTGCTGTCCCTCCTCCTAGCATCTGCGTGCGGGACCCTCAGCCCGCAGGGGCGGCGTGATGACGGAGGGGGCGAGCCTGAGTCCACGGAGCCCCGGTGGGGGCGGCTGAAGGGCGGAAACACGAGCAGGCCCCTGCCACCTGCCGACTTCCACGAGGAGAACACGGTCACCACGGAGTGGGCCGCGGACGGCGAGGAGGAGGAGGACTACCTGGACCTGGACAAGCTCCTGGGGGAGGACTACAGCGACATCGTGGACGCGGCGCCCCCCTTGCGCCCTGAGGCGGGCGCCAGCAGCGTGCTCCCGCTCTTCCCCGGCAAGAGCCGCATCCAGCGGCTCAACCTCCTCAACGCGCAGTTTGCCTTTGACCTGTACCGGGCGCTGGCGGCGCAGGCCGTTGCGGCCGACAACATCTTCCTGGCACCCGTGGGCGTGTCTGCGGCCATGGCCATGCTCTCCCTGGGGCTGGCGGGCGACACCCACCAGCAGGTGCACACGGCCCTGCGCTTCGCTGAGTTCGTCAACGCCAGTGCCACCTACGAGCTGGGCACCGTGCACAACCTGTTCCGGAAGCTGACCCACCGCCTCTTCCGCAGGAACTTCGGGTACACGCTGCGCTCCGTCAGCGACCTCTACGTGCAGAGGCAGCTCCCAGTCCTGGACGACTTCAGAGCCAAGGTCCGCGAGTACTACTTCGCCGAGGTCCGGGCGGCCGACTTCTCCGACCCGGCCTTCCTTGCCCACGTGAACCGGCAGGTGGCCCAGCTCACCAAGGGCCTCGTACGGGATGCGCTGCAGGACGTGGACCCTGCGACCCAGGTGCTGCTCCTCAACTGCCTCTACTTCAAAGGTAGGTGACAGCGCAGCCCCAGGGCGGATGCGTGGGTGGCCAGCAGTGGGTAGGTGGTGGCGTGGCCCCAGGTGGATGCGTGGGCCAGGCAGCGGGACCCGCAGCCTCCACCTCCACTTTCCCCGCAGAGCCGGGCTCAGGACGGCTCGCGGGGCCAGGGAAGATCCCGGTGAGGCAGCCCATGCTTTCCGCCTCACTGCAGCGGTGACGGGCCGCTGCTGTTAGAGTCTCTGTCTCATGGACGCAGAGCCGACACGCTGCTGAGGAACAGGGTTGCCAGTGCCCCCTCCAGCCTGTGTTGGACCCGAGTTAGCACCTTTCTCTGCATCGGGCCCACCTGGACCTCAATTTGTCACTCTCTCTCTGGACAAAAGGCTGGAGACAGGCTGGGCTTGAGGAGCCCACGTTCACACCCCTCCTTCCTGGGCAGCTGGGGCTGGGAAACCAAGCCTGTATCTGGAGCTACTGCTCTGGGCCAGCAACGAGGCACCCCCAAACCCCACACATGTGCATACAGGCCCCTGGGACCCTAGAGATGAGGCAGCGCGGGTCTGTAAAGCCCAGGCCCCGCTTGTAGAATGCCCTGTGGGGACCCTGAGCCAGGAGACCTCAGCCCCCTCCACCGCCTCGGGAGCTGGCACGCAGACAGGAGCAGCAGGGTCCCGGGGCGGCTGTGTGGGCACCTGCGGCCAGCTACCCTCTGCCACTGGGCACTAGTGGGTACCAGCCAGGTCAGCCTCTAAACATTGGTTCTCATCTGTGGTTCCCAGACTGGCAGCATCAGTACCGCCTGGGATCCAAGCCAAAACCAGACGTGCGGGGTCAGACCATAGGGGTGGGCCTCACAGCCAGTCTGAGCAACCCTCTATGACGCTGTCACAGAGGCCCTGCTCCGCTGACCTCACAGGGTCCTGGGTGAACAAATTCCCGGTGGAAATGACGCACAACCACAACTTCCGGCTGAATGAGCGGGAGGTGGTCAAGGTCCCCGTGATGCAGACCAAGGGCGCCTTCCTGGCGGCCAGCGACCAGGAGCTCGACTGCGACGTGCTGCAGCTGGAGTACTCAGGGGGCATCAGCATGCTGGTGGCAGTCCCACACAAGCTGTCCGGGATGAAGACCCTGGAGAGCCAGCTGACGCCCCAGGTGGTGGAGAGGTGGCAAAGGAGCATGACAAACAGGTGCCTCGGGGGCTGGGACGCTGGGGCTGCGGTCGCTTTAGGGGGAGGGGCACTGTCCTCAGGCCGCTGTGAACTCAGCCTAGAGCTCCTGCTTGGGCAGAGGGGGTCAGGGCGCACCGCTGAGAAACGACGCGAGAGCCACGCAGCTCTGCTGCACACCTGCCCTGGTCCCGGGGCTCGCTGCGGGCCTAGGACCAAGACAAGCCCCACCTGACACGAAAGGCCCCAGTCCTCCAGACTGCTCCAGGAGCCGTCCGCCGCACCCTGTTAGTTGCGGGTCCCTGTCAGGACAGGCTCTGTGGCTAGTCAGGGAGTGAGGGACGCATCCATCACCTCCCCATCTCCCTGGGCCCAAGTGAACCTGGTCTGGGCTCCCCGGCAGGACCAGAGCACACAGACAGAACTGGAACTGGAACTGGAACCAGGGGTGAGGCGGGCCTGCCCAGGAGCCAGGCCGCGTCACGCCCGTCAGCTCTCCTTTAAGGACCATCCCTGCTGGGCTTCCTTCCTGACCTGACTGCCTACCACCTCTGCCTGGAGCTGGCGATGGGGCCGGACCACCCTGCTGTCCCCTGCTCAGTCCATCTGGCCCCAGCCGTCAGTCAGCGTCCCCCCGTCGCCCCTCACACCCTGTGGGCCCCACCCACACGATGCAGGCCGGCCGCCTGGAGGAGCCTGTTGCTCCCTCCAGCAGGCCCCGCTCAGGCCCCGGTCTCGGCCCCCCTCTCCTGGGATGGCCCAGCAGTGGACATGATCTCGTCCCCCGGATGTTAGCAGATGGCTACGCGCTGTGGCCTTGCACGCGGAGTTCTGGCGCCGAGAGGGGAGCAGGCGCCGTGCCACACGTGCCGGGGAGGACGGATGGTGGATGGTACAGCAGGCGCTCTCTCGCGAGCGCGTGGAGCCGCACCTCAGCCCCTCACGGGATGAGGCGACACGTGCCAGGGACAAGCTGTCCGGCCTCGGAGCCCTGGGCGCTCTGCCAGCAGGATGGCCCACAGGCTGAGGCGCCCAGTGCGCGGCAGCCAGTGCCTCTCAGGGGGGGGGCGGGGGGCGCGGTCCCCCCCCCCCCCCCCCCCCGGGCAGGGCCCAACACGCACGCGCGGGCCGTGTGCTGGCGTGGCTACGACGTCTCAGGGACAGGGCTCCTCTGAGACGCACCATGGGTAGAAGAGCTCTCTCTTCCCGACCAGAACGCGGGAGGTGCTCCTGCCCAAGTTCAAGCTGGAGAAGGACTACAACCTGGTGGAGCCCCTGAGGGCCCTGGGGGTCACGGCACTCTTCGACAGGAACAGCAACACCACGGGGATCACGGACCAGAGGATCGTCATCGACCTGGTAACACTCGCCCTCACCTGTCCGGTCTGGGCCGGGCCCCCGCCCTGCCTGCTGACCCCAGGGGGAGGGCAGCGCCCGGAAGACCCCAGCCCAGCAGGCCTGCTCCTGCAGGGGTCCCAGAGCATGAGGGGGGGCGGGGGCCACAGGCCTGCTCATCGAGCACCCTGGGGGTCCCGGTGGCCATGACGCACACCGCAAAGGTGACGCCATTCATCCCCTTACACAGCACAACCCCAGCTCGGCTGACGGGTGGGCACCGAGTCCTGAGGGCTGTCCTGACCCGCTGAGCGCGGGTCGCCCCTGTCACACCGCCCCTTCCTGGGCAGACAGGAGGCCCCGAGGGTGACCGCTGCCCCCTGATGGCATCCCTTGTGCCCGACGCAGTTCAAGCACCAAGGCACCATCACAGTGGACGAGGCGGGCACGCAGGCCGCGGCTGTGACCGCCGTGGGGTTCATGCCGCTGTCCACCCAGGTCCGCTTCAGCGTCGACCGGCCCTTCCTGATCCTCGTTTACGAGCACCGCACCAGCTGCCTGCTCTTCCTGGGCAGGGTCGCCAACCCCGCCAAGTCTTAGTGGCGAGGCCTGGGTGACTCGAGTGCTTTGGGGCATCTGCGATTCCGTTTCCCTTCTGACAACGACCTCGAGGTGCTGATACGGGACCCTGTGGCCCGGCTCCCTTTTAGGGAGATATGGATGAGGACGCGACGCTCGCACCATCAGGCCTGCAGAATGGCTGTCACTGAAGGTGCTGGCGCAGACACACGGCCCCCCTCCTCACAGCACACCCCTGGCCCAAAAGCACCCCTCTGTCACCCAAAGCTGCCCCTCAACATGGAGCACGAGCAGCCCCCAAGATGCTGACAGCCAGCTCCTCCTCGAGTAAGGCCCAGCCCGCTGACGGGGGCACAGCCACTCAGGGGACAGCGTGGACCACAGCCATGCCTCCCACCCTGGGGTTAATAAACATGCCACCTTTACTGGGCGTACTCTCCTTTTATAAGCACAAGTAACTAAGAGAAGCCGAGTTCACGCTGCCTGACGCCTCAGAGTGCTGGAGGCTGAGAGTGATCTGGGGCCCTGCAGTGACCCAGGGCAAGGCACGCCCTCGGCCTGGATGCGGCCGTGCAGACAGGACCTGGGGGCCGCGTGGACGGGCCGGCCAAAGAGCCACTCCCGGCTCTGCACTCTGAGGTGAGCTCTGTGCCTCAGGCTCCCCGTCTGCGAAATGGGGGTAACATAGACCCCCCTCGCAGGGCTGCGTGAGGATGAAGGGAATCACTGTCTAGAAGGAGTTCAGGTCAGCCCTGGGGTAACCAGCCAGCCTGGGGGTCCTAACGGGGCCTCGCTGGGCCCCTCACGCTCCTCCACCCGAGGTGAAGTACAGACTCCTGTGGACAGACGCCATTCCCACGAGAGAAGGGGCACAGCTTTCGAAGGGGCCCATGAGCTGAGAGTGTTAGTCCACAAACCTGTTACGGCACCAAAAGAATGAGTGAGCTGCCTGAGGCCCCGGAGCTGCAAGGGGCCACGTGGATGTGTTCTGCGGCCTGACACGCGGGCAGCTGCAGTTCTAGCCGCAGGTTCCAGCTATGGAACCTGGGACATTCTGACGAGCTTTCAGAGTCGCAAGACACAGCCCACGACCTTCAGGCAGGAGGGAGCATCAGCGGCCACGGGACCTGGCACCCCGGCTCCGGTTCCAAGGTCACCCAGGAGGGACAGCTGCCCCAGGGCAGGAACCCCACTTCCCGCCCAGACCCCTGGCTCGCCCCTCAACTAAGTGATTCAGGACTGTGTGCCACCGAAAAAGCCGAAGCTGGAAAGGGTGCAAAACGTCAGAGCAAACAGACATCGAGGGAGATCAGTGTCTCCCTGCACATCGGGGCTGACCTGGGAGCAGAGGCTGGAACCACGATCTCCAGGCTCCGTGTTGAGCAACAGAATCAATATTTGTCCCACCCCCAGCACAACCATTAACTTGCTGACTCCACAGTGCGTGCCCCGTTCACGTGAAGGTCATGGCAGTGGGGCAGACAGTTTCAGGTAAGCGAGCACTGGCCTGTCACTGCTAGCGAGTCTTCCCCGCCCTGACCACTGGCCCCACAGATGGTGAGATCACCCCCCCTTTCCGAGAAGCTCTGGGGGCAGCATGGGTGTGCGGGGCTGGGACACCCACTAGGACCCTGCAGGCAGGGCCAGGACTCCGACCCCTGCCCCCGTGACCCTAAATCCTGTGTCCTGGGTCACTTCAGTCCTGTCCAACTCTCTGCGACCCCATGCACGGTAGCCCTCCAGGCTCCTCTGTCCATGGGATTCTCCAGGAAAGAAGGCTGGAGTGGACTGCCATGCCCTTCTCCAGGGGATCTTCCCGACCCAGGGACCGAACCTGGGCTGCAGGCAGAACACTCCCTCAGCACAGCCCGTGACGCCTCACTATCAGAGCCGAAGATTGCGTGTGTGCCAGTCGGCTATGGGCTCCCACCTGCCTCAGCCAGTGGACACCGCAGCCCCAGCAGCCCCCAGACTCAGAGGACGAACTCTCCCAGAGCAGGCCCCGAGATCCCTTTCCTGAGGCACGGTTGAGTGCTCCACCCGCCCGCCAGGCCTCCACTTCCTGGGTTGCCCTGCAGCCGGTGGTCAGCCCCCCCGGAGCCCCAGCTATGAGGACACACGCGTACATGCTTGGAATCTGAGTGGCGACGGGGAGCTGCAGGCGGAAGCAAGGGCTCCACCCCATGGCACACTGAGTGGGATCTTGGGAATTACCCATGTAAACAGGGGGATGTGGGCCTGGCTCAGGAATGGCAGCTGGAACGGTGGCCAGGAGAACTGCCTGGCATAAGGGCTACTTGGGAAGAAGTCGGGGAACCCAAGACAGGACAAGCAGACATGGGCCCTCGGTACAGCAGCATGCAGCAGGGACAGACTCGTGCCCCCAGGCAGGGCCCTGACGGCCACATCACAGGCCCAGGGACTCTGAGCGCCCAGGCCTACCACAGAGGGGAGCAGGGTGGGCGGGGTGGGTGGAGACAGCACGGCCCGCCGCAGGGGCACCAGGGCAGGCAGGACACAGGGAGGGTCAGGTCAGAACCCCACAGCCAGGGACATGCCGTCAGGTCTCCTCAGCCAGTCGGGGTACGGAGGAAGCGAGCCAGGCTGCGGGGCCGTGGTGGGCACACACCCCGGGCAGCACTTGCAGGAGCACCACGGCCAAACTGGAGACACGGACGGCAGGTACTCACCACAGCGATCACAGGGATGAGAACGCCCAGGTTCCCCGCACTGCTGGAGGCCTGTGGGGGGACAGAGCCAAGTCACTAACCAGCACCACTTGTTTCATTAAACAGAAAGATAGAAAGGCCCCATACAGCATCGCGACAAATGAAATTCCTTCCTCTAATCAAAACGATGAAAAACACATAGAGAGAGACAAACAGAGACGCTTAACCGCACGATCAAAAAAGGGACACAGCCAACGTCACACAGGGGACGGGATGTGTAAACCGTGGAGCGCTGCACAAACACGTCACACACTTACAGACGTGAAACCTGAAAAGCACTCGGTCACCCCAGAAAGTGCCCACCTCGGGTGCCTCCCCTAGAGGCCCCGTGGCCACCTGACACCTAGTTTGTTCCCAGCACTTCTCCAACCCACTCAGCCTGGAGGGTGCCCCCCCGCCAGCCCCCACTCCCAACGGGGCCTGGCGCACCCACCTTGAGGGCGGGCCCCTTCTCGCTGGCCCGCTCGCTGGCCCGCTTGCCCTCCAGCCCCAGCTGCACGAACAGCTCCAGCAGGTTCATGAGCAGCTCGTCCACCAGGTGCTCGTCCTGGATGTTGGCTGCAATGTTGGCCAGGGCGTTGATCACCGCCAGAGAGCAGTGTCTGCGGGAGAGAAGGAACAGACGGACAGCAGGAGGCGGCCATGAGCGGGCGCAGCCAGGCCAGCCCTGGGGTCCAGGGGCCAGGCTCCCGTGGAGGTGGCAGCCGGCCCGCAGACAAGTAGCCCCAGTGCCGAGGGCTGTCGTGTGGACACAGGCTGTGCCACACACACACACGGCCGGTGGGCAAGCCGGGGCCATGGCCACCCAGCTGGTACTCCCAGGGCAGGAGGGGTGAGGAGGAGCTCTGCGCCGCCCTCTGCCCTGCCTGGGCCTGACCGAGCCCAGAGAGGTCCTCCAAACATAGAAGGAGCATCTGTCCCCGGGCGTTGCGCGCCTGTGGCTGCGGCGCCCCACATGCAAGACCCACCCTGAGGCTGGCACGGACCACAGACCAGCGTGAGAGCTGCCCGACACGCAGGCTGACAGGCAGGCCAGGCGGGGCACCATGCCCACCGGGCATCAGGCAGGCTGGATGTGAGCGAGGAGGCGCTCACTGAGAGCGGCGGGGTGCAGCCGGCCTCGCCGGAGCGCATGGATCTCTAGCACACAGTGCTTTTGTCAGAAGCGGCGTTAATTTACGGGACAAGACCCCGAGCGGCCCACTTCCTAAGGATGGAGAGTGACAGTGAGGAGGGAAGGCTGACCTGTAGCCATGGTCCTTGTAGTCCTTGGTGGCCGAGTACACGACAGAGCTGGCCTTCACGCTGATCTGCTGGAAGAGGTTCCATACCTCCTGGTAAATGTATTGCTGGAAGAGAGAGAGGGACCCGTGACCACAACTCACCAGGAATGCCCTCCACGGACCCCAGAGGGAACGCGCCGTGGGCCAGGGCCGCCCCCCTGCAGCTGCACGCAAAGCTCCATGCACAGAGCTTCCATTTCCACTCCAGCCTAGTCACGTCAGCAAGAGCTCAGTTCAACCTGCTTTACCTGACCATCAAGGAACCACTACTCTGCGCTCCCTTACTTGGGAAAAGCCTTGGCACCCGGTGTCACGGAAGCTGGGAGCATGCGACCCCGGGGGGCGGGTCTAGTCTGTCCTCACACGCTCCTGCAAGCCAGTGGAGCTTCCCATGCTGTGCCCACGGCTCCCTTACATTTCCAGTGATGACTAGGCATCCCAGCTGGTCGATGATGAGCACGTCAAGCGGGGAGGGGGGCTGGCAGAGTTTCTGCTGCAGGATCTGCAGGATGGGCTCCATGACCTTCGGGGTGTCCCTCAGGGCCACCGCGATGTGTCCCAAGGCTCGGATGGTGTGGTCGGGAATCAGGTGCGCGTCCCTACGGGGGGAAGGACACGTGACCTGGGAACGGTGCTCCAGCACGCGGCAGGAGATGGAGCTGGGAGCCTTGATCCCAGGGTCCTCAGTCTCTCAGAGGAAGCGTACATCTGACAGTGACTGCCTGGAACCCGTCATCACCAGCACCAGACAGGAAGACAGAGCTATCCAGCCCAAACAGCGTCTGGCGGGGGGACACTCCAAGGTGGGCTTCAGCGGACATGGTGGGACAGACCCAATGTCCGACTCCATGCTGGACTAGAAAGCAGCAGAGGAGCGTGAACACCAGCCACCCTGAGCCTCACTGGACTGGGTGCCCCACTCCACACCCGCGTCCCCCAGGGACGGGGCGTACTTATCGCTCTCCTGAGAGATGTACAGCCGGTTGGAGAGGCTGGCCAGGAAGGCCTCCACGATCACCGGGTCCACGGTCAGGCCCGCCTTCAGGCACCTGCGCAGTGTGAGGCAGCATAAGAATCAAGTGAGCGCTTGGTCTGGTTTGGGTTTAGTTTTTCCGTTTTGGGTTTGCGTGGTTTAAAGAACTGATCTGAACGCACTTTCTCCAGAAATCTGAATGGACGCTGAGACACAATGAATTCAAACAACGGCTTCACATTACACCACTTGATAAACGTCTCGATCGGAAATAATAACTTCACTGCTTTGCCTGGAACGGCTTCCTTCAGAATGCCATACTCATTCCAACTCCAATTTGAAACTCCCTGGGGACTTCCTGGGGCCAGTGGTTAGGAAACCGCCGGCCAACGCAGGGGACGCAGGTTCACTGCTTGGTCCGGGAAGCTCCCACAGGCTGCAGGGGAAGTAAGCCCACGAACCACAGCTACTGAAGCTGTGCTCCGCAGAAGCGAAGCCCCCGCAGGCATCTGAGGCGCCTGTGCGCCCAAACGAGAGACGAGCTGCGCTCACCGCTGCCAGAGAGTGCAGCAACAAAGAACCAGAGAGCCAACGACAGACAGCAAGCAAACCAAGGTGAAGAGGCAAGCGTCCCTGCTCCTTAACAGAAGTCACAGTGACCAACTCGAAAGACAGCCGCAGGAGGCTCAGAAGATGTTACAGTCACATGTCGGGCTTTGAACTGTACGGAGAAACGCTGTGCTCTAGTGGGAATGCTCACAACCCCCAGGAACGTGGGGTCTCCAGGCATCTCTTGCTCCCCACGTCCGGGTGCCGGGGTGTAAGGTCAAGGTGGGTCTGACAGGGGGGTCAGGCTCCCCGCCACCCACCTGCAGACATTGTCGATGGCGATGTCCCGAAGCTGCTCATACATGGATGGCTGGCTCTTCTTCCCCAACGCCACATTCAGGGTTGACTCAGCGTGCTCGTTGGTTACACTGATTTTTATGTCATTGCCAGCAACTGAAATTGAAAATTCAAATGTGTGACTGGTTGAGCCTGCCACTTTTCATGCCTTCGTCTGAAACTCAAAACCAAAATAATATTCTGATCATTTTAAGTTATAAAGACAATCACTCTGAAAAGATTCCTCCAAGCGTTTCAGAACCCAGTGTGTTAGAGAACAGAAAGGATGATGAGAATGTTTACGAGGACACACACTTAGGTTACAAGGTAATGAATATGTAGAACAGTCACATCTTAAGCAAAGAGTAAGACGGGGCCATGAGCCCTCTCCCTGCCAGGGATCACAGGCAGGAAGCCCGGAAGGTGGGGAGGGTGAGAGCAAGGCCCTCAGAGTCTCTCTGACTGAAGGGAGAGGAGGACACTTAATTAACCTCAGTCACTGCAGCTCGGCAGATTGGTCCGGGGCCACATTCCCGAGGCCCCAGGCTGCAGCCTGCCCAGGGAGAGGGCCCGGAGGGTGGGGCCTGGGGGAGGAGCTTGGGGGGGGGAAGCCCAGGAGGGAGGAGCCTGGGGGGGAGCCCAGGAAGGAGGGGCCTGCAGGGAGGCTGAGCACCTCCGCCAACCCAGGTGGGGCCCTCACCTGTGTGGTACTGGCTGTGGCACTTGTACAGCTTCACCAGCACGGGGGACGGGACCACCAGGAAGTCCCGCAGGGAGGGAGTCACCGAGTGTACCACCAGCGGGAACCGCTCGCACAGGCGGCCCAGGCCCTGCAAGGCACGGCGGTCAGCAGCCACAGGGGAGGCGCTGACCCTCTCAGACACCATGCTGACCGGAGTCGTCCCACGTTCACGTACCGCTGGGCACAATGACAGGGCAGGGTGGTGGGGACTCCTTCACCCAAAGGTGAGATTCACCGGTAAACTGCCCACCACCTCCAGAAGCTACTTGGGAGAGACAGGGCTCACAGAGAACGTTACTTCTACACAGGCAGATGGGGTCACCGGGACTAGGACGGGTCAGAGCCTCGACGGGTCAGGCTCACGTCTGCGGCCCTGGAAACGCCCAGCAGACACTGGGCGGCCTCCGCAAAGCGGGACCCCGCCAAGCCTGAACCCCGCTCACAGAAAGCCCGCTAGCCATCGGCAGTGCCCTCCCAGCAGTGACCCTGTCCGCGGCAGGCTTCGCTCAAGTTCCCACCCGGCTGCTGGTGCTGGCCTCAGCCTGGACACAGTGAGGGAGAAGGTCTTTCGGATGGGAGTCTGACCCTCCCTGGGGCCAGCGACGGACCTGCAGACAGCAGATGAGCAACGGCAGGTGCGCGATGATGACCTTGCTGGACGTCTTGGACTGCAGCTTCTCAGACAGCTTGACGCACAGATTCTCTGCACCTGAGTTCAAAGCACAGGTGGGTGCGGACCCTCCTCAGAGGCCGACGGCCACACAGGCGCCTTCACCAAGCACCGCGACAGAACCTGAGCCCAGGACTCAGCGCGGCTCCACCTCGGGGTCTGGGTGGCTCCCTGCTCGGTCCGGTCCGGTCAGTCGCAGTGCCCACATCATCCCACGTGCCGCCCCACCCCACCCCACCCCGGCCAGGCCCCGCCCCCTGACTCAAGCCCCAACCCCCGCGGAGGGGAGGCAGCTTGGGACCCACCCTGCTCGTCCTTCACCGCCCACACCATGAGGTCCACGCAGGCGGCGCTGGCCTGGCAGCGCAGCTTGAGGGGGCTCAGCTCGCTGTGGGCCCGGTCGGCGTCGTGCAGGATCTTCTGGAGCTCCCCCTGGCTGCTGTTGAACTGCTCCAGCACGAAGTCATGCACCTCCTTCACGAAGGAGGTGGGCAGGTCTGTGGGCGGAGGGCGCACATACTCAGGCCCACCCCTCAGACAGACCCCTGGGAGAGGGCGCTGCTGCGGGCCATGCTTCTAGGGAGGCCCGCCGGGCGAGCCTGGGCGGGCACGCACACCGGCCCTGCACACGCACCACCGACACTCAGGAAACAGCCATTCCCAGTGGGGAGAGAGCCATGCTGTGTCCCAAGCTGTCAAAACGGTTGACACTGAACACAGGAGCCACAGAGGGGCCGGCCATCTGCAGAACCCTCTCATTAACAGGAAGTACTCCAAGATACTTCCTGAAAAGGTCATTCATCGCACAGGGGAACCTGGACACAGCTGAGGAGGGGCCTGTGCACAGCAGGCCCCTGGAGCCCCCAGCCCAGCCAGCGCTCATCCTCGGGGCCTGGATGGCAAGGAGGCCCCAGAGGAGCAGACACAGCAGACCAGCTCTGGTGTCGACAGCAGCCTGCCTGGGGGCCGCGGGCTCCGGGTCCGCCCAGCTGCCCAAGCCCGCTGCCCTCCACAGCCTGACCCTCGCTGAGGCCCCGACGAGGCTTGGCTCCCAGGAGCACTGGGGGTCAGGTGGGGAAATGGCTGAGGAGAGCACAGACGCCCACCGGACACCACATGGTCGTCAAGACTGTTGTCCAAAGCACATTCAGCACCGAGAAGAGCTGAAGAGACTGTGTTTCAAGTGCACAAAGGAGCCTAGAAGGGACAGTGAGGCCACGCTCACCACAGCCACCCCGGGACAGGACGCGGTGACGCGGCCCCTCACCTCTCATGTAGTACAGGGTGTCCCGCAGCATCCTGAACACGGCCACGTACAGGGGGTCGCTGAAGGTGCTGTAGTAGAGGTCGGCGCTGGGGTTGGCCTGCGGGCAGGGGTGTGGCTGTGACCCACACAGCCTGTGGCCGGGGTCACCTTCTGCTCCCTCCTCCACTGATGCCGCCCAGAGATGCAGAAGTAGACTGACCCAACGTAGCCAGGGTTCTGGGCAGTGGCACTTCCTGACTGTGTAAGTGACTGTGCGCTGTGGTCCTGCACAGGCTAAGGATGGGAGGCGGCCAGGCACACACCACACGCTGGGCTTGCGGTGCCTACACCCATGATGGGTGAACACCAGCTTGGGCCAGGCCCCTGGGGCAAGGACCACACAGAGCAGGGACGAGCCGAGGTCGGAATCCAGCTTCTACGCAGACCGTTAGTCCCTCCGAGCCTGTCTCTCACCTGTGAGGCAGGCACACTGACCACTGCTCAGGGGACAGGACGGGGCACTGCCAGGGGACCTGGGCAGGAGACCCTCAGAGGACGTACCTCTATCACACTGGTGACCACTGCGTCCAGGGACTTGAGAACAGGCTCCTCCACGATCTTCTTCACCTGCGAGGGAAATGAGGCCTGGTGAACCCCTGGCAGACACAGTGGGAGATGGAGGGGCAGAGCCTGCCAACGACAAAACCATGTCACAACCTCCCAGTGAAAAATGGGGCAGAAATGAGAGGCCAGCAGCACACACATCAGACAAACGCCCCGAATCCTGCCAGCACCTGGCGCTTCTCTCCTACCCTAGACGGGATGGAATACAGAGAAAGAACCGGGGACACAAAGCTTCCACGTCCAGAGGTTAAAGTGCCCAGGCTGCAGACCAGAGGGACCCTCCGCCTGAAGGCCCCTCTAGCACGGGGGCTCGTGGCTGCCTCCCCACATGGCTGCCTCAGGGCGAGGTGGGAGCGTGCCCCACGGACCCTGAGCACGCGCCTCCGGTCTCTCGTCAGACACCCAGTGAGCCACGCTGCGACGCGCTACAGTCCCCTGGTGTCTGCCCGCGGGCCGCCCCCCCTTCGCTCCCCTCACCAGGTTCAAGAGCTCCCGGAGCATCTCAAGAGGAATGCTAAACTCCTTGTAGGTGACGCCGTTGAAAAGAGGAGAGACGGAGAAGCTGGAGCTGACAGCGGAGAAGTAGTAGTCGGATTCCGGGGTGCTCCCGTCGGGCAAGTAAGAGGCTGACGGGGCAGAAGCAGACAGTGGGTCTCGGGGTACGTGACCTGGGTGCGCTCGCAACACCCGCCAAAGGCATGGCACGCTTCTGCGACCCTCCAATCCCATCTTTCGTTAAGAAACAAAGGCTGATGCGATCCAGCAATCGCACTTCTGGGCGTATACCCACACTATAAATTGAAAAGATACACGCAGCTCTGTGTCTACATGAGCACCGCTCACAACAGCCAGGACACAGAAGCAGTGTGTCCGATGACAGACAAAGATGTGGTGCACACACGTACCGGACTGCTGCTCAGCCGCACAGAGGGTGAAACAGCGCCACTGGCAGCAGCAGGCGTGGGTCTAGGGGCTCTCCAAGTGAGTGAGTTAAGTCAGAGATACCACAGGATGCCACTTATACGTGGGACTTTCAAAGGTGACGATGTGGGAGCAGAGGGTGGTGGCGACCGGGGCAGGAGGTGGCGGCTCTGTGGGCCGAGTGCGGGGGCCCCGGTCCCACTCGGGCTGCGCTGGGCGCTGCAGAGGCGCGGGGGGTCTCCATGCCCCGCGTGAGGAGACACGCAGCGCAGCCCGACCAGCACGTTCACCTGCAGTAGACCAGGTGCTCCCCGAAGGGCTAGCCAGTTCACTGGACAGAATAATGCCAGCCACACAGAGGGGCCGGCAACCTGTCACCGCGGGCGCCTCCCAGACACACAGCACAACACCAGGATCAAGCCCCGCGGGGCGGAGGCAGCAGGGGGGCGGGGCAGACACGGAAACGAAGGCGGGAGCTCCAGGGACCAAGGGGCTAGGATTTGACACTTATGCAGCAAGGTCCCCGAAAGCTTTTAAGCAGGAAAAGAAACGATCAGATTTGTGCTTCTAAGAAATAATTCTTAATTGAAACACGTAAATTATCACATGTGAAATGAATCACCAGCCCAGGTTTGATGCATGATCCGGGGTGCTCAGGGCTGGTGCACCGGGATGACCCGGAGGGATGGAATAGGGAGGGAGGTGGGTTCTGGAAGGGGAGCACATGTATACCCATGGTGGATTTATGTCAATGTATGGCAAAACCAACACGATAATGTAAAGAAAATAATTAATTAATTAAAAAAAAAAGAAATACTTCTTAAAAATAAATTCTGTGTTGCCTGGGAGAAGATCTGGACAATCAGGGAGCAGGGAGTGTGTGAGCAAGAGCAGGAGTGTGGTCTCCCTCGGGCCTGGCACCGGCCACGATGGGGACGATCCTGAGCTCAGGTTCCCAGGCCAAGGGCCCTCAGGGGTTTGTGAGGTCAGGGGGGTACACACAGATGGCTGAGCTGCATGCCATCTGCACACTGCGGGAGGGCCTGGGACCTGGGACCTGAACTGGCTCGGCCAGCACGCTCTGCAGAAGGGCGAGGCCCACCTTCGAAGCAGTGAAAGGCAGATCCTCCGGGGGAGCTGGGAGGGGGCGCCCCTCGCTCAGGGCTGACCTGAAACACAGACCAGAAAGGCAGTCAGACCTCAGGCAGACTAGGTCCCGTCCGCCGCCTCGTCCAGCGTCCCTCCTCCCTGAAGGCCCCACAGCTACAGGCTCTCTGTGGCGGCTCGAGATGCGCTGGGTCTCAACACACACATCTTGCGCCTGCTGGCTGAGCCAGCTTATTGTTACTCCCTGGCTTTCTCTATGCATCAGTTACACGTTTCCTAGGGGCACCGACTGTCTCCCGCTCAGAACAGAACTGTACCCAACAGCTAGAGCCTCATGCCTGGAGATGGCTCACATGTAGATCTTAGAAAGGACGTGGTAGCCACTGCCCTGCAGAGAACTCCAGCGAGAGCCCCACGCGTTCTGAGTTCCCTCAAACCACGGCGGGGCCCTAACAAGCCCCCGGGCCCCACCTGTCCAGGAACGCGGCCCACCTGCGAGATGCTGGACACGCTGCTGGCCTTCCTCTTCAGGGTGCCCTCCTGACACACGGTGAGCAGGCTGCTGGGGAGGATGGAGCGGAAGTCGTTGAAGGACCGCCTGCGCACGCCTTCCAGCTCCTCGGGGACGCGAGGGGAGTGCGGGGGCACTCTAGGGAAGAGCCTGGACAGGAGTGACTCCTCGGAGCTGCTGTGCCGCCCAAAGGCGCGCGCAATTCCCAGCAGGCATGGGACCGCGTGCTTGCAGAGGTACTCTGGAAGACAAGGGAGACAGTGTTGGCACCCTGGGAGATCCGGACCCCCACCTCACCAGCCCTTGACTGCAAATCCAAGGGCCTGGCGCTGACCTTTTCAACCTGCCCACACCCTAGTGGCAGGCGCAGCCCGCGGCAGGGCATCTAAGCACCCTCAGCTCTCGAGTCAGCCCTCAGCCATGCTACCCGATGGGCTTTTGCCAGGCCTGCACCAAGGCAGCCGGTCCTGCTGGGAGCAGGCAGAGAGCTTCCCGCCAGAGGGAAGAGGACCTTCAGACAGGCTACAGGGGAGGAAACGGAGCCCCCGGAGAGTGAGGGAGGGGGCTGGCACTCAGGCAGCACAGCTGCGTTCACATCCCTGGCACCCCCCTCCTCCCCACAGCCCGCCTCTCGGCCCACAGGCAACCAAGGTAACGTCCGTCCACAGGCGCGCTGGCTGCAAAGGAGAGGAACTCTGAGGACTGGGACATGCCAGGGGACGGATGACCACAGCACCACTAAAGGAAGGAACCGTACCTTTCTCTTGGATCTCCAGGGCCTGGCACATCCCCAAGAGCACATGCAGAACCTGCAACAGCGCCTCTAGTATCTGGAAGAGCCGAGAAGACAGGACACACAGGTGTCCACAAGATCCGGTCAACGCCGCACGGTCAGCTAGAAGCTAGAGGCAGCGAGGGACGGCCCCGCGTCCCACCTCGCACCTGACCGAGCCCCCCGCACAGGAGCTCTGCCGAGGCAGGTAGCACGGTCGGGAACAGGGCCCTCTTCTTGGCCGGTCCAGAGCCCCCCCGGCTCCCCTCACAGCTCAGCACCCTTGGTTCTTTCAGTCCATTCCTACAATTCACGGCCTTGCTGATGGCCAGCCTGACTTCACTGGAGTCCAGAGCTTCAGGAATGGTCTCCCACTGCTACGCCAGGGGAGCCAGGACCACTCTGGGCCATCCCCAGGCTCAGCTGGACCCCAGACATCTGGGGACGGGACACTGGCTCTCCAGCCCCGACATTCTGCTGGCCCAACGAGCTCACAGAAGGTGAGCTCTGTCAGCATCTCCCACACCTGCCGCCCTAGGCTGTGTCCTCCCCGAGGGGTCAGTCTCTTCGGCCTGCTGGGGAGCCCCACAAAAGCTCAGGGCACAGGCTCAGTCCATTGGGCGGGTCCTCAATTCCCAACTTGGCATTGTCTACATCGTGTGGCCCGGGTCTCCACCCCCGGCTGGTCCTGGCTTGCCCTTGAGCCCTGCTCTCGGCCACACCGCCGACCCAGGGTGTCGGGAGCGGGTGGGCCGGGCTCTGAGGAAGAGCAGCAGACCGAGCCCCTCTTGTCCTCCTCACTACCCATCGTCGCAGGAAATCCAGGCAGAGGATGAAGCTGGTCTGAGGCGACTGGGTTGTAGCTCCTGTTTTGTCAAATGACACGGAAGCCGTGAGGATGTGAAAAGCAATGCCTTGTCCATTTCATGTATTAAAGTTATGTCACCGTCTTCTGTGGTGGCTTCTCTATTTCAGTGGGTGTTAATGATAGAAAAGCCCTGTTAACTTTTTAAATAACAACGTGTGATTCTACTCTATTTCATTACCTGTTTAGCCAATCCACAATAAAGAACCTCAACTAAGAGAGAAGGGTGGAGACCAATATAACTGCAGAAACAGGGACAAATGAATTCACAGTGTGACAGTAAGGAGAGAGATGTTAAAGACTGAAAGACACAACACTGAAGAGCAGCAGCCAGCTGGGAGCACGGGCAGATAGGCCAACCCGGCTCTCCCCACAGGACCTGAGTCAGCCACGCAGGGAAGCCGATTCTGTAACAGATCTGGTTAAGATGAAGCTTGTCACTGTCATATCCCTCCTTAAAAAGAGAGAGCATGAAAGACACTGAAGCAGCATTTCCAACAAAATAAACTAAAAGGAAAAAAACTGGGGCACTTAGAGGAACAAGCGGCTCCCGCTTCCTAGAAAGAAGTGCTTCTCTTCTATGAGCCCCTTTGATCCCCAGCGCAGGGGCAGGAGGACATACAGCCTTTCACTTGACGGGACAGCCAGGAAAGCAGACAGAACCGGACCCGGGAGGTCCCGGGTCCCGGGAGGTTCCCGCAGGCGGAACCGAATGTTCTCCGCTGTGTTGTCACATGCAGTAAGTCAGTGTGAACAGCCCGATGGCGCTGTCTCCCATCCCGTCATCACTGTGGGACTCCAAGCGCGCAGAGAGGCACAGCGAGTTGCCGCACTTACCTCAGCCCTTAGGGAAGGGTCCCTGTGAGCCACGTCGGACAGGAGCGTGACCAAGCAGAAGCTGAAGCTCTCGGCCACCGGGAGGGCCCCTGGAGCAGAGAGACAGCAGTTGGACCCTCACCCGCCCGGCGGTTCCCCGCACGCGCTGCCAAGGACCCGCCCCCCGCGGAGGAGCCCTCTAGAGGGTGCCGGCCCAGTGCATTTCCCGAGAAACACCCCTGCCTCCCTTGCAACAAAACGTTTCGGTTCAAGAGACTCGGATACTTCCTGAGCCCATTCATAGTCTGAGATCACAGAGCCTTTACCACAGCAGACTCATGCTGTATTTCCGACCTGCGTGAAACTGGGAACTCAGTCTTGAGTGTATGGGAGACATGCCTCGTGGAGGCTGGTTTTCAAATACCGATCACTATCACTTGAAACTGAGTCACCGTTATGTCCCTCTGCTCCTGACGGACAGAGAGCACCGAAGAGGCTGCGAGGAGCACCCAGAGCCGCGCTCTGCTCCTCGCAGGCGCTCAGCCTGCCAGCAGGGAGCTGTCAGGAGAGGGCCTCAGGTGAGGAAGGGGGCTCTACACCCCGAGAACCGAGAGACCAACCGCAGTTCTGCCAAGGGCACTGGGGGAAGGTCAGACCTGCCGCCCTGGAGGCCGGGTCCCGACACTGAGCACTGACTCAAGGGCAGACACACACACACACGGCAGCCACCCGCTAAGTGTCTGCTTCTCCACATGTGATCCAGAGACACAACCCTAGGTCCTTCTAAAGCATGAGTGTGGCTGGAACCCCTGGGAGGGCTTGTTGAAGCAGTCTGTCTGCTCCCTGGCCCCAGAGCCCTAACTCGGCAGCTCCAACGGGGCTGAGACTCTGCCTCCCGACAAGCCCTGGAGCAGAGGCACTCCAGGGCCGGCCCTGAGGAGCGCTGCTCTGGAGCGCATCAAAGCTGAGCGATGCTGCTGGAATAGAAGCTGGGAGGCTGAGGTGTCACCCAGTAATTGGATATTTATACAATTCCAACGATCTTTCAATAATGCTCAAAATTCTATGAGAGTGAGTTGCTGTGTACACAGTGATACCTGCTGTGAAATAAACCAGGGCCAACGCCTTCTAAGACTCTGCTTCTCCCCAGCTCAACCAGCAGCGGCGCACACAGGAGTCTCACTGCTTACAGTACTCCATCGCATCTGCAGTCTTTCAGATTCCAGGGCATCTGCATCACCTAGAGTCTGTCAGCTTTAGGCTGACACTAGCCACCAGCGATGCTGGAAATCCAAAGGGCCAAGAGGAGCCTGGGCAGACGCACACAGGCGGTGCTTGAGGACAGCACGGCCTCCAGCAGATGGACCCACCTAACAAATTCAGGCCATGCCACCGAGAGAGAGGACGGGGCCTTTTTGCAGGCGTCAAGCCCCAGAGAGATCTGAAAGTGGGGGCCTCAGGCCTCAGAGAGAGATTATAAGGAAACTTCAGTTTGATGGGTCATGAACTCTGAAATGCTGGAGATCTTCCAAGCTGACTTTAGAGTCTTGGAAAATCCGTTCACAAGATCACAAGCGTTATAAGCATTTATAGCACAATGCCTGGCATGTCATGGGGCTGTGTAAATATTTCAGGAGGGACGGGAGGAAGGAGGCAAGGAGGGAGGAAGGGAGGGAAGGGGAGTGGAGGGAAGAGGGGAGATTATCTGACTTTCTCTTTGTCTTTGATGAGATTTCAAAATCAAATACCAGCTAGACAGAAACACATGAATTTAGTCCGTTTCTAAAGATGCAAAGGCCAATGGAAATGCAGCAATATCAATGAAGTGACGAGACTACTGACAGCAGACACTGCGGTCCAGCCTTTTTTCCTGAGAAGCCGCCAGGCTTCTAGAAAACTGATCTGACTGCAGGGTGACAGACTGGCTCAGGGATAGCCGGGGACCCGCTGCTGGCCAGGGGGACATGACCAGAGGTTCCTGAGGGTCCCCGTCGTCCCACCTGGCCCGCCCTGGATGGGGCTCTGGACACGTGGGAGCCTGCAGCGCTGCAGGCGGGCCGCTGTCCCCCAGCGGGAGTGGCACCGGCTGCAGGCACCTAGATGCCGCGCTACTGACTACACCCTCGATCTCACAGACATGGAGCACACGGACGCTTCCTGTACTCCGGGCACGCTAAGCCAAGTTACCTCTGCCTTTCCGAGCCGTGCTCTCTTCTACCCAATACACTTTCGGAAGACCTTTAAGAAGTCGAAGAAGGTAAGGAACCACAGAGTCTTTGTGCTTGAAGAAAACAACAAAAAAGATCACATTTAATTAGATACATGGCTTTTGAGTACAGACCGAGCCCAGAGCCAGGCACACCCACAGCCTCCTCATCCAGAGCAGGGCGTGCACATGGCGGCCCCAGCAAGGCCGATGCCAGCCCACGGCCACCCGGGGCCCAGCAGAAGGTGCGTGTGCACCGCCTGGAGCGGCTCCCTGGCGGGTGCTCGGAGTCCCCAGCCCCACCGCCGGGCCTCAGGACCAGACCCTCCGGGAGAGAGGCTTCCAGATGCAGGCCTGCTGCGGCCGCTCTCGGCCTCCTGCCCCTCCCCTCTCCCTCCGGCATGCTTCCTGCTGCTCCTCTCCGACAGCACGAGACTTCACAGCCAACAGCAGCCAACGGAAAGTCACTCCCACCTAGTTTCCAAAACACCCTGCCAGCGGGGGTCAGTCCACACCCCCCCAGCACGGGCGCTCCTGGTGGCCTCCTGCTGAAGGACCAGACCAGCGAAACCCCAGGAGGAGACACCATCGGACGTCCTGGGATGCTGAGAACTGTGGTTTGAAAACACGGTTGCACATTCTGCCACAGGTTTTTAAATCACCTTCAAAAGGCACATTAACACATGCTCTGAAACTTAATTCGTATCCATCATAGTTTTGAAGAAGAGAGCACAATTATCTCAAAGAATGCTGCCCTTTTGAAAGGGAAAAAAATGGCCCCTGTGAGTCTGACTCAGAGGCGCTCTTCTGAGGCGCAGAGCCACACCCCCTCCCAGAGCAGCAGCTCCCCTGGCGAGACCCCCCACACCTCCCCGAGGACGTCCTCGTGGCTGTGGCTGCCACCCACCAGCTGCCCCAGCCTCCAGCTCCGATCCAGCTGAACGCAGCGGGTACAAACTCAAACCCTGACTGCACTGTCTTCTGCACGCAGGAACACTTCACTTCGCAAAGGCTTACCTGTAGGTCAGATTCAATGAGAAAGATGCCCAAGGCGATCACCGCGTCTCTCCGCCTCTCGTCCAGCTGGAAGATCCCATGGAAGTCTACTGGGCACATACAAAGCAGCTTTTGGACCTAGAAAAGGAGACAAAAAACCATGGATTAAAAATATATAAACTCACCTGCAGAATGGAGCAGTACTGAAGAGCCCAGTGAGTCTGTACAACCAACAGGTCATTTTCCCTGCTCTAAAGGTGACAGCAAGCACACCTCCAGCCTCTGAAATGATGGCACACATGCCCTTCGAGGACCCTGGGCCGAGCGCTGAGTGGCCGTGCCTGGGGCAGTGACGCACGACCGCTAAGGCCTGCCCCTCGGTGTTGGGGCACCCATGAGCAGGTGACAAAAGCCCCAGGCGTCCCACCTCCACTTGAGGCTCTTGAAACTCCAAGCGTGGGCACAGCACTCGAGATGGGGTGGGGCACTCAGTAGGTACTCAGTAAACAGTACCCACCCCTACTGGACATGCCCGGGGGCAAGTGGAGGGCGGCAGGTGGACAGGCAGCAATTTACAGAACAGACGGAAACACGGGATGATTGTCAGAACAAACCAACAGGAAATGTCATTTAAGAACCAAAAATCGGGATTCAGTGTGAAAAGGAAAACAACTGATGCCAATCCTGAAAATTCTGTGGAGGAAGCTCCAAAGACCAACAGCAGGCCCTAACCTTCGACCCACGGATGCGATGAGAAGCTCTCACATGTTCACAGCATCTGGTGGGACGTTTTACAGGCAAAGGAAACTGAACCCGATGCTTGGCGTTTGCTCTGAAAACGCATCAGTCAATTACCACTGAAGGCTTTTTACAGAAAGTGATTTTGTTGCTCCCTTAGGATTTTAGAAGGGAAGACACAGGGGACAAATTGAAACTGGCAAAATGTATGTAAAATGCTTTCACCCCAGTGCTGTGTTCACTCATTGAAGACCTGAAACAATCTAAAACACTAGGAGAACAATCATGATTAACCACTTGATCAAATATTAGGTTAAACCCTATAAAACTGCCGATACGCAAATGTTCTGATCTACAAAAACAATGCTTTCGTAAAATTTAACCTAATACCACAGACGTTAACAATGGCATTTTTCTAACAATATGCAATGCCACGGAACAATGCACTAAATGTTCTAGAAGCTCACAGAAGAGAAAATCTGAATTATGTACAGAAAAAGTGTGGGAAGAAAATATATCAAGGGATTCCTTGGCAGCCCGTCGGTTGGAACTCTGTGTTCACTGCTGGGGCCCGGGTTCAGTCCCTGCTCGGGGAACTAAGATTCTGAAAGCTGCGTGCTGGGGTCAAAAAAAAAAAAAAAAATCAGCGTCAATACTTCTGAGAGACGGGCTGACCAGATGTGTTACGTTCTTTTTAATTTTTTTAATATTTGCCAAAATATATTCTAAAGGAAAACAGTCTTTGTGTAACCAGGAAGCACGTTCAGTAGGTTAAAATTTAAATAGACACAAAAGAGGGGGAATCCGTCCTGTGTGAGGAAATGCTCAGGCAGAAGAGCACCCCCCCCACCCCGCGACGGGCAATGGGGAGGGAGCTCCGGAGGCCCAGAGCTGGCAGAGCATCGTGTGGATGCAGGCCCAGCCCCACCCAGCACAACCTGAGCCCCGCCACCGGCCAGGCCTCCTGACGACACACGGAGAGGACCGTTCTCAACACGCACAGGCCCAACACCGCCGAGCCTCAGCCTCTCAACACGCGTGCTCCCGTCCTGTCCTCTGTCCCCGCAGGCTTCTTGGGGGGCAGGGTATGGATCGTGGAAGTGAGACGCACGCCCATGGACTTTGAAGTTAGACCCAGAGTCACCTGGCGACACACAGAGCCTGGGCCTGCTGTCTACGCATGAGGGCGGGTGGGGGCAGCGCGCCTCTAACCCACTCCCTTTCTGCGGGAGGCCGGGAGGCCGGAAGGCAGTGAACCCTGGACCCAGCCCCGCCCTCAGCCCAGGCAGGTGACAAACCAGGAGCTGGCGAGGTGTGTGAGAGGTTGACTCTCCAGCGGGACTTAGCAGAGGCCTGCCGTCTCCTCTTCCTCTGAGAACTTACGCTGCAAAGATGGCCACTGGCCGGGCTTGCCTTTTCTGTGGAAAGGCACACAAATTCTGAAGACTGGGCTGGCACTGTGCGAGTGTTACGACCCAGGGAACTTTCTGAGGATCTGGGAGCCGTCCTCTGGAATGGACGCTTCGAGGCAGAGTGGCACCCCGCCTCCCCACCCCCACCCTGTCCCTGGAAGTAGGCAGGGGCCTCACTGCACAAGCTCCTTGTACCGCGAGCTGCAGCTACTGCCGGAGTGAGCACGCCACCCGCAACCAGACGCCCTCCCGAGGCAGGACACCTGGGCCGCACGCCGCAGGGGCGAGTCAGCGTGAGAGGGGGCGGATGGCAGCTGTGCGGTCACAGCAGAGCTCCAGCCACACGCTCGGTACACGCGGGCCAATGGAGCTGTTTTCAAAGCACACGCTTTTGTCACCTGAAACCTCTGGGCATGGACTCCTGGAGGAACAAAATTCCCTGAGTGAACATTAGCTGTGAGTATTAGTGCTGTGTTTCGTTGTTTTGTTAAATCTGCTTTTTAACTGTCACTCTATGCCCTGCCCTCTTGGAGAACACGGAACAAACGTCAGCATTTTCTCAGAGATTCAGAGCTACCTTGACAGACAAAGGTGCCTGTGACAATTTAGGCAGGTTGGCAAATCAGCCCCCTCAAGCCTCAGCTTTCTCGAGTATAAAAGCACAGCGTGTCAGATGTCTGCAGTGAGCTGAGAACGTCCACCTGCAGCCTGAGGGCACGAGGGGTGGGGACAACCTTCCCACCATGAAACAAAAGAGTGGGCAGATAGGTGAAGCCACCGGTTCCACACACTGGACAGAGGGCCAGGAAGGGAGGCACCGAGGCGAGCCCTGCAGCTGCCTGGGGTTCCTGCCAGAAGACACACCTTGGGCCTGAGAGCAGGTCTCACTAGTCTTATGAAGCTGCGGCAGGAACGGGGAAAAGCGGCTGGGGAGCCCGGAGAAGAGGGCGCTCAACAGGAAGAAGCTCCACAAATCCGAGTCTTTGATGCATACGCTGAGACAGACCAGGATAGGGTCATACCCCGAGAAGTGGGGCAAAAATCAAGCAAGGAGCTAGGAGCTGCACGGTTCCCAGGCCCCCAGAGAGCTGGGAGGAGCCTGGGCTCCTTCCAGCCAGGACGACAAGCCTGCAAAGCATTCAGTGGAGAACGGGAAGGGCCACGCCTCGGCAGGGGAGTGAGTGTCCCTGTGGCAAAGGCTGTCTCAGACCTGCCCTGCTGCTGCGGCTGCTGAGTCACTACAGTTGTGTCTGTGTGACCCCACAGACGGCAGCCCTCCAGGCTCCACCGTCCCTGGGATTCTCCAGGCAAGAACACTGGAGTGGGTTGCCCTTGCCTGCTCTAATGCACCAAAGTGAAAACTGAAAGTGAAGTCTCTCAGTCATGTCTGACTCTTAGTGACCCCGTGGACTGTAGCCCACCAGGCTCCTGTCCATGGGATTTTCCAGGCAAGAGTACTGGAGTGGGGGGCCACTGCTTTCTGCAAGACCTGCCCTAACCAAGTTTAAAACCAGCTCTGCAACAGATGCAGGGGAACACCTGAGAAATTCAACACCCTTCCGGGTAAAACCCCTCCACAAACTAAGAAGGTGAGGGAGTGTCCTCAGCCTGATGAGTGCCCACAGCTGGGCTCCCTGCTGGCTCTGGGGTGAAGAATCACTGCAGGCCATGAGGCTTCTATCCCCAGTCAGGCTGCGGGGCAATTAGGCCCACGGGCTCTACAGCCCTGCTCTGCAACAAGAGACTGTCCCTGGCGCGCACCGTTATGCCGTTTACACCACGTGCTTCCCCGGCGCGCACCGTGACCAGTTATGCCGTTTACACTACGGACTTCTCCTTCATGGCACCTGCCAGCATTTGACATGTTTACTTGCAGTTTTTCGTTTATCGCTTGTTTGTCTCTCCCCATGGTAAGGCCCGTGAAGCAAGACTGTGCCCATTTATCTGTCCCTCTAGGGCACCCCTCTAGGAGAAGGCAATGGCACCCCACTCCAGTGTTCTTGCCTGGAGAATCCCAGGGACGGGGGAGCCTGGTGGGCTGCCGTCAATGGGGTCGCACAGAATCAGACACGACTGAAGCCACTCAACAGCAGCAGCAGCCAGGGCACCCTTCTAGGGCCTGGCGCAGGGCCCGGCCCTCCACAGGCACTCCAAGGCCGTGCGGGAATGGATGGCGGATGACGCCAGTGTCTTTTGCTTTCACCACGATGAACCCCTGGCCGGCCCGAATCCCAGCTTCCAGACCAGCTCTGAACAGAGATGCTTAGAAGAGTGGCTTCAGCAGAGAGAGTCTCTGAGACTCAGTGAGCCGGGAATGGCTGTGCTTCAAACCTGTGTTTATGCATCAGGGTCTCATGCAGATGAAAGCTGCGCTCTGGCTGGTGTGGTAATGTGCACAAGAAGCCAAGCTTTTTGTCATGAGAGAAACAGATAACAGAAATCAATATGTAAGTAAGAAACCAGGAGAGCAAGCCCAAAGAAAGTTTCAGCATTTCAGCAACTGGATGGGAACAGGCGCTGGTGGGAGGGGCTGGAGGCACCATTCCCAGAGAGTGCAGACGCGGGCACCGCAGCAGGGAGCCAGAAATAGGGCATTTCTGCCCACTGGGAGCACCGCTCCTGAGAGAACAGGGGCGCCAAGGAGGCAGCCATAAGCGCTCTCCTCTCGGCTCATCTCCACTCTGCTCTTTCAGCAAATGCTGTTTCCACCACTGGCTCTCCTCCACCATCTGAAACGCGCCCCCTCACCAGCCAGAGCGCTTAGCACTTGCAAACCCCATCCTCAAGGCCTCCTAGCCGTCCCCATTGACAAACCTCGGCCAAGGGGAGCCTCCCGGCCAGCGCCTGCAGCCCTGTCTCAGGGCTGGGTTCACTTTATTACCCCCCATCACATTCTTCACGAACCTACCAAGAGCCAGGAGGAAAGCGTTCAGGGCCCACAGAAGTTATCTGCTCCTCCCTCTCCCACCCCCACCCCAGCAAAATACCAAGCAGCCAAGTATCTTCCCAGGGGATCTTATTCCGGAGCCACAGGGTTCACCAGACTCCTCTCTGGACAGACACTGGGCAGCCCAGCACTTCGGACTGCAGCAATCTCAAAGTTAGCTGAGCTCAGGACCCTGCGTGCACCTGGGAGACCCAGAGTGGACCCGGCCAGGAGTCAGTGCTCAAGCAGCACAGCTGCAGCATAAAGAGAACACGGAACTCAGTCCCCACAGCACAGGAAACAACACGGCGACATCACACAACCCGAGCACTTCTGCCTTGTTCGCTTAACTCACGATATGACAGAGCCAGCCACGGTCAAAAATTATCTTGGGCGCAAAAGGATAAGGTACCCTTTTATGCTTTCTGAGTTGGCAGGAAAACATACAACAAAATCCAACCCTGTGAAGCTACAGATAAACCAGTACAAGGTGTCTTACCGATGCTATCACAACTATGCAGAACCTTCTGGAAACAGGTGGGCATTCAACATCAAGACTCATCTCTGATGTGACACCCGGATGTAATTCATAAGAAGACAAAATGCTAGGTGTGCAAACATGCTGTTTCACAAGGAAAAACCAGAAAGTCTAAACAAGTATGGTTCATCAATGCAGAAAAATGATGTGCCACCGTCAAAATAGTAACTGTGGGCTACTTTTGCAAAAAACAAAACAGTGAACTATATATGGTTAAAAACTGAACAGAGGTTTAAGAACTGACAGTGCTGATGGGTTCATGGGATGGGGTGGGCTGGGCCTCTCATCAAGTTCATACTTTGACGTCTGAACACCCAGGCACCTAAGAATGAGACTGCATTTGGACACGGGGTCATGGGAGAGGAGATTAAGTTAAAATCAGGTGATTAGGGAGGGCCAGTCCTACCAACCTGACTGGCTTCCTCCTAAGCAGAGGGGATTAGGACAGAGACCAGAGGGAGACCACTTGAAGACACGGGAGAAGACTCTCTGCACGCCAGAGAGAGAGGCTTCGGAGAGGCCAGCCTTGCTGACACCTTCGTTCTGGACTTCCCACCTCCCAACTGAGAAAAGTCACTTCCGGTGTTTAAGCCATGGTGGGTGGCACTTCGTTATGGCAGCCCCAGCAAACTAATACGGTTAATGGCGCTTGAATACAGGTAAAGATTTTTTTCTTCTTCCAAGTACTTCCTAAAACGTTTCAGAGATGACTTAGTAACACTGGTTCCAGGACATGAACGCCCTCTGCTGAAGCCCGTTCCCTCTCCTCTCAGTGGTTTTCTTTTTACACGGCTTCCCAAAGGAAAGGGGGCGGGAGGGGAGACTTTTAGCTTCACAATGCTGAAGAAATGCAAATTGCAGGACTTTCTCTCCACAACAGACCACTCTAAAGGACAGCCTGGACCACCGTGAACCCCAGAAAGCCCACTGCCCTCAGCTCCTGGCCACACCCTCCCCCATCGCACTGCCTGGCGCACACCTGCCAGCAGGGAGGGTCTGGTCTGTCCTGAGCGCTGCAGGCCGGGCCCTTTAAATGCGCAGTCAGCTAACTGACCACCCCGAGATTCTGGCACTCTGAGGAAGCGCTGCAGGGAAGGATGTGAACCCAGCTCCCTGAGGAGGGCACGGAAGGCTGCCTGCTGTGCAGGTCTGCCCAGAGCTCCCCATGTCCCGGGCTCAGGGCCTGCTAGTATAGCACAGGCCAGGTGAGAAGAGGCGGAACGGGTCCCCTGATGGCCGGGGTAGAGAGAAGTGTGATACAGGGTACAGGTGGCGGGAGGAGGCAGCAGCTCAGCAACCTTCTCAAGACAGGCAGGAACCCGGAAAGCAGAGCAGAAAGATGGGCAGGCACATGGAAACCAGAGATGGATGCGCTGTAGACAGGACTTGCTCTCTTCTCCGTTTCTCTTCTCTCCTCTCTCTCCTGGAGGGAGAGGGCTGAGGCCTGAGTGGGCCTTGCAGGGGGCCTTAGAAGTGGGCTGCAACCCTCAGGCTGGGACTGCAGTCCGAGAAGCAGCCTAGCAGGAAAAGGTCGAAGCTTCAGATAAGGCTCTGAGAATAGAGGCCGAGAGCCCTTGAGTCTGGTCACCAGCCCCGGGACACAAGGGCACCCAGGGGACATAGCAAAGCGGACCTGTCGCTGGTCACCTGAGCAGCCAAGTCAGGAGTTCCTCGTTTATCTGACCTGACGATCAGCACACGTTTTTCTGGATGAAAGAGCAAACTAAGGGATTAACGACAAGCAAATGCACCGTCCTGTGATGGGCCTGGCCGCACAGCCTGGGCGAGGGTGGGTGAGTGGAGAACGTCACCCCCTCCGTGGGGTACCAAGGGACAAAGACAGGGGGAGTTGTGTCACTAAGGCGTCCCAGTGCCGCAAAAAGCACGTCAGGCTGCCTGAGCACCCATGTCTGAGCTAAGGCAGCGGGTCCAGCTCAGAAAACAGCTTTCCTTGGGCTGACTCTATCTGTACCAGGTCCCACTCAGTCCTTTGCCCTCTTTGATAAAAAGGAAAAAGAAGTGAAGACAAAGAAACGGGAGGGGAGGGCTTCGACACGTCTCCCCCTAAGTCTCCACTTTCTTATCCCAGGTGGGTACTCAGAAACTCCTCTACTCCTGAGAACCTCGAGAATCCTTCCCTCAGGAATGCGAAGGGCTTCTCGTCCACCGTTTTAAGTAGGGGAGTGGAGAGAGCAGACACACCATATAGGGCTGAACAGGAACAGAACAGTGATCCGGGATATAACCAAGTTTCAGGAAGGTAGGAGGACAAGAGAAATTCACACATATCCAGTAGAATCGGCCACAGGACGTTCCTTTTCAACAAGAAGTAGGAGAAGGGCCGCACGCACACAGGTGTCCTCATGGTTAAGTGTCACACAGTGGAAGGGTCTTAGCAAGGAAGAGGACGGCTGGAGTCTGGAGAAAGCCACGCAGGGGCTTCCTCGTGGCTCTGCCTCTCTGAGGGTGCACCTCAAGGAGGCTCCCCTCACAGCAGCGAGCAACACAGTAGCACAGTAGTGAGGTTCGTGCCAAGGTTTGTGCTGGGGGCTGGGCACTTAGGCACCGCCTGCCGAGAAAACAGGTGTGCAGCAGAACCACACTGCTCACGTGGAGTCAGACACAGTGAACCATCCTCATCAGCGAGGGGATGGAGGGGCAGCTCAAGCAGAGTTCCCCACACCAGCCAAGGGCCAACTTCCTGAGCAGACCCTTCTGAAGACAGCAGCCCCGGGGGCTTACTGTTAACTCTTTCCTGCAGTTGTTTGTAACTGAGGCAGAGACACTGAAGGCAAAGTAAGAGATAAGGTTAGGGAGCCTGCCAACCTGAAAGCTACATTATTTAACTGTAACACATTCTGTAATCTCTACAACAGCAACCTCAGGGTAAGAGACAAAGCTATGAACAACAAAGTCGCAGTTACAGGAGGCCCCTATGATGGGTGAAGAAGGCTGAAGCAGGAGAGCTAAGCTGAAAGTGCATCTTTCAGTGACTGAGTGGGGAAGCGTGCTGCCCTTGCTAGAGCCCCAGGACACCATTCTTCAAGATCATCCAATTCGCTGCACACCCTTCTCTGGGTTCACTGAGCAAATTTCTGACAGCAGTCTTGGTCCTCCTCCTAGGAAGAGAATGCGCTGCCCGGCTGGCTCAGATCTGACTTCTGAACCAGTGCTGTGATCTGCTGGTCAGGCTCACGAAATGACAACAAGGATCGTTCATTAGGCACCCAGGTCTATGTGAATCATTCTGTGGATCCTCACAAACCTCTCTTCAAGTATTTTGTATTCTGAAGGAAAAAACAGAGAAGTAGACTGGTGAACTGAGCTGCCGAGAGTCATGCTATTGGAAGTGAATGACACAGGAGTAAAATTCAGGTGGTCTTATCTCCTCAACCCATATTCTTTCCATTTGACTGAGAAGCCAGGCTGGCATCAGTTTCTCAAGACCCGCTCCCCCTGTGACAAGTCTGAGAAACTGCAGGCGTCAAAGAAGGCCCAGGTCACTCTGCCAAAGTGCCTGCAAAGGCCTTTTAGCGTCACCCGTCCCCAGAGCCACAAAACCACCCCAACCGCTCTTCTACTGTTGGATAAGGTTCTTTCCACCCGCCAGGAAACCAAGAAGAGTCATGTCATCCCCTTCATCCTGACACCCGGTGGCGCAGGAAAGCTGTTCTTCACTGCGCACCTACGTGGGCCGGGCACCTTCTCCTTGAGCTCGTCTAACGCTCAAGAACTCCGTGTCACACAAGAGGACCCAGAGGCTCTGCGTGTTGAAGCCACCTGTCCAAGACAACCTACAGTGACGGGGCAAGGGCCTTCCCGTTCGAAAGGCTGCCTCTCCGCCACCGTAGCAGGCACCCTCGGGGCTTCGTTTCACCATCCTCCCGGGATGAGGAACCCCTGGGCTGGGCTCTGCGGCCCAACGCCCTCCTCTCAGCCGGGCTGACGCCCCCTCTTTCGCCTCAGAGAAAAGCACCGCGCAGCGGGCCCGCGTCTCCCAGACGCCGCTCCGCCCGCCCTCCACGGCCGAGGGCGACGCGCCGGGAAGCGCCCCCGCCCCGCGGGCGGCCTGGCCCCGAGGTCGCGGGACGCGGCGGGGAGCCGCCCGGCGGGGTGCGCAGGCAGCCCCGCGCCCCAGCCCGCCCGCCGCATGGGCCTCGGACGCCCGCGCCCCCAGCCGCGGCCCCGGCCCCCGTCCCGCGCCGC
>ML663582.1:694918-712162 GCA_007570785.1 Antilocapra americana
TCCGCCCGCCCGCCACGTGACCTCCGGGGGGGGCTGCCGGCGGGGCGGGGCCTCGGGCGGATCCACCGCCGAGGGGGAGCCGGGAGCCGCGCGGCCGGCTGCTGCGCGGCGCGCGCGGGGCGTGACCCCCGCCGCGGGGCACGATGGTCGGGTCCGGGGGCGGGGCCTCCGCGCGCCGAGGCGGAAGCAGCGCCCGCGGCCCCTGCGGTGGCCCGACGGACGCGCTCGCAGGCCTCCGGTGCGGCGGCCCCGGCGCTCGCCTCCCCTCGCCCTCACCAGGCTCCTCCCGCCGTCTCGCGCCGAGCGCCGGCGCCATGGCGGCCTACCCCCGGAGCTACAACCCGTTCGACGAGGACGCGGAGGACGAGGACGCCCGGCCGGCGCCGTGGTCGGACGGCCGCGACCTCGCGGGCGGGCCCGGCGCGCCCCCCGACCGGCAGCGGGCCCTGCGGCAGGAGGCGCTGCGCCGGGCCGAGGCCACAGCCGCCAGCACCGGCAGGTCCCTGTCGCTCATGTACGAGTCCGAGAGGATCGGGGTCGCCTCCGCCGAGGTGAGTGCGCTGTCGCCGGGGCTCCGGGGACGGGGGGACTCGCCCGCTTGGCCGGGACGGGTCGTGAGCCCTGGGGACTGGGCCGTCGGTAACAGTCTGTCAGCGACAGTGGGAGACGCCGCCTTCACGCCCGAAGGCGCAGTGTGCTCCTGGCGATCCCCGGAGGTTAGTCCGCCGGGGTGTCGTTAAAACCTCCGGGGTGTCGTTGTTTTTCCCTACTTGTCGTCGAGAGGCTCGTCCGTGCTGTCCGGTTCAGGTAAGTAGAGACTCTGGACAGCGGAGCCCGGGTTAGGGACGTGGAGAGTGTGTTCCTTTTACACGTGTCCTGGCAGAAGCCGGGGCCGGGGGCTTCAGCCCTTCCTCCTGCGCCTATGGTGTCAAGCCTCCGAGGAGACGGGCCTTTGGGTTCTTTCTGACACCCAGGGCCCCTCCAGCTCGCCAAAAGTGGAGCAGAGGGATCTTGTCTGCCTGGACGCTGCTGAATGCCCCAGAGTCCGAGTCGGGCGGAGTCCAGGCCCTTAGCTTTCCTTGCCCACCCCAGCCAAGATGTCCTGGCCATCCAGGTGCCGTCTGTGACTCTCTGCTGCACCAGCTCGCCTATTCTCCTCCTCCGCATCCATAGGTGGTTTCAGAGGTGTTAGGACCTTGGGTGAGAGCTGTTGTCTCTTAGCCACCACAGTTCTCTCCCCAGCTACTAATGAAACACTGAGATTCGGCCTTACTTTTAAATGTTCGTAATGTAATAACAGGAACGTTACTGCTAGATCAGTTAAAAATAATTAGCCTTAAGCACCTGTAGGTCATTGTCTTTCTCATCGCACCTTTTCGTAATTTTCTCTTCTGGCACACTTCCCTCAAAGCTGGTCACTTGCAGTCTCTGCAGATTTTGAGGTCTGTCCAGCATTCTCCCACTGCCACTTCCTGCCGCCATATTCTTGATTGCCCCATCCTGCCTATCTTTAGCCGCGCTAAGCGAGTTTATCTGGTATCTGCCGGATTCATATGTTGGACTCTAAATAGAAGGTGTTCACTTACATCTGGGAGGATTCCCTGAGGTCTTAGGGCCCAGGTGGAAGGTTCTCTTGGTTAAAGGGCCCACGCCCAAGAAGGTCAACAGAGAACTGTTTAAAAAGGCATCTCTCACAACTGAGAACAGGTGAAGTAGGAAGCCAGGCTGACAAGAAGAAGAACACCTAAGCAGAGCAGACGTTGGAGTCTGGCCCCTATGGCTAAGATGCGGGTAAGAGGAGGGCGAGGAGGGACGTTCCCGAGGAAGAGGGGCCAGGCTGCACAGCGGCCAGGCCCTGCAGCTCCGGGGCCCCTGAGCAGGGACGTGCTGCCCGAGGGGCCCAGGAGAGGACCTGGGGAAGGGCTTGGGACCTGGCGTGGTCAGAGGGAGGTTGGGAGCGCCAGAATCACAGGAACTGTGGGGACAAGCCCCATGCTGCCCCCAGGGTCCTTCTCTCCAAACAATGGGGACCATGAGAGCAACGACAGAGCGGCTCCTCGGGCCTTGAGGCTTGACCTGGCCAAGCCAGACATTGTCTGAGTAGTGCAATGTGCTGGGGACTGGGCAGGTGACAGGCTGTGTCATAGCGTTCCCACACACTGACATTGCCCAGGGCTGAATCAGTTCTCAATCATCAGCTCTCGGAAGCAGGAATGGTCAGCACCTCCACGCCACCCCACCCCATCTCACCCCAGCCCATACTCTCCAAATGATCTAAATCCCCCTCATCACTCTTTTATCTTCCTGGGGGGTGGGGAGAGCTCTGTACTAGCTGATCTAAGTCACCTGATCACTAACCTCCCAACTCAAGTGGGAAGCCCCCACATACCCAGCGCTTAGGCATGTCAAAACAGGACACGAATTTTTTTTGTTAATTTTTATTTATATATTTATTTTCTTTACATTATCTTACCGGTTTTGCCATACATTGACATCAATCTGCCATGTGTATACATGTGTTCCCCTTCCAGAACCCCCCTCCCACCTCCCTCCCAATTCCATCCCTCTGGGTCATCCTGGTGCACCAGCCCTGAGCACCCTGTATGATGCATCAATCCTGGGCTGGGGATTCATTTCACATGTGATAATTTACACGTCTCAATGCTGTTCTCCCATATCATCCCATCCTTGCCCTCTCATAGAGTCCAAAAAGGACACGATTTTTAAAGAGTTGAGACTTGACATTTGTAGGTCAGGAAGGTCATAATTCAGGCCCAGTGTTGCAGCAGCGGGAAAGTCACTTCAGGAAAGTTGCCCTTCTGATGAGAAACCAACCTGCAGGGGCTGCCTGTCAGGGAGGCGCTCGCCTCGGGTCCTGACCCCAGAGGACAGAGGCAACGTGAACTGGCCTGGGGCGCGCAGTCCAGAACCACAGAAACTTGTGGGCCACCCCACTCTCCCCTTCCCAGGCGTGAATTGTTTCTTCTTTTTTCCTGAGTTTTAGTTCCTGTGACAGTAATCCAGGCACAGCCTTCAAAGCAGACATCAGAGGCTGGAAGGCCCCTCCCACCCGCCCCCAGCCACTTACTCCTGTCCCTTCTGTGTCCCTACGGAGGGATTCCATGTGTGAAGACACACTTATCATCACTTTCCTGTTTTACAAAAAAGTTTTGACTTGAGTAGGTGGCACATTGCTTGGCAGGGTGGGGGCACTCCCAGCAACACGAGTCGCGCTGCTTTCCCCACCCCACCGCCGTGCTCGTGGCTGCAGGATCTTAGTGCCTTACTGTGGATCAAACCCAGACCCAGCAGTGGAAGCACAGGGTCCTAACCACTGAATCGCCAGGGAATTCCCAGACTCCCTGTTCTCTGGGCTACATCGTGGTCCCTCTAGTGGATGACCTCTGTCTCTGCAGCCAGTCCCCTGATGCCAGGCCTTTGCCTGTTTGTGTCCCGCGTGGACACGACACAGTCTTTGTGAGCCCTTTCACCACCCTGGCCAGGGAGACTGCCTGCTCTGCCCTGGCCACTGACGTTTTGTGGGGCCCGGGGTCTCAGTTCAGGGAGTCCATCAACAAACGGGCCAGGGCCGGAGTGGCCAGCATTTTGCACTGGCAGAAAGGGAGTTGGTGAGGGGCCCACAGGAGACCCTGTGCAGGTGAGCTGCTGGGCCGCTGAGAGCATCTCGGCCAGCACCCCGCTGACAGCATCCTGGCCCGGCCAGCACGCCTGCACGCGATCTCCTGCGGGCCGCGCCCCTCAACGGTGTCTCTCTCTCCATACTCCACAGTCCCCAAAGCCCCGCTGGGCACTCGGCTCAGAGAGGTAGGCCCAGGTGGACACCTCTCCAGTCTGGGAACAGAGGCCACCTCGGCCGTCTGTCCTGGGGGCTCCATGACTTAGGGGACTCCCTCATCCTCTGGGCAGGCCCTCCCCTTCTCCAGGTGAGGACGATCCTAACCAAAGCCTCCCCTCCAAGGCAGCCTGGGCTGGTTCTGATGTGTCCAGAGCTCTTCGCACAGGCCTGTCCTGAGGCAGAAGCTGATGGAGAGGGACGGACCGCTGCTCAACTCGGTGGTCCCCAGTCGGTTTCTGGCTGGAGGAGGGCTGTGTCTCGCTCAGCCTCTGCTCCCACCCCTGCCGGCACCGTGGCTCTCCGTGTAATGGGTGCTTCCCGAGTAGCTGGCAGGTGAGCAGATGACCTGGCCGGGGAGCGGGGTGCAGGAGGAGCCGGGGGGCTCTGGAGGAGGTGGGTCTCCTGGGCTCGTTACGTTGTCGGCTCGTCTGTACGTCACTGACGATTACTGATCAGTGATGTTGCTGGTGATCGGGCTCCAACATTGGAAAGTCCTAGAATCAGGGAGGGCCTTCCCTGGCGGTCCGGGGGTTAAGACTCCTCACTTCCACTACATGGGGCACAGGCTTGATCCCTGGTTAGGGAACTAAGATCCATGTGCAACATGGTGCAGCTGAAAGAAGGCTCCAGGATCAGACTTGCTGGCTCCCTAGCCGTAAGGAGGCCCCTTGTGTGGCCAGGTCGTCATTGTCCCGGCAGGCCGTACAGCACACGCCAGCACTGTAGCAGCCGGCCGTGTCTGCTCCTCCTTCCTGGAATGTCCACTCGTGGTCACTGTGGTGTCCAGGGGGACCTTGCTTTGCTGGGCCGGTGATGCACTGGGAAAGCCAAGGGGCTCTCTGCTCTCCACAGGCCATGTTGGGGGTCCTGAAGACCACCCTCAGGTTTAACGTTTCCCTAGAAGGACTTGCAGAATCGGCTGAACCGTTATCCTCTCCGCTGTGGTTTGTTACAGCAGAAGGGTGCAGGTCAGCATCACCCAGGGGACAGGCTGGTGGGCAGAGTCCGGGAGAGCCAGCACAGGCTCCCCTGTGCTCTTCCTGAGGAGCTGTTCACAGCCAGCACTTCCCCGGGGCGATGTGCGTCCCCCCTGCAGCTCAGCTGCCCACCTAGCCTCACCAGAGTTTGGGCCGTGTGGCTCAAGGGCCCACTGTAACCACGTTGCTGGCACAAACTGTCAGGCTGGCCTGAGGACTCAGGGCAGTCAAGTCACTCTCCAGGGTGGGTGGTCCAAGGCACAGGGCCAGACGAGGCCTTCCTAGGGAACACGCGGTGTAGGCAGCCAGGCCTGCTGAGCTAGCCACCCGCTGCCCCCAGTCAGCCGGGGACAGCAGCCTGCTGCCTTTGCCCTGGTGGTTCTCGGCCACCAGGACGACTGACTCCTGCTTCTGCTGGGACAGAACCCCGAGTCTGTGTGTGTCCCCCGATATGCTGGCCAAGGGTTTAGGGAGGGCCTGCCTCTGGGGTGGTGGGGGGTTACAGAAGATGCAACGCCAGGCTGTCTCATCCTTCCCAGGAGCTCGTGCGCCAGCGAGGGGCCTTGGAGCGCACGGAGAAGATGGTGGACAAGATGGAGCAGGACCTGAAGACTAGCCAGAAGCACATCAACTCTATTAAGAGTGTGTTCGGCGGGCTCGTCAATTACTTTAGGTCCAAGCCCACCGAGACCCCGCCTGTGCAGAACGGCACACTCATCCCCCAGCCTAGTGGCAGGTGAGCAGCATCAGAAGGGCGTTTGGTAAAAAGAAAAAAGAAGGGCATTTGGTGTGGGTGGACAAGGCGTTCAGACCACTTCTCGTGCCTTAAAGGGCCCCAGGGACCCTGAAAGTCACTCACTGGGAAGAATTTGTCCTGAGGCACCTTGAAACAAGTGTTCTGCGCTACTCCTGAGAGTGTGGACATGACCGCTGTCCAGTCTGCCTACTGTGCGTGAATTGGGTCTCTAAACCCCTGCTCCCGGTGGTTTGAAAGGGAATGTCCACTCTGACCAGTGCTGAGGTGACTTGCTTCTCAGAATTGTTGCTTTACAAAGCCTTCACATCAAATTTTCCCACGCCTAATCCAAGTTGCCCATTGATTATCACTTTAAAATTACAGGTTATCTGCTTCAAGTTTTGGCTAGAGATGTAAACATATGTGCAATGTTGGCAGATGTATAAATGTCAGATGCTCAAACGTAAAAGAACTGAGTTTCTGCTAAAACAAGTGATCTGTCGCTCCTATGTCAGATCATTAGCTCTTGTATCATAGAAACAATTTCGCCATGGTACAGAAAATCTACACCCTGTCTATTGTAACACAAAACATCTAGGTTGCTCCGCTTGTTCAGTGTTTTCATAGTTGCCGTCAGGACATCCAGGCCTCCCTGGTGGCTCACTGGTAAGGAATCTGCCTGCCAATGCAGGTGACGCCCGAGACCCAGGTTCAATCCCTGCATTGGGAAGATCCCCTGGAGGAGGAGATGGCAGCCCACCCCAGCATTCTTGCCTGGAGAAGCCCATGGACAGAGGAGCCTAGTAGACTGCAGTCCATGGGGTCGCTAAGAGTCGGACATGACTGAGGGACTTCACTTTCATGCATTGGAGAAGGAAATGGCAGCCCACTCCAGTGTTCCTGCCTGGAGAATCCCAGGGACGGCGGAGCCTGGTGGGCTGCCGTTTGTGGGGTCGCACAGAGTCGGACATGGCTGAAGTGACGTAGCAGCAGCAGAGGAAGCATTTACGTTTCTCACATGGGCACTGCTGGGAAGGCTGACTGTACCGTTACAGGTTACTCACTACTCCTTTCCTCTGAAAGTTTCTTTTTCTCCAAAGGTTGAAAGAGGCCATCAGCTCCAGTAAAGAGCAGGAGGCACAGTACCAGGCCAGCCACCCAAACCTCAGGAAGCTCCAGGACTCAGGTTTTACAGGGACACCTTGGGCTGGGGTGGGGCGGCAGGGCCCAGCGCCTCTCTCGGGGAGCTGGGAGTGGGCATTACTGCAGGGTTCAGCCCCTTCCCCCATGGAGGGAGGGATACGGAAGTGGCAGCCTGGCCCGAGTAGCTCCCAGCTTTTCCGGCAGGGAAGCGCTTTTGCTGAATAGGCTGTGACCCCCCAAGATGGCCTCAGCCTTATCTCCAGGCCCCTGGAATATTCTGGGTCACGTGGCAAAGAGGGCAGTGTGGTTGCCGAGTGGCTGGCCTCGGAGGGGTGGAGTTGTCCTGGGTTTTCCGACTGGACCCAGTGAAATCACAGAGGTTCTTTGCTCATGGGAATGGGGCAGAGGAGAGAGTGACAGTCCTCAGGACTGACTTCCCGGGGCTGGATAGGGCCGGGAATTGTTTCCCCTCAAGAGCCTGCATGAGCACCTACCCCGCTGATGCCTGGGTCTGAGCCCAGGAAGGCCGGCTCAGACATCCACCACCCAGAGCCGAGGATGGCTTGTGGCAGCTTGTCAGGCGGCACTTGCAGCCCGTGAGGCCCAGCCACTGGACGAGGAGCACAGGGTGGAGGGCATCTGGTGTCAGATTGCCCATTAATGTCAAACGGTGGGCCCAGAAACGTCCCTTGTCTTGAGAGGAACAGGCCTCCTGGGGGCTCCTGTCTACCCAGAGAGCCAGGCACGTCAGACATAACCAACTGCAGGGTCTGGCTGAGCAGGCACCAGGGGGCGTCTGGGCCGTGAGAGCCTTGGGGGACTCAGCTGAGCACTGTGCCCCCGAGTCTAGCGAGAGCTGGTCCCAGGAGGTGGAACCTGAGGGCCAGGGCTTTTCGGCGTGCGCTCGGAAACGGGTTTAGAGAATGCTTCCTGGGGCAGACGTGAGTCATTAACGTTTCTTCTCCCGTAGCCTGCATGGGTCTGCACTGTGGGCATTGTTACCTGTACGAAGCTCTCTGCTGAGCTCAAGGGCCAGGGTCTGACCAGTCCACCCTTACCTGGGGGGTCAGTGATCGCGGAAGGGCTGCCCCAAGGAAGCATCACCTTCCCCCACCCTCCGCATCCCCACCCGTCTCTCTCAGTGGCCTCAGACCTGACTGCCTAGGCCTTCCACCGACTGTCCAGATTAAGGTGAGTTTTATGAGGCGACCCTTCAAGGGTTGTCAGCTACCATCCTCCCGTGTCTCTTTGTCAACCCAGACCCTGTCCCTGGAGGGGCCGGTTCCGCTGTGAGCTCTGAGGCCTACCCACGGAACCCACACCTTCGCGCCTGTCACCAGCGGATTGACAGCAACCTCGGTGAGCCCAGAGTGCCGCTGCCTCCACGGCTCCGCCGCGCCGGGCCCCGGGGTGTGCCCCCCCCCCCACCCCACGCCTGCTTGGCTCCCAGCCCCTCACCCGTCTAGGGTCTCCCCGCCTGCCTCCGTCCCCACCCCTCATCTGGGCGGTGACAGCGGCAGGGCCAGGGCCTGGGCTCTGCCCGCCCCCTCCACCGCCCACACCAACCTCCTTCAGTTGACCCTTCACCTTTGACTTAGTGAAAAGAAAGGGGAGCGTTGCTCTTCTTTTGCCCCACTCTTTGCTGGTGAAAGGGCAGAGAGCAGCTCTGGGCGTGTCACTCCCTGTGTGCGTGCACACACTCGCACACACGTGTGCACACAGTCACAAAACCCGAAGAAGGAGCTCTGCCTTCCCCTGGACAGCCGGTCAGGTCAGGACTCCCCTCTGCGGTTGGCACAGCTGTGTCTGGGGACCCCAGGGCCCTCGCTGGCACGCCGCGCTCATGGTCCGTTCTCTGTGTCACTCTGCTGACGAAGCCCTTCGTGTGCTCGAGGCCAACCGTGACCTTCTGGACACCTTTCCTCTTAAAGACGAATTGAGATTAGTTTTTACCCCTTTTTGTGACAGAAAGGAAATAGCTATTACAAAGAGGAGTAAAGTGTAAGTTGTGTCTCAGATGTACTTCCAGGCAGGGAGCCTCCTGTCTGTGGCTCTGCATCTGTGCTTGACCCAGCGTCAGGTTTAAAGGCAGCTGGCAGTTGGGTGGCCCTGTGTGAATTTTTAGAACAAACCCCATGTCCATGTACGGACAGTGGGTCTCCGGTGGGGGTCGGGAGGAGGGGCTTTTCCATCAACCACTTATTGCTCCTTCACTTGCACCCGTGTGTCTTGAAACCTGTACCCCTTGTCCTGGCACCCAACCATCTCCCAGGAAGAGGGGCCGGTGACCACAGGGGGGCGCCTGGGGTGCAGGTCCCGACGCCCGCGCATACCCTCCTGTCCCGCAGATGAGTTGTCCGTGGGCCTGGGCCGGCTGAAGGGCATCGCCCTGGGGATACAGACAGAAATTGACGAGCAGGACGACATCCTCGACCGCCTCACAACCAAGGTGGACAAGCTGGACGTCAACATTGGCAGCACTGAGAGGAGGGTGCGGCAGCTTTGAAGGGGGGCGAACTTCAGGCCCATCGAGGCGAAGGTCTCAAAGGTCTTCTTTTAAACTCCTGAGGAGCTTCCCTTACTGCTTCAAAATGTGATTTAACATGTGTTTGCAGATGGTGTAACAGAGTGGGTCTCGCGAGATTTTGTTTAGAGGACGCGGCCCCCCCCCACCTCAGGACCCTGACGGGAGAGCTGTGGGCCGGGCAGCAGGCAGGCCGGCCTGCATCTCTGAGTGCTGTGTGCCTTGCAGGCCGCCCATGGCAGAGTGCCAAGGGCCCTGAGACCCCAGTTTGCAGGCATTCCCCGCTATGAGCCCATAGTGATACTCTAAGCCCCAGGAGAGGGCCAGCGGCAGGTTCGGGGGGCGGCGGGGGCAGCCTCGCTGTTTCGTGGACAGACACCACCTTCTCCCCTCCCAGCCCCCAAACTCAGCTGGGGTTTGATTTCAGGAGGGGGGTTCAGACCCGCCCTGCTCCCTGTGACACCTGGAAACACAGGGAGCCGGGTGAGCCCGGGAGCAGGCTCAGGAACAGGCGTGGCCCTGGCTCCAGGCTGCGTGGCCAGCTGGGCCCACGAGCACACACACGAGGGCCCCACGGAGGTGATCCGCCGGGCTCTTTGCCCGCGGGCCACCTGGACTCACTTGGTGCCTGGGCTCCCCAGCCCATCCAGGATGCCCGCCCTCTTACTGTGCTGCTGACCACATACCTTGACTCCTCACTTGGTTGTCTGCCCCCAGTTTTAGGACTGGAATCCGCACAAAAGACGGTGCAAAAGCATTGGGCTTTTTAAATGCTCAGAGGTTATTCTAAGCCGCCTGGTGTGTTCTCACTTCTCATTTTATTAAAAAAGAAGAAGAATCATTTAAAAGCACTAATTAAAATTGATTTCTGACTTAAATGAATTTGTGTTGGTACTTCCAACAAAATAATTGAAGGCACAATGTCCTGGTCTTCTTAAAAACAAATTGCTTAAAATGTTTTGAAGACAGTGAAAGGGACTGATTTTGATTAAGACAGTGCCGGACAGGAACTTTAAAATCACAGGCCTTTGACCTTGAAACCTGGCCTGACATGGTGACCTCGCCACTTCGCTCAGTCGCCTGTACACAGAGCCCCTTCAAGCAGAGAGACCGCCCTGGAGGTCTGTCAGGGGCTGCAGGGAGACCTCCACACTTACTTAGCAGTTCAGATACAAAAGTTCCATCCCTGATGCCTGACCTTCCTAAAAACACTGACCACCTCCGAGGGTGACTACCTCTATGGGCAGACACAGCTTTCTGTCACGCTGCAGCTGCCTCGTAAGGCTGACCCATGTCACTGTATCGCTGGGAGTGTCCAGGACATGCAGATGTGGTGGGAGGTGACCCCATCCATGGCTGCTAACCTCCAGCCCACTGTGGTCGTTCTCCTGGTAACTGGAACAAGGAAAAACGCTAAACGTCCGCTCAGCCCACACTGAACCTGTTCAGGGGGCCTCCAGCAAAAAGGCTGCTTGGAAGCGTGACTCCAGCAGACAGGCGGCCCCGGCGCAGGTCCGCCCGGCACTGGCCCTGGGTCCTCCTTGCTGACGCCTGCCTCCGAGGGGGCTGCGGGAGCTTCCTGCTCTCTGCTCTCGGGCCTGGGCCCCTGGAGGTGAGTCAGCACACCTGGACCCAGGCTTCTGCGATGGGTCAGCAAACATGAGAGGCCACTGCCGAACACTGGGCCTGCCTCTCACATCGCGGGTTCGTGACTGTACTGACTCAAAGCAATGTAGGGCCTTACTTTGTGAGGCCGATCGCGTCCTGCCCCCCCCCCCAGCCTTTTACCCCGACCTGTGGAGGGAGAGTTGCCCTCACTTCTGGGAATGTCCCCCCACCGCGCGCACACACACACAGAGGGCCTGTGTGTTTGGTTCCGTCCTTTGAGTCCTTTACTCTAAGGCCTGAGCTTCATGCCAGGCGAGCAGCTGCTCCCACGCCCACCGAGGGCCAGTGGCTGCTGCTCTGCCAGTTGGCAGAGCCGCTCACAGTCTGGAGAGCAGGAGGAGGACCTGAGGGGCCTCTGGAATCCGCACGTCAGGGGACACACGGTGACTGAGGAGAGGACAAGGCTGCCCTCCGAATGCAGTGTCAGAGACGTGGGGTGTTGGGCCAAAGCTGCCTTCTTGCCAAGAGGAGTCCGAAAGACAGACCTGGATTTCCACAGTCCCTCTGGAAACACGCGTGCCTTCTGAAGAGCGGCTTTCCTGACTCGAGGCTGGCTCCACGTCACACGTGCTCCAGACTTAAGAGACAAGGGCCGTCTCCTCCGGGGCGGCGTTCTGACCCCGGGTGGTCTGGAGTGGCCTCTGGGCATCTTTTCTGCATCCTGTGGCCCAGGAGACTGAGCACGGACAGCAGGAGGGGAAGCGCGTCTTCATCTCGCTTTCTCTGTTCTCTTTGTGAATAACGTGATTCTAAGCGTACACTACACCAGTTTAGTGCAGATCTTATAGTTGGCCTCCGTGAACCTTTTCTGCAGAATTGTTGAAGTCACTGGTGGTGTTAAGCGCCTCCCGCTCTGATGAGTACAAGTGACGAGCGAGTCGTTCAAAGCGGGGGCTCCAGCTCACAGTCTGTGTCAGAGCAGCTCCTGTGTTTCATGCCTCCAACTCAGCAAATGACCACAGTCCTTGAAATAAAGTGTGATGCTTTTAGTCAGACTCTGCCTCCTGCGGTGAGGGCTGGGGGCGGTGGCTTCCTGGCGGTCCAGTAGTTAAGGACCTGCCTTCCAGTGCAGGGGCTGCAGATTCCATCCCAGGTTGGGGAACTAAGCTCCGCACCAGGTGGCCAAGCATAAAGGGGAAAAAAAGTTGCTGAGAGTATAAACCTTAAAACTTCTCATCAGAAGAAAAAAAATGGAGGGCAGAGAGGGGGATAAATTGAAAGTAGGGGATTTAAAAACAAAAAAAACTGAGGGACTTCCCTAGTGGTCTAGTAGCTAGGACTCTGCTCCCAATGAGGAGGTCTAGGATCAGACGATCCCTGGTCAGGGAACTAGACCCCGCATGCTGCAAGCAAAGCTCTCACCTCCTGCAGCTAAGACCAGGCGCAGCCAAGAAAGTGAAGTATTTTCTTTTTAAAGAAATGACACCGGGTGAAGTGATGGATGGTAACCCATTTGCCACGGTGACCGTTTTACTGTATGTTCACGTATCTGAGCGTTATGCTGTGTGCCTGAGGCTCACTAAGTCCTATGTCAACTATACCTCGGTCCGCAAGCATCAGTTCTTCAGCACTCAGGCCTCTGTGGTCCATCTTTTGAACTGCGGTATTGGACAAGACTTGAGCGTCCCTTGGACAGCAAGGAGATCAAACCCATCAATCCTGAGGGAAATCAACCCTGAGTATTCATTGAAAGGACTGATGCTAAAGCTGAAGCTCCAGTACTGTGGCCACCTGATGTGAAGAGCTGACTCGCTGGAAAAGACTCCAATGCTGGGAAAGACTGAAGGCAGGAGAAGGGGGCGGCAGAGGGTGAGATGGTTGGAAGGCATCACCGACCCAGTGGACAGGAGTCTGAGCAAACTGTAGGAGATACTGAAGGAAGGGGAATCCTGGCATGCTGCAGTCCATGGGGTCACAGAGTTGGAAACGACTGAGCAACTGAACAACAATACCTTGGTTAAACTCGGGCAGGGGGAGTAGAAATCTTCCACCACTGAAAGCCCATCCTCTCCCTGCAGGAAGGAAGGCTGTTGGAGAAACCAGGTTAAAATCAGCTCTCTTTCAGAAGTTTCGTTCTCTAGACTGAGCACCGCCCGGCAGGGCTGTGTGTTTTCACCCTTGACCCCATGACGGGGGTGACTGTGGCCATTGTAGCTGTCAGCCGCAGGATGAAGTCAAAAGCTGAAGGTGTTTAGACCAAGAAAATCAAAGGAGCAAACCCAGTGTCTGGAACCCTGGCTCGCTCTTTTTTTGGCTGCAGCGGGTCCTAGTGTGGCACGTGGGGTCTAGTTCCCAGACCAGGGGTTGAACCTGGGCCCCCTGCATTGGGAGCAGGAGTCAGCCACCGGACCACCAGGGAAGTCTCCATCCTGGCTCTTGAGCTGCCTGACTACAGACCTCGCGTCACGGGGAATAACAGGTACCCTTACTGCTCCGACAATTTTTGAATCAGGGTTTCCAGTCCTCAAGGCAGAAAGCTGGCCTAGGAAAGATGGTTATACCGTGAGTCCGTGGTGAGTAAACCCTCCTAAGACCACTGAGTCGCCCTAGCGCTGCAGGAATGGGCGGACCCGGTTGCCTGGTTGCAGGAGAGCTGGACCCCAAGCTGAATCATCACTGCAGTTGACAGACTTTGGTCTACTTGGGTGATCCCAGAGTTCCAACAAAAACAGTCTTCCACCTTCCCCGGTGACTCAGTGGTAAAGAATCCTCCTGCCAATGCAGGAGGCAAGGATTGATCCCTGATCTGAGAAGGTCCCACACGTCATGGAGCAGCTAAGCCCCTAAGCCCCGTGCCCCGCAAATACTGAGCCTGTGCTCCCGAGGCCCTGAGCCGGGATGACTGAGTCCCATGGGGCCCTAGAGCAACCACCAAGCCATTTTCTGGCTTCTCAACAAGAGAAGCCCCCTCAATGAGCAGCCAAAGCACTGCAGCTAGAGAAAAAGCCTGCATAGCAACGAAGACCCAGCACAGCCAGAAAAGATACATCACATTCTCTTAAAGTTTTCATTTTCAGAATGAAAATGCACGTGATGTCCATGTGCATGCAAAGTCACTTCACTCGTGTCCAGCTCTTTGCGACCCCATGGGGAGCTGCTATCATGACATGTAGGAACCTGACCTGTGTACAGAGGGTCCTGTGGAGGAAGTGTTCGTGCTTTCTGGCTAGCATTTGAGGTTTTCATTTTGTGTGAGGAAAGGGGAACTCGGGATTGCAATTTTCTGTTCACCACTGACATTAGAATGATGTTTCCTGAGGCTTCTCTGGTGGTCGTGATTACGACTCTGCCCTTGCCCTGCCGAGAGCCTTGGATTCAGTCCCTGGTCAGGGAACTAAGATCCCTATAGGTTGTGTAGCTCGGCCGATAAAATAACATGAAGTGACAGGGCAAAACAGTGCTTGTGTGTGAAACGTATACTGCGACAAAGTCATTGTGACAATAACTAATATTGTTTTGAATCAAAAGGAATGTTAAGCTGGTTTATACACTTCCTGTGCTGTTGAAGTTAGAACAAGAAGCAAGATCTCCTTCCCACAGATTTGCATCAGATGTATCTTCTGAGCTGCAACTACAGTTCTAGCAGAATTTTTCAGACCTTGATGCCAACTGCAATGGAGACTTCCGTATTTCAAAATCTATTTAATTGGGCAATTGAGGAGTTCCCACCCAAACTTCAATTGAAGATGATTAATCTGCAATGTATTCATAACAACGAGCTAAAAGGCAAATGTCCAGAGAAGAATCCGGGAGAATTCTATGCATGCCATCCCACAATCTGGCTTCCCTGGTGCCTCCACACAGTAAAGAACCTGCCTGCAGTGCAGGAGACCCGGGTTCAACCCCTGGGTCAGGAAGGTCCCCTGGAGAAGGGAATGGCTCCTCCAGTATTCTTGCCTGGAGAATCCCATGGCCAGAGGAGCCTGACGGGCTGCAGTCCATGGGGTTGCCAAGAGTTGGGGAGGACTGAGCAACTAACTCTTTCCTTTCATCCCACAGTGAATACGCTCATTAAAATCATGCAGTATCGGCAGGACCGTCTGGGTGAGAGACATGGTCAAAGATGAAACAGAGCCTAGTTACAGACAGCTCAGCACTGGCAGCTCAGCATGTCGAGGTTAGTGGACGCTGAGTGAAATATCCCAAATGCATTCCATCATTCTCCCTAGTATACTTGGATGGTGAAACAGTTATACTCAACTACTAGGATATTTTGAACTTCCTTTTAAAAAAAATTGCAGGAAAAGAAATTTCCTCATTAGACGAGAGAATGTTCCAGATTGATAAAAACAAGGGGTGCAGATCCCCTGAGGTGTTAAGATGCTCCCATTTTCCAAGATTTTCTACTGGAGCCAGGCAGGAGGAGCAGGGGGCTGGAGCAATATTACTTGATATTTCTTGATCTTCCTCTTTGTCCTGCAAAGCCTTAAAAATTTACTATCTGGATCTTTAGAGGAAACTTTGGGGATGCCAGGTCTAAAGGTATGCACAGCACTGACTGAGAAGGAATGGTGGGGGGAATCAGTGCGCCTCTAGGGAATCTCACTGAAGGCGCTCCAGAGTGCTCTCAGGTCACGAGAAGCACGACAAGCTGCCTTTCAGCTCAAGGGATAAGAAAGTGGACTTTTAAAAAAATATTTATTTACCTATGTGGCTGTGTCGAGTCTAAGTTGCAGCACACGGGATCTGCATTGTGGTACAGCAAGTCTTAATTGCAGCCCATGGAATCTTAGTTCCCTGACCAGGGACTGATCCTGGGCCCCCGGCGTTGGGAGCACAGAGTCTTAGCCACTGGACTCCCAGGGAAGTCCGAGAAAATGACTATTATATAAAAGAGGTGGCAGAGCAATTAAAACTAGGTGAGAAAATGCCAGGGGGAGCCATGACCAGACTTGAAGACATTGGAGTGAAGCTGGCCAGTGTTTTCTAGAGGAGTCAGTAGAGCTTCCAAATACAGCAGCCAAGCCTTGTACAGATGTCCCCCTGGGAAAGAGAAGATTAGCATGTTGGTATTTTAAATAGTGAATCATGGAAAATTATAATGGGGATGTGGACATTATTAGTATCGCAGTAGCAAGCTAATAGGAGGGGGAGAAAAGATAACCAATACGCTCCTCTTTTGGTTTAGGGAGAAAAATTTGGAAATATACGTGAAGCATGGCGGAAGTAGTGACTTGGAGGGTCTCACTTTTCCTGTCAGCAAAGCAAGCAAAATGGACTAATTTATAGGCAATAATTGTGTAACACTGAAATGAGCCCTGAACTTCAAAAGACCTCCCTGAGTGCCTCTTGCAAAGTATACAACTTATGATAACTTCTCTGAGATTTATTTTTGTATCTTTGAGATGCTCACTAAACATTGTGTTTTTGTATTTAATTTTGTATCTATATGTATCACTATTGTGATAATCACTTCATGATATAAGCAAGTCAAACCATTATGCCATACACTTTAAACTTACATAGTGCTGTCTGTCAATTATATCTCTATAAAACTGAAAGAAAAAAAAATTAGAAAATGAAAAAAATCTAAGACAAAGAATGAAACAGTCAACTGGTAAGTCAGGTTAGGATTGGAACCCAAGCCTTCCTCTTCAAATTCTGGGCTATTCAAATTGTGCCCGAAAGGAACACAACACGAAAGTATTTGGAGGGAAGCTGAAAGCCTGCTTTGCTGAGTCACAAAAGGCACTGGACCGTGACAATCCCCCTTGAGTTCACCGCAGAGGGAACAGCACCCGTCACCCTGCAACAGTGGTCCCCACCATTTGGGGCACCGGGGACCCTCCGGCGGAAGACAGTGTCTCCTGGTCGGGGGGCGGGAGATGGCTTCGGGGCGCTCCAAGCGCACTCCATTTACGGGCACCCTACTTCTGTCTTCATTACATCAGCTCCACTCCGGCCACCAGGCTGTGGGTCCCAGCAGCTGGGGACCCCCGCCCCACCGACCGTGGAGGCCAGGCTCAGCGCAGCGACGGGCGGCGGCTGGCCAGAAGTCCAGACCCGGGCTCCGGCGCCGTCCCGGCCGGGCCGCAGCCTGGGGCGGGGGTGGGTCCTCGAGCCCCCCGTCCCTCCCCGACCTAACCGTCGGCCCAGGGCGGCGCGGGCAAGCGCCAGGCCCGGAGCGGGACGCGGCGCACCAGAGCCCGGCTCCCGCCAAACGGACCGTCCGGGGCGTCGGGGGCCCGGGGCCAGGCGGCAGGGCCCGGAGGCACCCGGGAGCCTCGCCAGCCCCCCGGAGCACCGGCGGCGCCGGCCCGCCAGCCCGCACCCGGCCGGCGCGCGCGCCCCGCTTTGTTCCCGGGCGGGCCCCGGAGGGAGCGCGGCGGCGCCCCCCCCC
>ML663582.1:717460-791961 GCA_007570785.1 Antilocapra americana
CTACAGATCTGACATTTTTACTCAGACATTGCTCACAGCACACTCTGATACTACAGATCTGACATTGACTCAGCACTCCCTGTCAGGCTCTTGGGAGCTTCCTGGGTGCTGACTTTAAAGACCACATCCTCTGATACGGTCAGAAGCTGTGCGAGGGCGAGAAAGGATGCCCAGCCTCACCTGAGCGCCCGTCCAGAGGCGATGCCTTCTTCCACAGCTGCAACCTGGATGTTTAAGGGAGCATTTGGACTTTAGTAATTAGGAATAGCAGACAGGAGAGGAGCATTAACTGATTTCAGTTAACTTAGAATTCAGCTCTATGGATAAACCTTTGAGATTCTTCTCACCGATAGTTTAAATCCCCTAAGTTCAGTTTAGATGGGAACATAACCGTCATTACGCCAGGAGGGAAGCTTACCCAGGTAAGAATTGTGTTCCCGTGGTAACCTAAAGTGCTGATAGCCATTTGACTTGTGACCTTCCTCTTGTTTGAGACTCATATTCAGATAACTTTTTATCTAAGAATTATTCTCTTGATCTCAACAGTTGAACTAGATTATTTCTAAGGTTCACTCGGGCAAAAGCGTTTTCCTTCTGGTAAGTAAAAGGGGGCAGTGGTTTGTTCCTGGGAGTTCAGATTATCCTAGAGCCGGAGCCGAGGTCCTGACCAGCGAGGTGGGGCTGCTAGTCTGGGGTGATGGCCGAGAGGTGAAGGGGCCGGGCCGCAAGCCGGGTGGCCCACAGGACTTCCTTGTCTGCGGAACAGACTTACCTGGGCCTGGGGGAGAGACTTCCCTGTGTCTGTGGCATTTTAATTTTAGCAGGAATTTCAACGTGTTGAGGCCTACTCCATCCCAGAGCCCAACACTGGACTCAGGTCCCGTCAAGGAAGTAAACCGTGGCCTTAGCTGTTGACAAGCTCAGCTCCCTGAGAATGCCGTGGACAGCCAGCCGGGGGTCAGGCAGGGCCTGGAAGAGAAGGTGCTCTGTGGACCAGCTCTTGAAGGGTGAGGGCTGGTGCGAGAGGGGGAAGGGCTGCTGTGGTTCCTGTGGATGAGGCGCCCAGGCCTGGAGGGAGGACGCGCAGTAGTAGCAGACGCCTCCTGCGCGTGGCGCCTGCGTTCAGCAGTGGGCGCGCTCCAGAGTCTCTAAGAAGAGAGCTGTCACGGTCAGTTTTTCCTGTTAGAGCCTGCTCCAGGGTGGTGAGAGTCTGGAGTGTGGCATGAATTAAGGGCTGTCACAGGAGAAGGGAACGTGAGAAGCTGGGCTGAGGTCTGCGTGGGGAATCCCGGGAGGAAGCCGCGGGGGCACTCTCCTCCCGGCAGTTTCCTGGAGGTGAGGCGAGAGGTGTGGTCCAGGCACCTCAGTGAGAGACAGAGGCAGGGTGGGGAGGACACGCCGGTTTGCTACAGGGACGCCAGGCAGGGCTCGGCTTCTGGGGGGTTGTTAGGCTAAGTAGATTTGGGTCTGAGCCCAGGCAGAACAGCGGAGGAGCGAGAGCCCGTCGTGAGGTGTGCAGCCCAGGGTGCGGGAGGGCCCTCAGTGGGCAGGGCACCGGGCGCACGGAGGTCACCTGCCCGGAGCACTTTGACGGGACGGTTGCGTCGCCAGTCTCCTTGGGATTGATTCTTGCGCCACTATTCTGTCTTCCACCTTTTTGTTGTGAAGCCTCTCATACAGCACAGGAGTACGCGCGTGTGTTTAACCAGGAGAGTCTCCCGTGTCCATGTTAGCCGCGTTAAAAGCCAGGCGAGGGCCTTGGAAAATCTCTCCTGCCAGTTGATTGCTTCTCCTCGTTAGACGTTGTTAAAGCTGAAGATGCTCCATCTGTGGTTTACGCAGAGGAGGCAGCAGGCCCGTGGTCATCTCACGCGTGTCCTCCCGGCTGCCGCAGGGTGCTGCAGTCTGTGCCTGGACCCCGTGTGCCGGGCGCCGCTTCAGTCCTCTCACGGGACAGGCTGCGGAAGGGTGGAGAGGTGGGGGCTGCTGCCGGCGCTGTGTTTCCTGGTCCTCCGGGCAGCAGGTCTGTGGTGTCCCTGTGCCTGAGCCTGCCCCACCCCACCTCATCTCTGCGGGGGGCTGGGGTGAAAGCGTGGGTTAGCGAGAATGGGCCTGAGGGCTGAGCTTATGTCGGGCTGTGGCTGGGAACTTGGTCGCCTGTCACGCCTGTGGGTGTCTGCGCACGCCCTGAGCCAGGAGAGGCCGCCGCGTCATGCTGGAGAAGCTGTGAGCGGTGCCTCCTCCTCGGGGAAGGCCAGCCCTCGATGAGGACCAGGAGGAAGAGTGTGTGGTTGTCATGACAGGCCTCAGGAAGGCGTGGCTGAACTTCATGGAGATTTAAAAGGGCCAGGTGTCGGCCTGTGTAAACACGAGGGTCCTGTGAAACATGCGCGCCCCGTGCACCTGACGTTAACGCTCAGGATAGTCAGGAACTCCTGTTGCGTTACACTCCAGGAAGTCAGACAGGGACAGAGCCTTCTCAGCGAGAACACAGAGGGGAGTGAGCCGTTCCTTAGTTACAAAGCTTGGCAGCTGCGTACAGAGCGAGTCTCCTCTCAGTGGTTTTCTCTCCCCCTGCAGGTACCCGAGCCCGCCAGTGGGGTCTGTGTCCGCACCCAGCCTGCCCACAGCGGAGGAGACCCTGGAGTACGTGCGGACTCTGTACGACTTCCCTGGGAACGACGCCGAGGACCTGCCCTTCAAGAAGGGTGAGATCCTGGTGATCGTCGAGAAGCCTGAGGAGCAGTGGTGGAGCGCCCGGAACAAGGACGGCCGGGTGGGCATGATCCCCGTCCCCTACGTGGAGAAGCTTGTGCGGGCCTCGGCCCACGGCAAGCCCGGGAACAGGAATTCCAGCAGCTACGGGGTCCCGGAGCCTGCCCACGCCTACGCGCAGCCGCAGACCACAGCGCCCCTGCCGGCCGCCGGCGCCCCCGGGGCCGCAGTCAGCCCCCTGCCGTCCACACAGAACGGACCTGTCTTTGCAAAAGCAATTCAGAAACGCGTGCCCTGTGCTTACGACAAGACCGCCCTGGCGTTAGAGGTAAAGGCTGCCCGGCTGGGTCTTTGGGGCTTTGACATTTGGGTTTTCTGGGGGTTTGGCCATGGTTCTCGGGGATCTTAGCCCCCCAAGCAGGGAGTGGACCCAGGCCCTCAGCAACGACAGCGCAGAGTCCTGACCACCAGACCGCCAGGAAATTTTGTCTGTTTTTATCTTCAGTTTAATCTTGTTTTTATAAGGCCAGGACTACTCATTTAAGGTTAACCTGATGAGAATGAGAACTGGGTGATTCTGAAGACCCACAGTGAGTGTCCCTCGTGATTCTGTGTCCTTTCCTATCCCCGTCTCTCCCACGTTAGCTGCCTTGCTGTGCTCTGCATCCAGAGCCTCAGACAGGGTCTCAGAACAGTTGGTTTTCTTTGCAGTAAGGAAGTGAAGTTGCTCAGTTGTGTCTGACTCTCTCTGACCCCATGGACTGTAGCCTATCAGGCTCCTCCCTCCATGGGATTTTCCAGGCAAGAGCACCGGAGTGGGTTGCCATTTCCTTCTCCAGGCAGTAAGGGAAGACAGTGGTTAAGAAAGACCCATGCCCTAGAGATGAAATCAGCACTCAGGTGGACACACAGCTCCATGTCGCCGACGTTGTGAGTGGTTGAGAAATACCAGTGAACGTGGACTCCTCTGCAGCTGGGCAGAGGAGGGATGCGTCCATGTCTCAGGCCTCACCCAGTTGAGATTTTGTAAATTATCACAGCATGAGATGGAACTTTAACGCTTTAACCCCGAATCGTGTTCCTCTAACTAGTTGTGGATTGCCTCATAAAAAGACAAAGGCTCCTGCAAGGCGCAGTGTATGACTGTGGCTTGTCATAATACAGAGGTGTGTGTTGGGGGCGGTAAACTGCAGAAGGTGGGCATTTGATGAGACATCGGTGTGCCCCGGGACCCACGTATGGGCAGAGACCCCGTGGCGGGCCTGCGGACAGAGGGTCTAGAAAGTAGCTTGTTCCCCGAGCAGGAATCGAACCTGCACCTACAGCGAGGGGCGCCCTGCAGACCCTTGTCCCGGGGTTTGGGTTTGCTGCTGCGGCTCCCCTCCCCTTCGTTTGTTGCTAACTCGGGAGCCCCTCACTGCAGCATGAGTATCGTCACGTGATCACGTCGTGCGCGTGTTCGAGACCCTGAGACAGATTCCTGCCGGTGCCGTGTGCGCTCACCCCAGCTCACTGTGGGGCGCGGCAGCCTGCTGCTTCCTCGCCGCCCGCCCTCAGGTGGCCCTCCCCCGTTCCATCGGCCTCTGGGAGCGTCCCACCCCTGTCTCCCTGGGCAGCAGGAGCCAGGTTCAGGGTTGTGCTGTGCAGCGGGCCGTCTGCACACAGGGGTGAGCTCCGGGCTCCCAGTCAGAATGCCAGGCCCCTAAAGGAGGTCAGGAGCTGGGTTCTTCCCCGAGCCAGGGCTTAAAGCCACACTCCCTTGAGGACGCCTGCCGGATGATTGCTGAGTTGAAGGTGTGTGGTGTAGAAACCCCCATCCCCTCTGCTCCTTGGAGTGTGCAGCGGGCTGGGGGGATGGTAGGAGGCCGCTCACGGCTGGGGGAGTGGACGCACAGACGGGCCTTGGGAGACCAGGGCAAGGAGAAGGCGCCTAGTGGGGGAAGCTTGCTGTGAGAGCACCGTGTTCTCAGCCACGCCGCCGCTCCTCCAGCCTCGGGCCCAGGGACAGGTCTGCACACCCCTGGCTCCTGGTGACGCTGCCCGCCAGGTCGGCCACCTGCGCCCGTCCACCCAGAGGGCGTCGTGGACCAGGAAGTGGGCCTGTGCCAGATGCCACCGCACGGTGGAGTCCGCTCTGTGTGTTTGCGTGAGGCTTTGGGCTGGGCCACGAAGAGCATTTTGTGGCTCACCTTATCTCTGGGACTGGCGCCTTTCTGACCTTGTTGACGAGAATCCTCTTGGGACACTTACAGTTAGGTCGCCAGGAGAAGTGTTAGAATAAGGAGGGTGGGACAAGCAGGACCGAACGTGCCAGATCGAGGCGGCCTTATTCCCTCTGAGCCGCTGTCACAGAGAGGGGCGCTGCGGATGAACTTCACTTCCTGAGTCGGTTCACGTTTATTCCTGTGAAACTCGACTTTTGAAAGAACATCCCTGCCGGTAAAGAGTGCTGTCTTAGAAAGGGCTTTGACCGGAGACTTGGTCCTCCTGCCCTTGGGGTTCAGCCTGGAGAGGGGCCTCCCACGCCTGGTGGGGCAGGGCTGGGGGGCTCCAGGGAAGCAGGATGGGCCTTTGCAAAGATGCATCCTTGGCGGAAGAGAGTGTTTGGAGCAAGGGCCCTGGGGCCGTTACAAACTCCCCTGCAGCTGAGTTGTGTCCTCTGGCCCAGCGGCTGCTCCTGGTGTGGCCTCAGGCACGCTTCTAACACCTCCAAGCCAGAACGGTTGTTCCTTCCTCATCCACTCATGCGTCCAAGCTGTGAGGGGTGACTTGCAGTGTTGGGGTCCTGCCACCGAGGAGCTTGCCCCTGTTGAAGCTTAGAGGCAGAAGCCAGCTGTGGGCAAGTGAGCTGATGACACAGAGCAGGCCCGGGAGATGCGGGGAGCAGCTGGGTGTCGGTCTGGGAAGGCTTCCTGCAGGAGGTGACCCTTGAGCTGAGTTTTGAAGAGTTACTCGAAGCTGTCTAGGTGAAGCAGGACGAGGCGTTCCTGGCAGAGTGAGGAGCTTGCGGGGACAGGTGTGCGTGGCTGCGGGTGGGGAGTGCTGGGTGTCGGGCAGAAGACAGCCGCTGGGACGCAGCTGCTGCCGAGTCTCGGGGCCAGGCTGGCGAGGCGGGGTGGGTGGTGAAGCTGGCCAGAGGCAGGTCACCTTTCTATTGATTGATTTTAAGTAATTGGGAGCAGACGCCGAGACACGTGCGGCTTCATGTTAAGTGCAGGTTTCATTGACATCTGATCCACACCCTCCTCTGCGCCCCTCCTGATCAGGTCCCGTCACTAGGAAAGGACAGTGAGCTTGGTCTAGCGCGGCTTGGCCCTGACTGGGCCCAAGCAACCTTCCAGACCCATCTCCCCCTAACTCCTCATAAACCATCTGTTTGCTAATCGCATCCAGAATTTTGTCCAGGTGTGGTCTCATGCTCACTGTGTATGTTTTACAGAATTTGCCATTATCCCCGTTGGAGCAAAAACCAAGAGGCTTGACCCTTGGTCAGGATGCCAGTCTTCTGCGATGTAATTCTCTGTGGCAGGTGACCCGCACGGGCCCGGGCCTGGTCCTGGGCCTGCCAGCCGGTCCCGTCAGCCCGGGGTCGCCCGTCCTTGTCTGCAGGAGGCCGCCCTGCTTCTGGGCGCGTTCTTTCCCGAACTCACCGGTGTGCCTCACTGCCATTGGGTCATCTCCGGTTGCCGTGTTGGCATCTCTCGGGTGGTCTACCCCCCATCTGAAAACCCCTCGACATTGGACTGCATCTGGTCTCAGAATTATTTGAGTTGACCTTTCTGTTTCCAAGGCCCAGGGTGCCACTTCCTTGGCTGATGGCCTAGGATTCCCGGATTTCTGCTTCTTCCGGTTGCTTTTGCTCCTTTGGTTAGAATTGTGCTCACATTAGGAGTTTCTTCGTGGCTGCCGCTGTCACGGGGAGGAAGCTGTCTGCAGGGCGAGTCTGGGTTTTCTCCACGTGGGCTGTGCTTCTGAGCTCCGGGGACCTGCCCGCCTTCCTCGCCACTCCTGTGCACCCAGTGGCGGCGGGTCTGGCCTCCTGGTGGGAGGGGGTGCTGCATCTCAGCAGGCCCCCGTCCCCGGCGTGGCGGGGGTGCCCCAGGCACCCTCCCCTCCTTCCGGACCACGCCAGGGCTGCTGGGTGCCACCTGCCTCCTCTGTCACTGGCGTTGGGTCAGGCTTCTTCCCAGCACCCGGCTTCAGGAATCCCATCCTTGAGGTATATCGTTTTCCACCAGGCTGTGGACCAGGGGAGATTGTTCCTCCTTCTCGATGTGTGAACTGGGTGAGAGGCCCGTGAAGCCGGGCCCTGCTGTCTGCTCATCATGCTGCCCTCCGTCTTCCGTACGTGGTAACAGCTGTTGTGCAGGGAGATGCGCCAGCCAGGGGCTTCACAAAGCACACCAGAGGATGCTTGTAGCCGCCTCGTCTCACGCACTTAGAGCTCGAGGTTGGCGGCCTCGTGGTGGGTACGGGGCACAGCCGGGACTCGGCCCACAGTGTGTCTCTCAGCAGCTTTGTTGAGGTGAAGTCCACTGTCATACAGTTTACCCGCTTGGAGTGTGCGGCCCAGCGATCTTTGGCATGCCACATTACTCATCTTTTTACTGAGTTGGAAAGATCCCCTGGAAAAGGGAATGGCAACCCACTCCCATATGCTTGCCTGGAACATCCCACGGACAGAGGAGTCTGGTGGGCCACCGTGCTTGGAGGTCGCAGTCGGACAGACTGAGCGCACACACTCTGTCCGTGACAAGTCGCCCCTTTTAAGGGTGTGATTCAGTGACATTAGCTGCGTCCAGCACGGTCTGTTCCCGAAACCTTTTCATCGCCCCAGACAGAAGCTGTGGCCGTTAGGCAGTGACTTCCCGCCCGCGTCCTTCGCCCTGGCAGCCTCTGGTCCACCTTCTGTTGTGTGAATTTGCCAGGTCTGGGTGCCTCGTGTGAGTGGGGCGTTTGTCTTTGCGTCGGGCTCGTCTCAGAGGTTTGCGTTGTAGCGAGTCTCTTCATTCTGTTTGTGGCCCAGCAGAATCGGCTGTGCAAGTGGCACACGCTTTGTTAGCCCGTCCGTTAAGTCGCGGTCATGTGCGTCGGTCCTGCCTTTTGGTTGTCGAGGACAGCGTTAGGAACATTTCCGTGCGGTGGTTTTGTTTGAATACCTGTTTCCAGTTCTCCAGGGAGAGTCGTTCAGTCTTTGCGACCCCATGGGCTGTAGCCCTCCAGGCTCCTCTGTGGGATTCTCTAGGCAAGAATACTGGGTTGGGTTGCTATTCCCTCTTCCAGGGGATCTTCCCGACCCAGGGGTTGAACCTGGGTCTCTGGCGTTGCAGGCAGATTCTTTACGGTCTGAGCCACCAGGGAAGGCCTGGCAGCTCTCCAGAGTACATGCCTGACAGGAATTGCTGGGTTGCTCTGTTCACCGTTGAGGTCCGCCGGACCCTCCCTCAGCAGCCCCACAGGCAGTCCACCAGGGCTGCAGTCCGTGGCCTCGGCCACACCGGCGGTGTCCTTTCTTTTCAAGGTGACCACAGCCGTCTGGACGGCTGTGACTTGTGCCTCTCTAATTATTAACTACGTTACGTGTCTCTTCCTGCGTCTCTTGGCCATGTTTGTATTTTCTCTGGGAAAATGAAGGTCGAGACCTTTGGTCATTTTTAAATCAGCCTGTTTGCTATCTGTTGTTGGGCTTTAGGCGTTCTTCGTACATTCTGAGCGTTAGACTCTTACCAGAGGTGTGACTTCAAGGGTCTCCCCCAGGTTGTCAGTGGTCTCTGCCTCTTGCCCACTTCACTGCCCGCTGTTGACTTTGATGAAGTCTGTTTCACGTACAGCCTCTTCCGCTGCTCCTACTTCTGACGTCGTGCCCAAGAATCGGTTGCCAGGTTCAGGGTTGTTTACACCCATGTTTTCTTCCAAGAGTTTCATGGTGGTAACTTTTGCCTTTAGGTCACTCACCCACTCCGAGTTAGTTTTGGAGATGGATTGATGCAGGCAGCCACGTCCTTTCTTCCGCAGGTCGAAGATCAGTTGTGCCAGGACCGTTTATTGAAGACATTGTTCTTCCCCTCCGAGGGGACTTGGCACCTTTTCAAAAGTCAGTTGCGGGGGTCCTTCCCAGGCAGAGCGTGGTCAGGACTCCATGCCTCGATGCAGGCGCTTGAGTTCCATCCCTCTGTGGGGAACTAGAAAAAAAAAGTTGATCAGAGACACGTGAATTTGTCATGAGCTCTCATTTCTGTCCCACTGGTCCATGTGTCTGTGCGCCAGGAGCACACTTTGGGTCCCCATAGCTCAGTGGGTTTGAGGTCGGGGCCTGAGGCCTCCAGCCTTGTCCTCTTTCAAGACGCTTGTGACGGTTCAGCCGGCCTTGCAGTCAGTTCAGCGTGCATCAGGCCTGTGGGGCTGTATTTTGGTGTGAGCGCTCCCTCAAGGCCAGGACGCAGCATGAACAGTCCAGCGGCCCTTCTCCGCTCCTGGGCGGGCCTGGTGGGGCTCACTGCTCAGCCAGGGGCGGGGGGCACGGGGTCACGCAGCCTTGCTTGCTGCAGCCTGGGCCCCACCCTGCCCCTCTCTCACCGCTGACTCGTGTGTTCGCTGTGTGTCGGGGGCGTCTCCTACTCTTCCTCCCCGAGCCTTCTGAGCCTTCACGGGCTGCGGGGGGACAGGAGCGCCAGGCAGACGACCGGGCGGGGCGAGCACTGTCTGCTTCCTGCCGTGCCCTCTGCCCACTCGGGAGTGATGTTCGGGTGCTTCCTCCCGAGGCCACCCTGGCGCCTGCAGTTGGGGTCTCTGCAGCGCGCTTTCCTCTTCTGAGACACCTTGTGTCTGTTTAAGCTTGATCGCTGCATTCTGCACCCTGGATGTGCAGTAACTCAGATGACTGTTTCAGAGGCATCCTCCCATCTGTGGGTCCACCTCAGAAAACACGCTGCCTTTCTCAGAGCCCAGTACTTGCCTGCTTGAGGCCCGTGGTGGACGGGCTCCCACCCCACCCTGGCGGCTCTGGGCCCTTGGTCATTTGAGGCCAGCAGCCAGCTGTCTTGCCCAGTAGCTTTAGCAGAAGGTGCCCTTTCCCAAATGAGGTAAAACAGGTTGTTTTGTAAACGCTGGGGATGCCTGTCACGGTGGGCGAAAGCACTGGAAACAGCGGGAACAGTGGGTGCAGCGTCGTGCTAACCCCACAGCTGGTTCATTTCTGAATGTCCTTGGGGTGAGTGCTGAATGCGTGTTTTGTCCTTGGCCCTGCTCTTCCGGGCACCTTCTCTCAGACACGGGGCAGATGGACCTTCATGCTGAGGGCACCGGTGAGCAGCCCGCCAAGCAGGAGCACCCACGCCTGCCTCTGAGGACAGCTTCATAAACAGCGTCCACAAGGCTGAGGTCCCATCTGACACCCGCACCGCCTCGGAGCCTGTGGGCCTGCGGGCCATGGGGGGCCCACACCAGCCGACCTGCTGCCCCCTCTGGCCGTGGGGGGTTCCTGCAGGGGGGGGGTCCTGGGGGCGGCCGCGCCTTCCCTGGAACAGGCTGCGAGACGGCTGTGGTTTCTCTCGTGCGCCTCCTGTGTGGGTTGAGCTCTTCGGAGAGCTGGGTGGTGACTGTCCCCTGCATCCGGTGGCCCCTCTGGGCTGAGGCTGCTTCAGAGCCCGTCCTCGCGGCTGCACACCCGCCCAGGCCCCACGGTGGCGCCGGGAGGCGAGCGAGCCCTGAGGACAGTCGGTCCCGTTATCGGCGCTGTCTGTGGGTGCAGTTTTCAGAGGAGGCACTGACTCTGTCCCCTTCTCCCCGGCAGGTGGGTGACATCGTGAAGGTCACGAGGATGAACATCAACGGCCAATGGGAGGGCGAGGTGAACGGGCGCAAGGGGCTCTTCCCCTTCACGCACGTCAAGATCATTGACCCACAGAACCCAGACGAGAGCGAGTGACCGCCGCCGCCCCGCGCTGCTGCTGCTGCTGCTGCTCCTGCCCGTCTGTCTCCTCTCAGTGGGGAAGCCCCCTCTGGGCAGGCCCTGTGCTGCCCGCGTCTGGCTTTGCAGCGGCGGCCCCACCTGGGCATGCCCGGGGGCTGCCCACGTTGTATCATAGTCGTGTTGTCACAGAGTAGCTGATCGTAGAGTCGTTGGATCATAAACTGGAAACACTGGTGGAGACGCACGGGGGCGAGGAGGCATGAGGACAGGCAGAGCCCGGGCATGTGCCTGGGGACGCACAGGGCCGGGGACCCCTCAGGAGAGGGACGCTGCCCCAAACTCTCCACGTCTGGCTTTCGGTTTTTCTTTCTTTTCCCCGTTTGGTTTGGTTTTGGAAGGCTTCGTTAATTAGACCTGTTTGTTCTGAAGAGGTGTTTAAGTAGCAGGTTAGGTTCTGTGATGAGATCAGGGACGAGCCGCTGTCACCGCGGGAGCGCAAGGGACAAAGCCCTGAGACAGGTCGTCCTGTCTGCAGCTGACTGGGCAGGCCTGCGTTTTCCCGCTGTGGGCACAGCCTCCTGGACATCGCCAAAGGCGTCAGAGCCGGGGGCTCACCCTGTCTGCCGGCAGAGGAGCGGCCTTTCAGTGAAAGCAGCCCCAGAAGGTACAGGCCCCGGTTTCCTCAGCAGTGGAATTCACTCCCGAGTCTGTCGTCCGCTCCCTGAGCCCGGCCCTGCCCACCCTCACGCTCGCCCGGCCACCGAGGGCGGGAGTACTGATGCCAGGCCCACGGCCCGTGCCCCCGCGGAGCCCCCAGCACAGACAGCCTGTGGGCCCCGGGCCTGGGGAGGTGAGCCAGCACTCGTCCGGCGGTCAGGTTTCCCCGTCAGGTACACGAGGTCTGTTCACACAATCCCGCAGCACCCAGCAGGCCGGACGGAACCTGTCTGCAGCCTTGTGCCTGCCCTGTGGACCCTGGTGAAGACAGGCCCCTGCCCAGAATGCACCCCGCGGCCCTGGGTGGGGTCGCAGCCTGAGAAGTCCTGTCCCGTGGCGTCTCCTGTGGCCAGGGTCGGAACCGTCAGCGCCCCCACTCTGTTTCTCTGCTCGGATCTGCGGCCAGGGGGTGGCCGTCGCCTCAGGGTCTCGCGTGCTCGCGTGGCCCTGCCCGTCTGTGGCTCCTGAGACAGGCTGTGTTGGGCCCCTCTGAATCGGTGGGCGCCTCCGCTCCGGGCTGCCTGAGCACTGCCACTGCCTCCTGTTCGGAGGCCAGGCGCAGCCTCGCCCCGTGGCCCGTGGCGTGGGTGTGCCAGGACCCCTGCCCTCCGCCTGGGGCTGGCCTCCGCTGCGTCCCCACCCCGGGACCCGTCTCCAGGGCTGCCCCGAGATTCGGAGCCCGGGGCAGAGTGAGCCTTGAGCTGCGCGCTCTGGACGTGTGCCAACGCAGGGCCGCTGTGACTCCAGACCTCGTTAGTTTTTTAATCAGGGAGATGTTTTTTCACACTAAGTATACGGGGACCGGCCGCCTGCCTCACCCTGGGCCCAGGCCAGGCCCCGGGGGTCTGGGAAGACTGCGGCAGGAGGCTGGATGCGCAGAGGCGGCGGCCTGCTCCGGCCTGCGCGGCTTCGCCCTCGCCCCGCTGTGTGTCCCTCAGGCGGCACTGTGGCCGTCACAGTCGCTCACTTGGAAGAGAGCGGTGTGCTGAAGGCAGCGGCAGTGTGACCGTGAACTCATCCTGAGCGCCTGACCGGCGGACTTGCTCTTCCCATCTGGGCGGCCGGGACTGTGGCCACGTGCCTAGAGAGCGTGAGCACCTCACGCGGCAAGGGCTGTGTTGTGCGGGTGTTTATAGTTTAATCCTTTAATGTTGTGTTCATTAACCTCTTACAACGAGCGAGTCCTGAGTGCTCTCACACGGAGCCCGAGACACCGCCAGGCTCCCCTCGGCCCCCAGTGCTGGACCGAGGCCCGCGTCCCTGGGGCCGGCTGTGCCCGCGGTTGAGGGGTGTCCTCTGAGCCGGGCCGCACCCCTGCCGGGGGAACAGTGGCCTTGCTCCCCGACGGCCTTCACTGTGTGTTTTAAAGTGACACCCACACAACACAGACTCTTTGGCCTGTAACTTAGAGATCACAAACTTCAGGCGATAATATTTTCTGTGTAAGCTTTTAAAATTATTTTTGGGGATCATAGCTTGTTTTATTTTGTGCTATAAAATTAACAGTATTAAATGACTTATATTCTTAGAATACATGGAGTGTCTTTTCTTAACAGATCAGTGCCTTTTTATTTTTGTATTCCGTTTTGCGTTGCTGGTCCCAGCCTCAGACCCTTGTTTCCATGGCCTGTTTGTACATTGTCTCAATAAACGTGCACCAGCCGGTGGCGGCAGCAGCTCTGTGTGTCGGTGTCTCCTCAGCGCTGCCTGGAGGCGCGCCCCCTGCCCAGCACGGCCGCAACACCTGCGGCTTGCGGTCGGCACCCAGCCCTGCGGCTCCAGACCCTGGTGGGGGAGAGGGGGCGGCAGTCCCAGGCCGGCGCCCCCGGGGAGCCTGGGCTGAGAGCCTCAGAGCAGGCGTGACATTCAACCGGGGCTTGCAGTGTCCCAGGTCAGGGCAGGGACCCGCCTGCCTGTCTGGCCTTTCAGCTGGACCTGGGGTGGGGGGGCACCTCCTGATGGCCCTGTGGCCCCCAGCCAGTGCCATCCCTACACCTACTTGTGTGTCAAGAGGACCCAGTGTCGTGGTAAAGCCCCCAGAAGCAGGGGAACCCGGCCATCTCGCACTCTGCCTCCAGGACCCCTCCTCTGGGCCCGGAAGGCGACAGGCCTCGGAGACGCCCGTGAAGAGTCCTTGAAGCTTGACAGGGCGCATACTGCTCAGCAACGCAGGGCTGGGTCCCTGTGGCGGGAACCCTGGCAAGTGGAGCTGCCTTCCTGCAGGCTGGGCAGGTGTCAGGGCCTGGGTCCTGGCACCCTACAGCGGCTCTGAACCCTGGCCCCACTCGAGGCTCCCTGTCAGGAAGGTGAGGCCCGTGTCCAAACGGGCTGCAGAAATCGGGGGCATCCTCACCCATTCCTGCTGCCCCGGGGACACCATCAGACTAGTGCCCCAGGCTTCTGGGCTCAGAGCCAAAGGCCCTGTGCCCCTGCCACCTGGCATGGAAACGAGTTGGGGGACCCACTGTTGAAGCTCAGAGGTCCAAGAGGGGTGGGGAGGGGAACCCTTGGGGTGGGCACCCAGAGCTGCCCAGTTCCTGAGGCCAGTGCATGGAAGGGGTGGTCTGTGCGGAGGAGCTGGTGGAGCTAGGCTTTGGCATCGAGGTCAACGGGGACCCCACCCTGGTGACTGCTCATGCCATCTGCCTGTTGCCTGTTGATCACATGTCTCTCCGGAGTTCGGCGACATACGGGCCAAAGGATCTGTAAGGACTTCGCCCACGTTTTCTCTATGGAGAGACAGCGTAGACCTCAGTCTGTTCTAACTGGTGAAACAGAGGAGTCCGAAGCGCTCCTGTCCTCCCATCGCTGCGTCGTGGCCCACGAGGTGGGTGTGCTGGCACGAGGTGACCGCCGCCACGGTGGGCGTGCGGGGCCTTCCCAGTCTCCAGCCAACAGATGCAGCAAAGCTGGTTCCTCTGAGCGAGTGCTAGGTCAGCAGCTCTGCACCCTGGTGGTTTTCACAGCTGTCACTCAATTGCTTTCGTATAAGGATTGCCTCAGTTTACACTTTCTCCAGTGATGTATGCGAAAATACATTTTACAAATCTGTAGACACCTGGCTTATCGCTTAACAATAAATATTCTATACATTCAGAAAACAAAGATCATAGCTTCTGGTTCTATCACTTCATAGCAAATATATGGGGAAACAGTAGAAACAGTGACAGACTTTATTTTGGGGTGCTCTAAAATCACTGCAGATGGTGATTGGAGCCATGAAATTAAAAGATGCTTACTCCTTCTAAGAAAAGTTATGACCAACCTAGACAGTATATCAAAAGGCAGAGATGTTACTTTGTCAGCAAAAGTCTGTCTAATGAAAGCTATGGTTTTTCCACTAGTCATGTATGGATGTCAGAGTTGGACCATAAAGAAAGCTGAGTGCTCGGGACTTCCCTGGTGGTCCAGTGGTTAAGACTCTGTGCTTCCAGTGTAGAGGGCGCAAGTTCAATCCCTGGTCAGGGAACTAAGATCTCACATGCTGCACAGCACAGCCAAAAAATAAATAAATTAAAAAAAAAAAAGCTGAGCGCTGAAGAATTGATGCTTTTGAACTGTGGTGTTGGAGAAGACTCTTGAGAGTCCCTTGGACTGCAAGGAGATCCAACCAGTCCATCCTAAAGGAGATCAGTTCTGAATGTTCATTGAAAGGACTGATGCTGAAGCTGAAGCTCCAATACTTGGGCCACGTGATGCGAAGAACTGACATTCGAAAAGACCCTGACGCCGGGAAGGATTGAAGGCGAGAGGAGAAGGGGACGATAGAGGATGAGATGGTTGGATGGCATCACCGACTCGATGGACAGGGAGGCCTGGCGTGCTGCAGTCCATGGGGTCACAGAGCCGGACACGCCTGAGCGACCGAGCTGAACCAGCGCAGCTCGTGGGAGTCCATCTGAATGTCTCAGGTGTGGGAGTTGTTGTCAGCGTTGTTCTTGTTGTTTTGTTTGTTGGAGGGTTTTGTTTGTTTGTTTTTCTATTTGGAAATTATTTTAATTTACAAATAGAAAACATCTTGGAAGACAAAGATGAAAAACAAAACATAAAATTCCATGGGGACTGGAATCAGAACGGGTCACCACTGAGCCTGGAAACAGGACGGGGCGCACCAGCAACTCGGGGGGCGCCGAGGCTGGGCTGCAGAGGCCGGGGTGGCAGCTGGCCCCAGCAGGGGGGAGCCAAGTACCCTGGGGGTACTGGGACACCGGCTGTGTGGACCGACCCGTGATGCGGGCAGGGAGGTCGGGCTGCAGTGACCCAAGCAAGCCAGGGACTCAGAGTGGGGCCGGGGGTGGGGGTGTGCTCGGCCAGGTCCCTCAGCCTGGGGGTCCCCCAGCCGCTGCCTCCATAAGAATAAGTAGCCAGGGTGCTGGGCCTGCCCGTGTCTCGTCCCTCACACAGCCGGCTGCAGCTCGGGGGTTGCCTGCGCTGTAACAGCCCCCTCCCCACATTACCAGGGAGCCAGTTAGGCACATGAGGGTCTCCCCATCTGGAGGTCCACCTTAGGCCCCTGGCAAGAGTCCACTCTGCCCTCAGAACCCAAGGCCCAGGGAGGGCGCCACGGCCCTCGGGCCGGCCTCCAGGGGGCGCCGCGCCCTCACTTCGCAGCGGGAGGCGGTGGGGGGGGACAGGCCGTTCCCGCTGCCCCTCACGCGCGTCTCGCCCTGGCCTCTGAGCTGCTGGGCAGCCCTCCCTCGCTGCTGGGGCCTCTTCGGCTGCCGCCCAGGCCACCGGGACGGCTCTCCAGCGCTGCCGGCTGCATCTCCTCTCCGCGCACCGTGACCTCCGTCGGCCAGAGGACCCCCATGTCCGCGCGCACTGCCTCTAAGCCAGACCCTTGCGGAGGCCGCCCGCCCCCTGCCTCCGTCTCTGCTTTTGCTCCACGAGGACGTAGTCGTCGCTGGCCCACGTCAGGGCATCCCACCTGGGCATCGCACCCCCACACACACACCCCGGCCGCCGTCCTCATCCTCCTCGCAGCCCCCAACCTCACCCTGGGCACCACCGTGTCCCAGGCTGCACCCTGTCTGGTTTCCTGGAGGAGCCCCGTTGGAGGGCACTGCAGGTACCCCAGATTCCTGGGGGATCAGGGGCACAAAGGACTCACTGACTCAAAGAGCTCCCAGACCAGGAGGGGAACCCTGCACTGGAGATGCCCCCATTCCCCTGCTCTGCCTTGTCAGCCCAGCCAGGACCCACCCCTCACCAGCAGCATGGCTCCAGGGGGTCCCCAACCTCCCTGAGCCTCGGCTCTCACATCTATAAACTGGAGATGACACACAGAACCTCCCTCCTCGGGCTGCCGTGAAGAGCAAAGAACGCCCACGAAGCCACAGCCACTGTTCTCCCACCGGGCACAGTGTCTTCCCTACTGGGGCTGGGTGCGTGGGCGGGGGGCGCAGGGACAGGGCTACAAGGTCAGCACGAGGGCAGGCTGGGTGGAGGCCTGGGGCACTCCGCCAAGCAGCCCCCTCTGCCTGTGTTGGGCCCCTCCTGCAGCAGAGCAGGGAGGGGTGGGCCGAGGGGACCCCGTGCCCTGCCGCCCCCGGCCCTACCCCTTGCCTGCAGAAGTGACCCACGCAGGCCCTTCCCCTGCCCTCGGGTGCCTCCCTGAGCTCCCCATCTGTAAAATGTGGGGAGGTATGTCTGCCTCCCGGTGTTTGCCTGCAACATAGGGACCGCCTCGGAGGCTGGTCAGCTTGGCACCCCTGCCAGCGGGGAGGGAGGCCCAGAAACGGGGGAGATGGCAAATAAGAGGGCTCAACACCAGCCGGCCAAGGAGATGAGGGTCGGAGGCCCGCTGGGCTTAGTGACAGCACAGGCTGGACAGTCAGCACCTGGAAACTGGGAGGGCCCCAGAGCAGGAATAGCACCTCCAGGCTAGGGGAGAGAGGCTGTCCAGGGAGGGCTTCCTGGAGGAGGGGACACGACATGCAATCAGGGTGCACCACAATTTACAGGGACCCGGGCAGCTCTCCACGGGCAACGACAGTTGGGAAAGAGACACTGTCATAAAACACAAAGTGGAAGGTGTTGTGTGTGGGGAGAGGAGAGGGAGGGACGGAGCTGAACCCCCAAAGCCGTCGAGGTGTCAGGGTCAGTTGGCTCGCTTTGGGCGCTTTCTGGGGGAGGTTCCATTGCTCCCACGCTGCCAGGCACCCCTGGTTCCAAGACGTAGGAAAGGAGAAAGGGCGGCCTGCCGCCAGCCCAAAGCCCCAAGGCGGTCGCCAGGATGCCAGGGCCCCAGACCCCGCCTTCGTCCGGGGCGAGGCCCCGCGGCTCGCCCCGGGCGGCCCCACTTGCGCGGCGCCGGCCGGCGCTGGCTCCGGGCTCCGGCCGCAGTGTCACCGCAGCGCCGGCCCAGCCCCGCCCGCGGCCCTGGAGGCTCCCGAGCGCAGGCCCGCGCGGAGCGCAGGTGAGCCCGCGGGGCTGGGGGCGGCGCCGCGGAGGGGTGGCTGGGCGGGGCGCCCCTCTCTTCTCCGCCTCTGCTCCCCTGACTCGCCGCCCGCGGCCGCGGGGTCCTCTCCGTGCGCTCATCCCCCACCTGGGCAGGTCGGGGTCCCGGAGGGAGGCTGGAAAGGGCTTCCCAGGGGGACAGGCGGCACGTGGGGGGAGATGCGGCCACAGCGCCCCTCCACCTCGAAGGCGGGCGGCGGAACTCAGACTCTGTCCCAGAAAAGGAAGCCAGCCGCCGGGGGTCCCGCGGGGTGGGCGTGAGAAGGCCTCCAGGGGCCTCCCACTGCAGAACGGACTGGAGGAGTGGGGATCCGGGCCCTGGGGCTGTTCCGGGTTCACACGCGGCCTGGAGGGGGTTAGCCCACCGGGACTGTCACAGCTGTTTGCAGTCTGGGCAGTTTGTGGACACGGACAGTACTCTGCCAGACTCAGGGTGCTCTCTTGGTGCGTCCTGCCAAAGGTCTTTGCTTGGTGGGGGCATCTGGACCCGCGGGGGCGGGAGGGCTCCATGCCAGCCCAGCACATAGTGGCTCTGGGAGGGTTTCTGTCCCGAGCAAATCTCTCTCTGGGCCCAAGCCCCCGGGGGTCTGGACACCTGGGCTCCTGGGAAGGAGACAGCCTCAACGGGCTCCTGGTGGCAAGTTGAGGTCACCCCTTTTCTGAGGTGTCTGTGGCCCAGCAGGCGAGGCCGAAGGTCAGGCAGGAGGGAGGTGGACAGGCCTGAGCCAGGGCCTGGGGAGGGGCACCCGTTTGCCCAGGGAGGGGGCAGGTGGGGCAGGTGGAGGCCCAGTCTTACCGACCTGCCTTGGCAGTGAGTGGGGAAAGAGCAAGGGTGCGCCCGGGGGACCCTCAGGTGCCACCTCTCCTGCGACGGCCCGCCACGGGTGCCAGGCAGTAGACGGGCCCTCCCAGGCCCCTGGCTCTCAGGTGCCCTCCAGGGCCCTCGCTGGGATCTGAACCAGACCGGGTGGACCTCAGCTGCTTCAGCTCCAGGAAGAACTCCCTGGGGGCTAAGAGTGGGGAGGCCAGTGTAGAGAGGCAGCCGCAGCTCTGTCCTGGGCCTTCCGAGTCCAGCGTGTAAGCTGCATGCTCCAGGCGGCCCCCCTGTGGTCCTGGGAGCTCCCTGGCTGCAGGGGTCTCTTGGCAGCTGGGGTGACCCCTCCCCAGCCCCGCGGCTTGCTGGGTGGGACAGGGCCTTCCTGGATCCCTGTCTGTCTTGAAAGTCACCAGGTAGGAGGCCACCTGGATGCCCCTACTGCTGCTTGACCCTGGCAAGCCCTTGGCCACCCCCCGTTTCTCCATCTGCTTTTGGGCAGAACCCCAAAATCGGAGGCTTTGGCGAAGAGCAGGGGAGGGAGGCAGAAGTGGGGCGGTGTGCCTGGCCTCCGTTTCCCCCGCCCCGTGGGGCCCGGGCGGGCAGCCCACTTCTGTTCACATGGAGCTGGGTTTCCCTGGGGACCGGTGGCCTGCCCCCCGGCCCCGCCCCCGGCCCTCCTGGCCACGGCGCGCTGGGGGAGGGGTGGACGTGGGGCCGCCTCCTGGACCCCTGCCCCTGGCCCTGCCTTCCCGAACGGGCGGCCTCAGTCCACTGTGGGGCCAGGATGGGAAGCAGCAGCTGCCCTCGGAGGAGGTGGGTACCAGGCCTGCCGAGGTCGGGGCAGGGCCAGGGATCGCTAAATGCGCCCCTCCCAGAAGGAGGAGGGAGGACCCCCAGGATGAGGAGCTCTGATCCATCAAGGTGACCCGGGTCTGACCCCAGGCACGGTGGCCTCCCTGGAGAACATAGGGCCGAAGGCTCCCACGCGGTAGCGCTCTGAGGGCCGCAGAAATCGGAGGGTTTCCTGGGCCTAAGGGAAGCCCCACTAAGTGGAGGGGTGCCAGGCCAGAGGGGAGGGGAGTGAGGGTGCTGAGCCTGGGGGCCGGGAGGGAGGTGTGGTCTGTGATGCCTCAGGACCCAGCGCCCTCTGCACGGGGGTTCCCAGCCCAGCGTGGCCCCTTTCTGAAGCCCCCCAGTTGTGTCTCTCTGCGCCTCTACCCGCAGCCTCATCCAAGTCCTGGCCCCGAAGCCGCCCTTCTCCCCGCAGGTTCCAGAGGCGGCTCCCGAGGGGGTGGCCGCTCCGGCATCTCTGAGAGCCGCGGGGGGTCCAGCTCCCCAGGGCGCAGCCTAGGCCTCCCCTGGACGCCACTCAGCGCCCCTGCCCTCCTGCCTGCGGCCGCGCCATGGGCGGCTGCTTCTCCAAGCCCAAGCCAGGTACCTCTTCTTTCTCCTCCTCCCCGCTCTGTCCCTCCCCCTCTGCCTCCGAAGTAGGTCAGACCGGAGGCAGCCGAATGCTAACACTGCGGGCGGAGGGGGGGGGGCGGCTGGAGCCCTCTTTATCTGGGGCTCAGGGTGCTGGCGCAGGAGATGAATGTGGGGCCTTTCTCAGAACGGGGAGGGGAGGCTTCCTCCTGCTGCTGGGGGTGGGGGCAGGGGGCCTGTCCCATCAGGGCTGGGGACGGGGGCTCTGGGGAGACCCCGGCCACCGTGTGACCCAGGGCACGTGAGCAGCCTTTCTGAGCCTCCCCCACTCACCCCCAGAAAAATACGCCTGAGCTCTCAGAACATCTCAGAGGTGGGGCAGACAGGTCCCGTCCAGCCATCTCTTCTGACCGCTGTGTGACCTTGGGCTGCCCCCTAGGCCTCTCTGGACACACTCCTCATTGGTGAAGGACATCCCCACCCTGCCTGGCCCAAGCACTTATCCCCTCCAGGCTGGGGGGTGGTCTGCTCTCCATGGAGACCCTTCATTCAGCCCGCACCCTTCCCCTTCTGTCCTCACAATACCTGGAGGGCAGGCATGCAGGCCCCACAACGGGGAAGGATCCGAGCCAGAGAGAGGGCGGTCCAGTGGCCGGTCAGGGCCTCCCCTCGCCTGCTCGCCCAGGTGCCCTTACCTGATAGCCGTCTGCTCCACGACCTGGAAGCCCGCGGGCCTTTTCTCCTCTCTCTGGGCCTGAGGAGGAACCTGGGGACAAGGCGGTGCCAGGCCGAGCAGACGCCCCCCTGCTCCCCAGCTACAGAAACCTAGCCCTCGGCGAAGGACCCATGCCTCTCGGCAGTGGCCTGGGTGCTGGGGGCCCAGCAGCAGGCTCCGTTAGGGGCTGCTGGGCTGGCTGGATGCCCTGGCAGAGAGGGCCACCTGCCACTTCCTGCAGAGGACCCCAGTCGGCGGGCCTGCCTCAGAGCCCCGGCCCCAGGCTGCGCAGGACAGGGGCCGGCCACTCTTACCGCACCAGGGGCACTGCTCTTGGGCTCAAATCCGGTGCCTCCTCTGGACTGTGTGGCCTCGGGCAGGCGACATCACCTCTCTGAGCCTCTGTTCTCACTGTGAAACGGGACTAGTAACCGTGCCCCCATGTGGGCTGGTGCGCTTGGCTCAGGGCTGGGCACCCAGGAGGCCCTCGCAGAATGCTGTTCTTCCCTCTCTGGGGGGCTGGGCTCCCTGTGGGCTGTGGCAGGGGGGCAGGAACGCAGCGCCCCGGGGCCACTCGGGGCAGGCCTGGGGTTGAGGCTCAGGAGTTTCAGCGTGTGGGAGTGAGAGCATTCCGGCCAGGAGGGTTTTCTGGGGTCCCCAGCCCACAGGGGACCAACAGGAGCGCAAGAGTCTTGTGCGGAGTCCCCCTTTCCACCTCCAGGGCCCCTGGGGCTCAGAGCACTGTACGTCACACCCCAGGCTCTGGGGGCCCTGTGCTCCTTGAGAAGCGCTCCAAGCCCGTCCTTTCTAAGCTCGGAACTCGGGAGGAAGCGCAGGTCTCTTGGAGTCTGGTCACCTGCCTTGGTCGTTGCTGTTGTTACACTGGGTCTTCATTGCTTTGCCCGGGCTTTCTCTAGCTGCAGCTAGCAGGGTCTGCCCTTCGTTGTGGTGCGGGGGCTTCTCATTGCAGAGCACAGGCTCTAGGCACGAGGGCTTCAGTAGTTTGGGTACACAGGCTCAGTCGCTGTGGTGCAGGGCTTAGTTGCTCCACAGTATTTGGAAGCTTCCCGGGCCAAGGATCAAACCCATATCCCCTGCATTGGCAGGCAGATTCTTATCTACTGTACAACCAGGGAAGTCCCTGGTCACCTTCTTTTTATTAGGCCACTAGTGCTACTTAAAGGCTTTCCCTCTTTGCCGTGGCCACCAGGAGGCTCAGAGCTGAGCAATAAAACACTGCTAACCAGCTTCACCTATTGGGCATCTGCTCTGAGGTGCACGTACTCTTCCCTTTGGCTGCGCTTCCCCAAGGAGGCGAGCTCTGTTCTTTGCATTTTACAATGAATGCATCCGCGGAGAGGGGCCGAGGGTCTCCACGTCTCCTGCCTTGACACCTCCCCACTGGCCTGCATCATTGAGCACCTTGGGCCTCTGTTGGAGGATGGAGGACGGAGAATGGAAACTGGGCTTGGCTGTCCTCTGGGCCCCCGCCAGGCTGCTCCTGTGAGCTCTGGTCTCTGCAGCGCACGTAACTGGTGTCAGCTGAGTCCAGAGTATTTTTCTTTTTAATTCTTCTGAAAACATACTATCACCATTACAGCGAGTGTGGAAAATGAAGGCAAAAACCCAGCCCGCCCAGAGGCCCCCACCTGACACAACAGCTTCAGCGGGATGTGTGGGTGGGCCCTTCCTGCCCCCTGGAATCAGGGAACCACGTTCAGCCCTGACTGCACCTGGGGTGGGGTGGGGGGCGCTGAGGTGGGGTGGAGGGATGAGAGGCCGGGCCAGGCTGGGGTTAGGGCAGCGTGAGGTGGGGGGTGGCCAGTGGAAGCGACTGCTGGGCTGTGTCTAGGACGGGCAGGGGTGAGCTGTGCCCGGAAGGGACAGGGGTCCAGGCAGAGGGGACCGCCCCCAGGCTCTTTGTTTCTTGAGGTCAGGTCTTGGGGGAGGGGTCCGAGGTTGGAGGAGGGGGCGCCCACGCTGTGCCAGGGCTCGGTGCCCTGAGCTCAGCCCTGCTCCCTGCAGCCACGGGCCAGGAGGCCGGATTATTGCTGCTGAAAATTCTGTTTATTGTTCCCTTCTAATTAGAAAAATACCCGAGGCTCATGGTGGGGAATTTGGAAAATGCAGAGAAGTATAAAGAAAGTGATAATCTTGCTAACTGCCCCCTCAGTCGGCCCCAGAAGAGGGGGGTATGCCTTGTGCCCTCCGCATGCACTGCCCGAGTGGGGTCCATCCCCAAGGCCCCCTGCACCCAGTACCTCTGGCAAATAATGAAGGGTTCTCCCGCTGGACAGAGCAGCTGTCTCCAGTTGAAATCACATAGCATATATACTTTTTTCTTTTAATTTTGAAAAAAACTCAAACCTCTGCAGACCTCGGTGACCCAGGTTCACTCAGGGACCGTGAGCCAGCTGTGTCCCGAGTCTTTCAGGCCACCCCTGTCCTCCTGGTGGCTTCGGCCTGGGGGTCAGCAGGGTTCCAGCCCCAAATTCTCACCTGCACCTGGGTTCCTGGAGAAGGGGCCGCTTCAGGGTTGAATGCGCACTGCTGTGCCCTGGCTCATTTTGTTAGTGAGAAAGAAAATGGGAGACATCAGGTCAAGCTTGCCCAGGGCCCCCCAGCACCTCCGCTCTGCCTCCCGCTGGAGGGGTGGGTGAGGGGTGGGCCCGGCTGGAGGCTCACCCCCACCCCGCCCGCCCGCAGTGGAGCTCAAGATCGAGGTGGTGCTGCCCGAGAAGGACCGGGGCAAGGAGGAGCTGTCCACTGGTGGCAAGGGCAGCCCCCGTACCTACCAGGGCAACGGCGCCGCCCGCCACTTCCACACGGACGAGCGCCTGCCCACCCCCCACCCCTACCCCGGCGCCCAGGACTGTGTGGAGGCCGCTGTCTGCCACGTCAAGGACCTGGAGAACGGCCAGTGGGTGCTGGGCCTGGGAGGGCGTGGGAGGTGGGGGTGGGGCACGGCCTGGAAGGGGCCCAGGACCAGCACTGCTGGGGGCAACCGCCCCAGAGGCTGCTGCTGGGCTGGGGCTGAGGGCTGCTCCCTGGCCTCTGAGGGCAGCCCCACCCTCCACCCCCAGGATGCGGGAGGTGGAGCTGGGCTGGGGGAAGGTGCTGCTGGTGAAGGACAATGCGGAGTTCCACGCCCTGGGCCACAAGTGCCCGCACTATGGCGCGCCCCTGGTGAAAGGTGAGGTGTCAGTGCCTGCGGGACGGGGCGGCCCGACGCAGGGCCCCGGGCCCCATCTGTTGGCGGGGTGCTCGTGGGCTGTGGGGATGGGACTGTGGTGCCCTTGGAGCTGGGCCCCTGCTGGTGGCCCAGCCCTGCCCCCTCCAGGAGTGCTGTCCCGCGGCCGGGTACGCTGCCCCTGGCACGGTGCCTGCTTCAACATCAGCACCGGAGACCTGGAGGACTTCCCGGGCCTAGACAGTCTGCACAAGTTCCAGGTGGGGCCAGGCGTGCAGTGGGGTGAGCCCTAGGCGGTGCGGGGGCCGGAGCACCCCAAGGCCCAGCCTGAGCTCCACAGCCCTTGCAGGTGAAGATTGAGAAGGAGAAGGTGTACGTCCGGGCCAGCAAGCAGGTGAGGGCTGGGGCTCAGGCAAAGGGAGAGGCGGTGGGGAGGGCCTCTGGGTCCCTGGGGTGGGAGGGAGCCTGGCAAGGCGGCTCGGGGGGCAGGCTAAGGGCTTCCCTAGTGCGGAAGAGGCACCACTGGGGCAGGAGAGCCCGCTGGGTGGGCACAGGGGGCGATGGCGGGGACCCCTGCTCCCAGCTGCCCCCAGCTTGTCGGCTGCCCTCAGGCCTTGCAGCTGCAGCGAAGGACCAAGGTGATGGCCACGTGCATCTCGCCAAGTGCCGGCCACAGCGGCAGCACCAACGTGCTGATCGTAGGCGCAGGTTGGTGGTGGGTTCTCGGGGGCAGGGTTGGGTAGGGAGGGGACTCCTGACACCCGTCCCCCGCCGTCTCCTCCGCTCAGGGGCAGCCGGCCTGGTGTGCGCTGAGACGCTGCGGCAGGAGGGCTTCTCGGATCGGATCGTGCTGTGCACGCTGGACCGCCACCTTCCCTACGACCGGCCCAAGCTCAGCAAGGTGGGCGGGGCGCGAATGGGGCTGGGCGGGGCGTGAGCGCTGCTGGGCGGGGCTAGACCCTCGCCCCTCAGCCCACAGTTAGGGCCCGCCCCCACCGGGGGGGTCCGGGCAGCTGCCCTCTCTGCTCGTGCCAGGCCCGTCTGTGGTGCCCAGGAGGTCTGGTCGGCGGAGTTCCGCCCTGGAGCCTCTGTGTGGCCCGGGCTGCACCGCACCCACGAGGCCTCGGTCCTCAGCTGCAAAGGGGACGGTGGCCGCCTGGCCCCGTCTCAAGCCAGCGTCCCCGCAGGCGCTGGAAGCGCAGCCGGAGCAGCTGGCCCTGAGGCCCAAGGAGTTTTTCCGAGCGCACGGCATCGAGCTGCTCGCCGAGGCCCAGGTGCGGATGAGGAGGGGGAGCAGGCCTGGGAGGGCTTCCTGGGCGCTGTGGAGGGCTGGCGTGAGGCCCCTGGAGGTATGGGTGTGCTCTGCAACCCCTGCCCAAGGGCCCAGGCACCCAGGGGTGCGCCAGGCCTGGGGGGGGGGGTCACAGTACACGCAGGGCCCCAGGGTAGGGGGGTGGGGCCTGGGGCTTCAGGAGGGCTTTGAGGATGTGGTGCTGAAGGGGGAGAGTGCGTTGCCCGGCGAGGGAGGAAGGTTCAGCGGGTGGTGGAGATGCCCAGAGGGCCTGGCGGGCGCCGGGCGCAGTGGAGGACCCAGAGGCCGCGCTCTGCCCCGCGGGCGCCTCAGGTGGTCACGGTGGACGTGCGGAACAAGAAGGCCGTGTTCAAGGATGGCTTCAAGCTGGAGTACAGCAAGCTGCTGCTGGCACCGGGGAGCAGGTGGGAGGGGCCCTGCGCCCCCCGCCAGGCAGGGGGAGGGCTCGGGGAGGATCGGGGGAGGCGCCGGGAGCCACCCCTCTCCCCAATTCTGGTCCGTCTCAGCCCCAAGACCCTCAGCTGCAAAGGCAAAGACGTGGAGAATGTGTTCACCATCCGGACGCCCGAGGATGCCAACCGTGTGGTGAGGCTGGCCCGGGGCCGCAATGCCGTGGTCGTGGGGGCCGGCTTCCTGGGTGAGCAGCCGGGGGAGCCCAGGGCGGTGCTGGCAGAGGAGGTGCAGGGTGCCAGCCCGCCCCCCACCCCCCGCCCCAGGGATGGAGGTGGCCGCCTACCTGACCGAGAAGGCTCACTCGGTGTCTGTGGTAGAGCTGGAGGAGACACCCTTCAGGAGGTTCCTGGGGGAGCGCGTCGGCCGCGCCCTCATGAAGGTGAGCCCCGCAGGGACCCACCGCGCGGGGGCCCTGCCTGCCCTGTCCCTCCCATGCAGCTCTCACCCCTGCAACCCCCGCCCTACCGCCTGGCAGATGTTTGAGAACAACCGCGTCAAGTTCTACATGCAGACGGAGGTGTCGGAACTGCGGGCCCAGGAGGGCAAGGTGGGCCCTTCTCCACCCCACACTCCCCCCCGGCCCTTCTGTCCCCTTTCCTGTGCCCTGGAGCTGCTCACACGCCTGCCACTCTCCCAGCTGAAGGAGGTCGTGCTGAAGAGCAGCAAGGTGGTGCGGGCCGACGTCTGTGTGGTGGGCATCGGTGAGTGGGGGCGGGAGGCAGCAGGGAGCGGACTCACCCCCCTCTTGCTCGATGCTGACCTTGGGCCAGCCCCTTCCCCTCCCCCAGCCTGCCTGACCATAGCCTCCCGTCAGGGCTCTTGGGGAGTCCGTGCTTGGCCTGGGCTGGCACGGGGCATGCTCCTAGGGACCCCTGCCCAGTGACTGCGTAGACACAGGTGAGGCTGTAGCTGGCCCCTGCTCCAGCTGAAGTGCCAGTCGGGGAAGGAGGTGCGGCATGCCCACCCTCACCAGGGCCTTCATGGAGACCTTCTCCGAGGTGGTACCTGAGGCCTGATGGGAGGCACCAGTGTCTCTGGGGGTCCACGCAGAGGGAACGGGCTGTGAAGGCATCAGCTGGGCTGGACTGCTGTGGACACAGTGGCCCTGTCCTGCCAGGCGCGGTGCCTGCCACAAGCTTCCTGAGGCAGAGTGGCATCGGTCTGGACTCCCGAGGCTTCATCCCCGTCAACAAGGTGGGGGCGCTGGGGCAGGTGGGCAAGCTGCCGGTGGGGATGGGGGAGGACCTGCTTGGGGTGCCTGTCCCACCCATGAGCCCTGCACCCCCCACAGATGATGCAGACCAACATCCCAGGCGTGTTCGCAGCTGGAGACGCCGTCACCTTCCCCCTGGCCTGGAGGAACAACCGCAAAGTGAACATCCCCCACTGGCAGATGGCTCACGCCCAGGGTACTGCCAGCCTGGAGGCAGCTGTAGGGAGAGGCTGTCCCGGGGTCCCGGCCTCCCCCAGGCTCACCCCTCAGTTGGTGCCCTTGGGTCCTGCTACCTGGGTCCACCATTCAAGGCTCTGCAGTGGCCCGGACGGCCAGCCTCACGCAGGCAATGGAGCCGGCTCACCACCACTTCCTTCTCTAGACCTCCATCCAGTGCCCTCTGGGCAACCAGTTCCGCCCACCACAGCACCCTAGCCCACTGTCCCTGCACCAGCCTCTCCTTTCCTGCTGTCCTCAGATATACATGTTCTGCAGAAAGTCCTCGCCAACCCATGCAGTCACCCAGGGACAGAGGGGGGTTTAGTAGGACTTGGGCCAGCACCCCACTGCATCCCCTTTGGGCCGCCTGACAAGACTCTGGGAACCTGGCTGCTGCCTGTAGGCCCCCGAGAAGTGCCCGTCTGGGCCTGGAAACCTGCCTGCCCCCCGACTTGGGCGGTCACTGCACACACCTGGTCTGGGCCCCTCAGCTGCAGGTACAGCCAGTTAGCTTCTCAGAGGCTGGATGGCCAGAACCCCTGCATCCCCGTCCCTTCCCTCCACCCTCACGTCATCTGAGCCTGAAGCCCCTTGCCTGGTGCCAATCTCTGCTCAGGTCCAAGGTCTGCGGTTGGTTCCAGGTTTGAAGGAACACAAACTGCTCAGATCAGTTCACTTCAGTCGCTCAGTCGTGTCCGACTCTGCGACCCCATAGACTGCAGCACGCCAGGCCTCCCTGTCCATTACCAACTCCCGGAGCTTGCTCAAACCCATGTGCATTGAGTTGGTGATGCCCTCCAACCATCTCATCCTCTGTCATCCCCTTATCCTCCCACCTTCAATCTTTCCCAGCATCAGAGTCTTTTCAGATGAGTCAGTTCTTCGCATCAGGTGGCCAAAGTACTACAGCTTCAGCTTCAGCATCAGTCCTTCTGATCTCCCTTAGGATGGACTGGTTGGATCTCCTTGCAGTCCAAGGGACTCTCAGGAGTCTTCTCCAACACTACAGTTGAACTTTTGAACTGCTCATATAATTAACATTTAACCAGGAGGGTCCAGAGGACAGCCGTCACTGCCAGCCAACTGCAGGGGTCCAACGGGGCCTCGATCAAACAGGGGAGCCACGCCCTCTTTCTGTTTTGGGCCCTGAATCAGCCTGTCCTCCCTGCTTCCCTGGACACTGGTGTCCCATTGTCCCACCTCCCTCCTCAGACCTGACTTGTCTGGTGAGGTGTCTAAGCCACACCTGACGTGGCGGCCCCAGGAAGCCAGGCCCTTTCGGACCCAGTCCAGGCACTGGACATCAGTGGCCAGCTTTGGGCCCCGCATGACCTCTGCCTCCATCATTGGCAAGCAGGGGTGGGCACTCTCCGTCCCTGCCCCACATCCCAGGGGTCCCTGGAGAGCAGGCGGGCAGGCAGGAGAGGGGTGGCAAGGGCTCGGGGCGGAGCGCTCACGACCCTGGGACCCACAGGGCGCGTGGCGGCCCAGAACATGCTGGCGCAGGAGGCGGAGATCAGCACAGTGCCCTACCTGTGGACCGCCATGTTCGGCAAGAGCCTGCGCTACGCAGGTACTAAGGGGCCCGGCCGTGGGCCGGGTCCAGGTGTGGCGGAGTGCGGAGGCGGGGCTAGGAGCATCCTAGGGGCTGGGCTAGTACTCTGGGGAGGGGCTAGAAGCATCCGGGGGCAGGGCCATGGCGGCTGCAAGTGCAAGCCAGGAGCTCGCTGGCAGCGGGGCCAGGACCCCCTTACAGGTCCGCCGGGGGTATCGTGGGAAGGGCGCTGCACGCGGACCTGATGAAGCCGCGACCCTTCCGTCCGGCCCACAGGTTACGGAGAAGGCTTTGACGACGTCATCATCCAAGGGGACCTGGACGAGCTCAAGTTTGTGGCTTTTTACACCAAGTGAGAGCCGCGGGGTGCGGCAGGCACTTGGCTGGGATAAGCGCTGCTCGGGAGGAGCCGGCTTCGCTGGGCGGTGGACCGAGGGGCAAGAGGGGGGCAGCTAGGCAGGAGGTGGGCCAGGAGAGGGGCACAGAGGTGGGGCACAGCCACCCCGCGCGAGGCTGATGCTTCGTCTCAGGTCAGCTCTTGGAGATGGGGGTTGACAGCCTACTTTTACACTGAGGACAGTGACACAGGTAGAGAGCGGGGCCCTAGGACAGGTCTCGGCCTTGAACTCCACTGGGCAGGAGCCTCATGGGGTCCTGGGAACAGAAGCTGTGCTGGGCCAAGGGGGTGCCAGGTAGTCAGAGCATTCCTCCGGTCCCAAGCGAGAGCCTCCCTGGGCCCAGCTGCATCCGGGCCTCCAAGGACAGGGGCTGCTGCTGGCCAGTCCTCAGGCTCGGCCACCTCTCCCTACAGGGGCGACGAGGTGATCTCCGTGGCCAGCATGAACTACGACCCTATCGTGTCTAAGGTGGCTGAGGTGCTGGCCTCCGGCCGCACCATCCGGAAGCGGGAGGTGGAGTGAGTGTGGGCGCTGGAGGCCACAGGGATGGGGCAGCCGGCCTGGAGGCCTTGGTTCAAGCTGTCCATGGCTGGAGCTGCCCCCACAGCCTCCCGGGGCTCTCCCCGTCCCCCCAGCTTGCGGCTCGCAGGGCTACGGTGTCATGTGGACAAGGGTTGTGGTTTGGGAGCAGGCTGCTTATCTGTGCTCTTGTGGGGAGAAGGGAAGGAGGCCGTGTCCAGGGCAGGGCCAGTGCTGCAGGGAAGGGTCAAGACCCACCGCCCGGGCAGTCACTGGGCCTGGGTTGCCCCACTGCCCAGAACACAGCCATGGGGAAAGGTGACTTGTGTTGCTCCTGGGGACGCCCTGACAGAGTCCTGGGGTGGCTGCTCGGGGTCTGAGGGACACCGGACAGCAGCCGTTACTGCTGGAACCTCATCCTGGCACGGTGCCACTGGGACCCACCCTGTGGACTCAGCCGGCCTGTAGAGACCCCCACACCCCACGCCCACCCCACTGCCCAGGGCCAAGAAAAGCCTGGAAGCCACAGGATAGGGGGGCTCACGCTGAAAACGGGAACAAAGTGGGGCAGGAATGACACACTGTCTCCCTGGCCTCTGTCTCTCCCTCTTGCCTTCGAGAAGGCTGTTTGTGCTGCACAGCAAGTATGTGCGTCCTCTCCTTCCTCTGAGCCTTTCCCACCTCAGCCCGGAGCCTGCGCCTGGTGGTCTCCCCTTCTGCCCAAGGGCACTTCCCGCCAGGCACACATGGCTGCACACAGCCCCCTGCTGTCTTCAAGGGCCTGCTGCTCCTGGTGCCCGGGGGAGCCGGCTGCCCTCCGTCCTCATGCTTCCTCCCTCATTTCTACAGGACCGGTGACATGTCCTGGCTCACAGGGAAAGGCTCCTGAGTTTGCACACAACACGGGCTCGCTGGGGCACCAGGGACAGAGGCCAAGCCCTGGGGGGCAAGTGCCAACCTCCAGTTCCCCAGGACCCCCGGCGCAGACCCTGAGCGCCATCGCCCCCTAGAGAGGCCTCGGTGGCCTCCAGGAGATGCTCACCACCCAAGGCCTCCAGTACCGACGACGGCTGGCAGGGAGCGGGGGGCGGGGTGGGGCTTGCCTCTTCCTCTACTGGGACTGGTCCCCTGCGGGACCCTGCAACGTACTAGACATTACCTTAACATTAAACGCACACATTTGCAGATCTGTGTGACTTCCACTATACCTGAGCAAACTCTCACGAGGGAGGAAGCAGATCACGGGGGATACAGGCATGGCCAGAGACCACCGAGGAGGCGGCGGCTGATTCTGCACCCCCGGGGGTTAGGGAAGCCCTCCCGCCCCGACCAAAGCCCTGGGTCTGGATTTTAAAGGAAGGTCACTCCAGGCAGAGGGCCACGTTAGGGCCGAGGACTGGGTCTCATGGCAACCTAAGCTTCCTGAATGCCCATTTCGCAGATGAAGCAGCTGAGGCTCTGCCTAGAGTAGTACCGCGAACCCAGAGCCTCTGCGCCACGCTGCCTCGCAACGAGAAGGAAGGCCGAGGGGAGCGCAGACGCGGGGGCCAGGTGCCCCGGGGGCCGGGCCGGGGACCCAGCAGGAAGGGGACGGCGGCGGGGACCGCGGGGGCCCTGCGAGCCCGGAACCCTTCCGTCCGGGATCCCAGGCGCGGCGGACAATCGCGACGGAGCCACGCGCGCAGGGCACGCCGGGAGCCGCGCCGGGGACAGGCGGGCCGGGCGGGGCTTGCCGGGGCCACGCACTATGGAGCGGGGATTGGGGGGTACTGCGTGCCCACGCGCCGCGGAAAACATTTCTGGGGAGACCACCATGAGCTCGCCGGGCAGGCCCGCCGGTAGAGTCCACGCGAAGCTCGCCCAGGAGTGCTGGCGGCGCCGGCCGGAAGTGCGCGGCGGAGCCCGGAAGTGCGCGGCGCCGGCCGGCGCAGGGCTCGCCGGGAAATGTAGTTCCGCGGGGACAGCTCGGGGCGGCGGTCGCGCGGCCAGCGGCCCCGTGGGCCCATCGGCCGAGGACCCGGCATGGCGGGGCCGGGCGGCTCGGGCGGCCCGATCGGGGCCGGGGCGCTGGCCGGCGGCGCGCGGTCCAAGGTGGCCCCGAGCGTGGACTTTGACCACAGCTGCTCGGACAGCGTCGAGTACCTGACGCTCAACTTCGGGCCCTTTGAGACTGTGCATCGTTGGCGGCGCCTCCCGCCCTGCGACGAATTCGTGGGGGCCCGGTAAGGCGGGATGGGGAGTCCCGGGGACGGGGGTGTCCGAGCAGGTCCCCGGCGGGGCGCGGGGGCGAGGCCGGGCCGCGCTGTCCCGGGCCCGGCGCGGTACAGTTTGCAGGGGGATGGTGGTGGTGTTCAGGGTTAGGGGAAGGGGCTCCCGAGGGGGTCCCCGAGCGGGATGGCCGGGGCTGCGGACTAGGGTCACGTTGCGTTTGTTGGTCTGGAGCTGGAGCCCCGGGGCTCCGCAGTGGGGTGGGAGAGTCAGGGGTCCCCACCCGCAGAGCCCTTTGGGGGTGCGGGTGGAACTTGGGAGTCTCCATCGATCTTGGGGGAGGAGGGTTGTTATCCGACTTAGGTGGCAGCCCCCGCGCCGAGTCTGATTGGCCGGTGCCCCCGGGGAGGGTCCTGGCCTGACCGCCGCCCGCCCCCCTGTCTCTCCAGGCGCAGCAAGCATACAGTGGTAGCCTATAAAGACGCCATCTATGTGTTTGGTGGAGACAATGGGTGAGTCTGGGAGGCGCGGGGAGGCGGGGACTTGGCCTCAGCAGCGCCACTGCCACCCTTCCAGGTGTTAGCTACGCCCTGGGCCCAGACTTCTGAATCCGTGAGGCTCCCTCAGCAATGGGGAGCACACATGCAGGTCACAGAACTGGCCCTGTCCTTCCGTGTGAGTGGACGAAGCCTTGAAGGAGACACGTCCATCCTGGCGAGCACTCTGGCCAGGCGCTGCTCCTTCCCCACGCCTCCCTCTGGGCCACGGCCACACACTCCCGGGTGGCTGACAAGGTTCGGAGGCCACAGATTTCCCGCCTTCCCACACTTCTCACTTGCGCAAGGGTTTCCCTGCGTCTCGCTGCACATGCCTGGCAAATGGCCTTTCCTGGTGGCCCATCTCTACCCCACGGACCATTCACAGCTTAGTGGTGGCTGGCTTCCTCCCGTGAAGTAACAGCCAAGGCGGCCCTTGGTTTGTGCGGCTGCATCCTGCCGCTGGCCTGTTTCCTCCAGGAGCTGGATCTCCCCTGTGGGACGGAGCTGTCTTAGCAAGGGTGGGGCCCTCCCAAGTGCAGCACAGCAGGCCGGCAGGCTTGTTCTGCACCCGGAGAGGGGTATGCGGTCTGCCCAGCCTCCCTGGAGGGGCTGAGGACCTGAAAGATGCGTGTAAGTGAGCCAAGCTGACGAGGAAGAGTCTGGAGCAGGGGGATCAGTGTGGCAGAACTGTGCTGCCTGGAGTCTGCTGGGCTTCCCTGCCGTGTCCACCTCGGGGCTCTGGGGGGTTGGGAGCCAGCTGGGTGTGGGGCTGAAGTTGGGCTCCTGGGCACATGGGGCTCGGTTGAGGTCAGCTTGGTGGCTTTGGGAAGGTGGCTTCAAGCCTCCACTGCACCCAGGTCTTCTCTGTTGAAGGTGGTGTGCCTCTCCCTTGCTTTTGCAGGTGCTCCTGAGGGCCAGTGAGCCCCAGGCTGTGGGCGGCCCAGGACAGAGATGTCCCTGGGGGGCGGGGTGCTGTGGGCACAGACTGATCCCGCCCTTGGTCCTGTTGCCTCTCTCCACCACACACTGGCCTGTAGCTCAGGCAGGCCTGGCCTCTGACTGGCCGCGGCTGTGGTCCCACGGGATCCCTCTGTGGGGCCTGCACACTGGGAAGAACGGTCTCCTGGGCATTAGCCCTGGCTTCCAGCCTCTCTGCCCATGCGCAGCCAGTTGGAGTGTATTCCTTTTTGGCTCATAACCCTGGCATGGTCCCCTCTGTCTGGGGAAAGGTGCACGGCCTCCTGGCAGCATGTGAGAGCCTTCACGCGTGTGTCCACACTCCCCCACCCTCGTCTGTGTGGCACTGCACACTGCCTCGCTGTGCCCTGATTGCACGTGAGGACTCTCCCACTGCTCAGCCCCTCCCTCTGCCTGTTCCCTGCTTCCCACCCTCCCTACCCCTCTCTAAATCTCCTGGGATCCAAGCCTCCCCCCACCACCCCTTGGACCAAGTGGCCTAGCTGGCGGCTCCCCTCCACTTCCGCACCTCTTACGGGCTCCACTGGTCCCCAGAGTACCCAGATGTTTGTTCTCTGTCTCCTTGGCTAGGGCTGGCGCTGTGTCCCAGCACTGACAATTCAATACATGTGTGTCATTTGCGAGAATGAAATGCGGAAGAGGCATCCATCTCCAGGGGTTTACTGCAGCCTGAGGGAGACTCCCCCAAGCCAGAAAAGGCCTGGTGGCCAGCACAGGGCGGGTGGTGATGAGTCACCCACCCTGTGCCCGGGACAGCCTTTGAGTGACAGCTATGTAGCTGGAAGCACAAACATTTTCTCTGCAATGTGACACTAAGAAACAGAAGCAGGATTTGTCTCATTCAAGTTGTAACTTTGTAAAGACTGAGTGCAAAGGTGGCTTGTGCCGCCTAGAGGGGTGCAAATGGGAGAGGAGAGGGACCACAGTCTCCTCTGCTACTCCGCCCCGGGGCCACGTGGCCTCAGGCCCTTTGGTGCCCCAGGCTGTTTGCTGAGTGGGGAGCAGGGGCACAGGCCTGGCCCGCGGGCAGGGGAGCTGGGCTGCTCCTCCCTCTTACTGTTAAGTGCTGGGGGGTAACGTGTGGGTGTTGTTAGGTGGCCTGTGGATTTGCTTTGTGCTTTATTGTATCTTGAATGTGGTTTTTACCTTGGCTCTGCACTAAGGAGGTGACAGGAAGAGAAAGAAGGCAAGAGGCCTCCCTGACCCACTGTGGCCTGGGAGCGGGAGTGGGGGTGGGGGGTTTGGAGCGGGGTGGGGGGTGGCCGGTGAGGCATGAAGTGCCCGGAACCAGGCGTGCGTCCTGACCCCGGGCAGGCTGGCCCCGCCTCCGTGGCGGCCCTGGGGCCACATCCACGGGAGCTCCCTTGGGGTCCCCTCTCCGGCCCCTCGAGCGTCAGCTGGTCGCCGAACCCGCTGAGCCTCCTAGACAGCTGCCCTAGCCCAGCTCGGCACCCACCTGCCGGCCCCCGCTGTTTTCCAGGAAGACGATGCTCAACGACCTCCTGCGCTTCGACGTGAAGGACTGCTCATGGTGCAGGTGGGTGCCCCTGCCCCAGGCTGGAGCGCTGGCAGGGCAGAGCCACAGGGGCCTGACGACCGCACCCAGCCCCTCTAGTGGCCCTGGCCACCGCCCTTTTCTTTCTGGTCTATGGCTGAGATTGGTTTTTCCGAATCCTGTGATTTTAGGGGATATATCTGATCCAGTTGTGGGTCCTTAGGCTCTGCTTCAGGATAGCTGTTCCACCACCACATCCACCTCCCAGGCCAGGGGGGCTGCTGTGGGAGCCGACTAGGGGGCCGTGAGCTGACGGGTCCTTCCGGGATGGTCTCCGCCACTACAAGGGGGCCGCCTAGGGGCCGACAGCAGCTGCTCCCCGCTCTCCCTTCCCCATGGGGCCCATCCCACTCCAGGAGACCCCGCACCGGCAGTGGGCAGCCCGCAGGTCCTGGCTCCTTCCCCTACTGTATGGCCTTGGGCAAGACACCTGCCCTCTCTGAGCTCTGGATGTTGGTGCCCATATGCTGCAGTCCAGCCCAGCTGGGGGCAGCTCCCAGCTGGGGGCAGCTCCCAGCTGGGGGCTAGGAAGTGTTGGGCTTTTCCTGACCTGTGCCCGCTGCCAGCCTCTGCAGCATCTGGACTCCGCCTCCCGCAGGGGCCTCACCGCCCTCACCTTTGACAGGAGGATGTCCAGGCCCGGGGTGTGCAGGGGCACCCCTGCCCGGACCCCCGGGTGGCGCTGGGGTCACTTCAGTTTATGTGTTGTTTGTCTATCACTTGATTATAACGTGTGTCCAAGAGTTATGGATGAACTGGAAAACCCCTCTCAAGACTTCGAATTCTTGGTTAAAGATCGCTTCAGTTAAAAGTCTGAAAAGGAGCAGCCCCAGGAAAGCAACGTAAATGGGTGTGATTCTGTGAATAAGTCACATGGAGACTGCCCTGCAGAGCACGGTTCAGCCTGGGGCTCGCAGGCGTGGATGGCTCCAGAGTGGCCAGGATGCCTACCACGTGATCCCACTACAGAAACGTGTTGTCTGTCTGTTCAGTCCTGTCTGACTCTTTGTAATCCCATGGACTGCACGCCAGGCTTCCCTGCCCTCCACTATCGCCTGACATGGGTTTGTGCTACGCTGCTTCAGTCATGTCCGACTTTTTGCCACCCCTTAGACTGCAGCCCACCAGGCTCCTCTGTCCATGGGATTCTCCAGGCAAGAGGACTGGAGTGGGGTGCCACGCCCTCCTCTAGGGCGTCTTCATGACCCCGGGATCGAACCTGGGGCTCCTGCCGCTGGCTCCTGGGGCTCCCGCAGTGCAGGCAGGTACTTTACCGCTGAGCCACCAGGGAAGCCCAGTATCTCTGAGTTTGCCCAAACCTATGATGTTCAATGAGGTGGTCATAGAGGGTTACAGAAAACTGCTCAGAGACATAGCTGTGGGAGAGGTGGCTGCACCCTCACCGTGTGGGCGCCGGTTCCCAGCAGAGGGTTAGATGGTAAGTTTCCGTGGTTTGTTTTGTTTTTTCCTTATTTGGTTTTCTTTTTTTTAAGGCTTCTCTCATGAGACAGGTATTACTTTCAAAACACAGAAGTAGGAGGCAGTTTGGGGGTGATGGGGCTGTCCGCTGCTGACACCTGCTGCCCCTCCCCCCCAGGGCCTTCACCACCGGGACCCCCCCGGCGCCGCGCTACCATCACTCGGCCGTGGTCTACGGGAGCAGCATGTTCGTCTTTGGTGAGCGGCCCCTCCTGCTGAGCGTCAGCCCCGGGCTGTGCTGGGCCAGCGGGCCCCTGCCCCGACTGTCCTGATCTCGGGGGAACTGTCTGCCTCTGCAGCCCAGCTGCTGTCCCCAGAGCCTCGAGCAGGAGCTGATGGGCGGCAGGGGTCCTGGGGACTTGCTGACCGAGACCAGACCCCGCCCCCGCCCCCAGGTGTGCAGACTGAACCGACACCTTGGCCTGTGAGGGCTTCTTGCTCTCTTCACAGGGGGCTACACTGGGGACATTTACTCCAACTCTAACCTGAAGAACAAAAACGACCTCTTTGAATACAAGTTTGCAACTGGCCAGTGGACAGAGTGGAAAATTGAAGGCCGGTGAGACTGTGCTGAGAGCTCTGGGGTTGTGCGGGCTGCCGTGCCGGGTCTTGGGGGTGGTGGGCCTGCACTGGCCTCAGTACGACTGCAGATGAGGGGGCCTTTCAGGATGGCCCGGGGGTGAAGACTTGGCCTTCTGAGTCAGGGGGTGGGTTCGAACCCTGGTCGGGGAGCTGTGATCCCACTTGCCTCGGCCAAAGGACAGAAGCATAAAATGGAAGCGGTGTTATGATAAATCCAATGAAGACTTTAAAAGCTACAGATGAGGGGCCTGAGGTCTGAGAGAGAGGGTACGCAGTGGCACGCTGGGAGTCAGTGTTACCTGCCAGCTGGTCCTGTCTGCGCATCCCTGGCTCTTAGACCCCCTGGATGCTTCCAGAGGGTAGGCAGACCCAGTGTTCTGCGGGTGGCGCTTCTCTGGCCCTGTTTCGCAGGCACCCCCTAGATACCAGGCCGGGGCTTGGAGGGGGCTCTCTGCCCTTGGATGTGTGACTCCTTGTCCAGTGGCCTGGCCTCGCGGGCTCAGCCTCTGCCAGGTCCCTTATTCCCAGAGCCTGGGTCAGTGGGTGTGGGCACGGCCGCCCCTGGGGCAGTGGGGCTCACAGGGCTGGGATCTGGGCTGCTTCGGCTCAGCTCCGCCCAGGCTGCCTCCCAGCCCTGCCCTCCCTTTGCTCCAGGCTGCCAGTTGCCAGGTCGGCCCATGGCGCCACGGTATACAGCGACAAGCTGTGGATCTTCGCGGGCTACGACGGCAACGCGAGGTAGGCGGCGGCCCGGAAACGGCCCTCCTGCCCCGAGGAGGGGGCGTGAGCTGGGGGTTTCTCAGGAGGGTGGGTGTGTGGATGGAGCTGGGGGAACAGGAAGACGGACAGGGAGCCCCCTGCCTGACCCCCACCAGGGACAGGAGCTCTGGCACCCCTGAAACCCCTGGGGCGACTGGAGGCATGGTGGGCCCCCCACGTCTGGGCTGCTGGCCAAGGATGTTTAGGACCAGAGCTGTGTCCTCAGAGCTCATGGTGGGGGAAGCAGGCTCCTTCTTCCTGTTGTGGAATGTTGACTTTGCTGGGTTCTGATTCCATAAACACCAAGCGCTCAGCCCCCAGGACCTCAGCCAGTTCCGGAAGCCCCAAGGGCCGCGGGCTTTGTGGCGGCCCCCGGGGCGGCCTGGCCCTGCAGAGACTCAGGGCAGCCCCCAGCCGAAGCCCCCACCCTAAGGCCGCTCTGTAGTCCCCTGGTCAGATTCCCTCTGGGAGCCTTCTGTCCTGGCCGGCCCCAGGCCCACCCTGCCTGGCAGCCCAGCTGCGGGGTCCCCCCCCTGTCCTGATGCAGGTTGAATGACATGTGGACCATCGGCCTCCAGGACCGGGAGCTCACATGCTGGGAAGAGGTAAGGGGCACGGGGCTGGGAGGCCGCCCTCCTCCGGGCCTTGGCCAGGCCGAGTGACCACGGCCAAGCCCGTGACTGCCATAGTTGGGGACGATGCGTCCTTCCTCACAGTGGGGGCGACTGCTGTTGTGGGTCCTGGGTGGTCTGTCCACCCGCTGCCCTGCCTCCCCTGTCGTGAGGGCTTCACCCCAAGTGTTCACCCTGGGCCCATTCATGTGGGGGCTTTAAGCTGTTGTGCAGACGTGGCCCCTCATCAGGGGTGAGCGTAGCCCCAGCTCAGCGGCCCGGGCCAGGTGCAGGGCTGAGCGGCTTCCCCACCACGCAGGTGGCCCAGAGCGGCGAGATCCCACCCTCCTGCTGCAACTTCCCCGCGGCCGTGTGCAGGGACAGGATGTTCGTCTTCTCGGGCCAGAGCGGGGCCAAGATAACCAACAACCTCTTCCAGTTCGAGTTCAAGGACCAGACGTGAGTGCCCTGTGGGCAGGGCCCTGTCAGCGCCCCACACCCATGCCCGGGGGCTGCCCCTGTGGGCCTCACGCAGCTGGCCTCCTTAGCGCAGGGCCCCAACGCAGCCTGAATGGACCTCCTCTTGGGCCCAGCGAGAAGACAGCCGCCCCCCAGCCCTCCACTGCTGCCTGCTCCGTGGGCAGGGAGTGAGGCTGCAATGGACCCCACAGTGGTCCTGGAGGAGCCAGACAGGGCTGGTGCCAGGGTGGACTGGGGTGGGGGGCTCAGCACCCAGGTGGAGGCAGCAGGGCAGCGGGAGCCCTGCGCTGGAGGGTCACACGCAGTGTGCCCCCGCCTCGCAGGTGGACACGCATCCCCACTGAGCACCTCCTCCGGGGCTCCCCGCCGCCCCCGCAGCGGCGCTACGGGCACACCATGGTGGCCTTTGACCGCCACCTCTACGTGTTCGGGGGCGCGGCTGACAACACCCTCCCCAACGAGCTGCACTGCTACGACGTGGACTTCCAGACCTGGGAGGTCATCCAGCCCAGCTCGGATAGCGAGGTGAGTGCGGCTGGCCCACGGGTGGCCGGGGCCAGAGCCGGGAGCTCCAGACGGCCAGCAGGAGCGAGGCTGGGATGCCCAGGGCCCTCGGCCCCGGCCCAGCTCCTGTCCTCTGCCCTCCACGTGGCACCTGTGGATTAAGGTGCTGCTGCACTGCGCGGGTGCTGTGCCGGGCACATACCCAGGAGGTGTGTGTGAATGAGGCTTGGATCCTGTCCGGCCCCTCCTACACCCACGCTGTGGCCTCAGTGCCCATCCACAGCCTGGACGGGCCCAGCAGTGGCCTCCCGCCGCCTGCCCAGCCCTGGCTGAGGGGCTCTGCGCGTGCCTATCGCCCCCAGGTTGGCGGGGCAGAGATGCCAGAGCGAGCATCTGCTTCCGAGGAGGTGCCTGCCCCCGGCTCCGAGGAGCGGGCCGGCTGCAAGAAGTCCCGGGATGTGTTCGGCCTGGACTTCGGCAGCACCACCTCCAGGCAGCCCTCCCTGCCGGCCTCGGAGGTGAGGCCCGGCACCCTAGCGGCCCCATCCTTCATGCCTTGGAGCTGGTCGTGTGATCAGGAGCCCGAGGCTCGGGGGTCAGCCAGCACGTGAGGGGAGGCCTAGAGCCCACGCCCCCTGGCCGGGCGCAGGGGTGTAGCACGTGGCACCCAGCGCCTGTTGCAGCCACAAGGTCTGTCCCTCTTGCTCGCGTACACAACGTCCCCTCCCCCAACACGGGGCTTTTCTAGGGGGGCGTGGTCTCCTGTTCCGCGAACCGCCTCCCCTTCCAGGCCACTGGTGCCATCCTTGCTTACAGCCTGGCCGGCGTGGGGCCTCAACCAGCCCCACCGCCGGACACCCGCGCCTGCCCCGTCCCCTCTGCTGACTCACCCCTCCCCACTCAGCTGCCCAGCGGAAGGCTCTTCCATGCGGCCGCCGTCATCTCGGACGCCATGTACATCTTCGGGGGCACAGTGGACAACAACATCCGAAGCGGGGAGATGTACAGGTTCCAGGTGGGGCGGCCTGCCGCAGAGACCCTGAAAACCGAGCCCGGGGCGGGGGCGGGGGGCTTGTGGGCACGGGGGGGGGGCCGGCCGGCCCCCACTGAGCGATCCGCTGGCGGCGGGGTCTCCGCCGCAGTTCTCCTGTTACCCCAAGTGCACGCTGCACGAGGACTACGGGCGGCTGTGGGAGAGCCGCCAGTTCTGCGACGTGGAGTTCGTGCTGGGCGAGGTGGGTGCCCCCTCCAGCCCCCGGGCCTGCCGGCGGCCCCTGCCCCGAGCGCCCACCCTCCACCGAGCCGTGCCTCTCCCCGCAGAAGGAGGAGCGCGTGCAGGGCCACGTGGCCATCGTCACGGCGCGCAGCCGCTGGCTCCGCAGGAAGATCGCGCAGGCGCGGGTGAGGCCGCGTGCGCCCCGCACCGCCCCTGCCCCGGCCCGCCCGCCTCTTCCGCGGCGCCCTGAGCCCCGCTTCCTCTGCCCACACAGAAGCTGGAGGAGGAGGCGGCCCCGGCGCCCAGGGAGGGCCCCGGGGCCGCCGCGGGAGCGGCCCGGCCAGCCCTGCTGCGCGTGGCCATCCGCGAGGCGGAGGCGCGGCCCTTCGAGGTGCTCATGCAGTTCCTGTACACGGACAAGATCCAGTACCCGCGGAAAGGTCGGCGCGCCTCAGCGGGTCGGGCCGGGGGCGGGCGGGCCCGGGGGAAGGCCTGCTGCTCCAGGGCCCCGGCCCCCCACCCCGCGCGGCCCGAGGCTCAGGGGGCTCTGGGGGCGCAGGTCACGTGGAGGACGTGCTGCTCATCATGGACGTGTACAAGCTGGCGCTGGGCTTCCAGCTCTGCCGCCTGGAGCAGCTGTGTCGCCAGTACATCGAGGCCTCGGTGGACCTGCAGAACGTGCTGGTCGTGTGCGAGAGTGCCGCCCGGCTTCAGCTGGGCCAGCTCAAGGTGCAGGCGGGGGTCCCCCGCCCCAGCGGCCCCGCCCCGCGCCTCCCTCTGCGCCCGGCCCGGGGAAGCCTGACCCGGCGCCCTCCGGCTGTGTGCGCAGGAGCACTGCCTGAACTTCGTGGTGAAGGAGTCCCACTTCAACCAGGTGATCATGATGAAGGAATTCGAGCGCCTCTCCTCCCCTCTGATTGTGGAGATAGTGCGGCGGAAGCAGCAGCCGCCGCCCCGCGCTCCCTCCGACCAGCCGGTGGACATCGGTAGGGAGCCCACCTCTTCCCCAAGAGCAGAGGGCACCTTGGGCACACGGTCCAACTGCAGGCGGCTCCTGCTCGGGCAAGGTGGAGCCCCACCAAGTGGGCTGGGCGCCAGGGCTGTACCTCCGGGGGCCGTTCCTGGGGGCACCGGGCCCTGATTGGCGGCTGCTGCCCTGACCAGGGAGCCAGGCCTGAGGGCCTGTCATTAGTGCCCCAGCTGCTCTTCCAGGTGCGCTCAGGTCTGGGGCCTGGGGAGGGGTGGGCGGGGCCCTCAGATACTCAGTGCCTCCCTGTCCCGACCCCACCCAGCCGGGAAAGGGACCTTAGGCTCCTTCACCCTCAGCCCCGGCTCCAGGTGACACAGCTTACGAGGCTCTGGCACAGGGGTGGGGAGGGCTCCAGGGGCCAAGTCAGAGAGGAGGTTAGGCTGCAGGGTGGGGGGTGGAGCCCCAAGGGCCAGAGCTGGGCCTCTGACCGGGGTAGGGCCTTGTTCAGGGGGTAGCATGTCAGATGCACAGGGTCGGGTCTCAAGCCCTAAGTCAGGAGCAGCCCTCCAGCGCAGGCTCCCTCCACGCCCCCAGGCACATCTCTGATCCAGGACATGAAGGCGTACTTGGAGGGCGCAGGTGCGGAGTTCTGTGACATCACTCTCCTGCTGGATGGGCACCCGCGGCCAGCCCACAAGGCCATCCTGGCCGCCCGTTCCAGGTGGGTGGGGTGGCCCCCGGGCTCCAGCGGCCTTGCTGAGGGCCGGCCGCCCACTCCAGGTGGGTGGGATAGCCCCTGGGCTCAGGTTGGGTGCTGGCCACCTCGCTGAGGGCTGGCCTGCCGTCTGCAGCTACTTCGAGGCCATGTTCCGGTCCTTCATGCCTGAGGACGGCCAGGTGAACATCTCCATCGGGGAGATGGTGCCCAGCAGGCAGGCCTTCGAGTCCATGTTGCGCTACATCTACTATGGCGAGGTCAACATGCCGCCCGAGGACTCACTGCATCCTAGCCTCAGGGTTCCCAGTCACTCCCAGGCAGCTTTGGATCCCGCTGGCCCTGCCTGGCTGGGCAGTTTCCCAAGGATTCCTGGTGGCCCCACCTCCCCTGAGTTCTCTGGAGCAGTCGGTCCAGCTCAGAGGGGTCTGCAGCCAGGAGGGATGGGAGGATTCCGAGGACGGGTGGCTCCTGGCCATGTCCGCTCTGTGCTGCTCGGAGCACGGGAAGGCAAGGATGGTTCTGCAGGTGTGTGGGGGCTTTCCTTGGGAAAGGAGCCTGGGGTGTTCTTTGGATCCTGAATTGGACCCTGAACGCCCGAGTGGTTCAGAGCCCAGGAAGAGGGCAGGTCTGCTTGCCTGGATGGGAGCCCGGCGTCCTGGTGATGGGCAGGCCCCTGCTGTCCTAAGGCGGTGGCAGCCCAGGCTCAGGGTGGCCCTCCCCGGGGAGGGGAGGCAGGCTCACTCAGCCGGCAGCTCCTTAACCAGCCCCTAGCTACCTGTTTTCGGCGCCCTACTACTACGGCTTCTACAACAACCGGCTGCAGGCGTACTGCAAGCAGAACCTGGAGATGAATGTGACGGTGCAGAACGTGCTGCAGGTGGTGGGCCTGGACCTGCGAGGCAGAGCCTCGGGGCAGCAGGGCGGGGCGGGGTGGGGCGGGGCGGGGGCAGCGCCTCAGGGAAGCCGCTGTTGCAGATCCTGGAGGCGGCAGACAAGACGCAGGCCCTGGACATGAAGCGGCATTGTCTGCACATCATCGTGCACCAGTTCACCAAGGTCAGGGCTCCCCTCCTTGGTAGCTGGGCGCGGGTGGGGGTGTGGGAGACTGGAGCCTGGCCCCTTGCAGCAGTGGGCCCTGGGGATAACTGGATGGAGAGGCCCACCCACCGGCTGCTCCTCGCCCCCCAGAAGACTGAGGTTCCCTGGCCCGGGTCAAGAGGGATCGCCTGGCTCCACCCTCTGACCTCCGGTTGCCCCCGCAGGTTTCCAAGCTGCCCACGCTGCGCTCGCTGAGCCAGCAGCTGCTGCTGGACATCATCGACTCACTGGCCTCCCACATCTCAGACAAACAGTGTGCAGAGCTAGGGGCCGACATATGAGGGCCTGGGTGGTGCTGCCCCGCCCCCCGCTGCAGGCTGTGCTGGTCACACTTGGACCTGCAGCTGAGGGCTCCAATACCCAGAGCCTCCTAAAGGGAGCCGAGCGGACGCAGGGGTCCCACACACCCCATCTCACTGCTGAGGACAGACGTCCCCCAGGAAGCGGACCGCGAAGCAAGTCTCCGGCTTGCAGCCTCTCGCAGGGTGGGATGCCAGGGCTCAGTGGCGAAGACACCACTGAGGAAGGGCCTGGTCAGGGCCCAGAGGGGCCGAGGAGCCCCCTAGGGAGCTGGCTTTGGGTCCCCCACCGCGCTGCAGGGACCCAGCACGGCCTCTGCCTCCCGCCACTGGGTCACATGGCCAAGACGCCTGGATGACACTCGTCAAGGCCGGTGTAAGTAAGGGTCCTGTCCTGCCCCCCCAGAGCCTGGGATGAACTGTGAGGTGTGAAGGGCTCCGAGCTCAGCTCCCAGCCTGAGGCCTCAGCACCTCCAGACTGGGCCGGGCATCCCCCAGCCGAGGTGCACATCGGGCCCCTGGGTGCCCCCAGAACGAAGTCCGACGTCCTGGGTTCCTGCCTGTTCCCACCAACTATTTATTGTCAACAGGCTTGCTTACATTAAAGCCACAGCAGTGCTACCTGCACCCACCGTTCACGCGCAGTCCCTGCTGTGGCTCAAGCCCCAGTCCTCCCGAGGCCAGGCCAGAATGTGCCAGCCGCTCCCCAGCCCCATAGGGAGGGCTGCAGGGAGGCCTGAAGGGGGCCTTGGGTCTCGCCCTTCCTTCCCCTCAGTGGCTGCCTTACTCCTGGGCTGCCTGGGGGCTCCTGCCTGGGTGGGGCCAGGCCAACCTGTCTTCTGTCCTGAGTCCATCCCAGTGGGTAAAGAACCATTGTGCCTCCCTTCTGGGAACTACAGCTGTTGTGCCCAGGCTGCCAGAAAGCCACTTTGGAGGAAAAACCTCCCTCTTCTGAGCCTTAAAGCTGGTTTCTTGCCTCGGGCTGTGCCCCCAGGGTAAACATGGCCTGCCACTGCTCTGGCTGACAGCCCTGGTGTGGCGGGCAGGTGGACCACCTTAGGTGAGGGGTGCTCACCTGGAAGCACAGCAAGTTCAGCAACAGCCTGAGGTGGACCTCGGCTGGCCTGGGGGCTTGGGCATCACAGCTGCAGGGCCGAGCTCTCTGGGGGGCTACAGACAGTGGGGGAAGATGGGCGTGGGACCCAGGGAGCGGGTCCCCAGCCCTCAGCTGAGCCAGAGCAGGGCTTCTCTCCAGGACCCCCTTTATTGTGGCGGGCACAGCTCAGGGCAGCTCCCTCTCCAGCGGCTGACCCCTCAGGCCACACCACTGCTCAGCTGCATGGCAAAATCCTGGACGTGCTCCTTCAGGGTCTGCCGGGCATCGGCCTGGGCCCGCTTCTCCCGCGCCCGCTCCTGCTGCAGCTTGGTCAGCCGCAGGCGCAGCCGCTGCTCCCGCCGCTTGCAGGCCTGCAGCTGGCGCTGGGCCTTGTCCAGGGCGTCCAGGGCAGCCTCGGCCCGCCGCTTCCAGAGGAGGGCGCTGCCCACCTGGTAACTATGCTCATTCTGGATGTAGGCGCCAGCGGGCGGCGGGAGGCGAAGCATGTAGGCCGACGGCGAGACGGGGCGTGGCTCCAGGGGGGATGGCTGATGCTCCGGAGAGGGCTGGGCGCTGCAGCCCGCTTCATCTGCCTGGGCGCCCAGGGGCCCCAGGAGGTCGGAGAAGGGGCTGCTGAGGCCAGGCTCCAGCCTCCCGGCCGGGGAGGCAGACAAAGCAGCAGGTGCCGATGCCTCTTCCACAGGAAAGCAGGCAACGTCGGCAGGGGGAGGCGGGGAAAACGGAGCGGTGGGCCCTCGGCCCTCAGAGCAGCTGGAAAGAGACGGAGAAACTGACATGCCGGGCGAGGCTCAGGGCTCCCCTAACCCCATCCCTGAACGCACTCCACAGGCTCGCAGCCCCGTCCAGTGAGGCTGTTGGCCGGCACCCTGAAGCCCGGTCCCTTGGGGGCTGCACACGGCAGGACACTACGTACCGCTTCCTGCATCGCCGGAGCCGGCTGACGTCAGGGGGGCCGGGCGGGTAACTGTGCCCCTTGGTCTTTGTCCGGCGCAACTTCGAAAAAGACTCAAATATGGTGGGAACCGCTCCCTCCTTCAGCCTGTGATACCCACTGTGGGGAAAGGGGTCTCAATGAGACAGAACGGAGCCTTGCCAGCCCAGGCGACCTGCAGGCCGCAGAGCAGGCTGCCACCCTGCCCAGGTGGGAAACGGGAGGCACCGTGCCGACAATGAGTCCAGGGAATTCCCCACGTTAAGGGCCCCCGCCAACAGTGGAAAACGGGGCAGAAGAACGGATTTCTTCCGTGCCTTTGCTGAGAGGTCTGGGGTTGCTGGGAGCGGGCTCCGGCCGGGACCAGTGTGGCAGGAATGGGGCTGGGGTCTCACCGCCCAGGTGCGTCTGGAGCGGAAGGTGAGGTTCCGAGGCGGAAAGGAGCAGGGCTCCTCCGGGGCCTCCCCACCGGCCACCCACCCCAAAGCCCACGCCCTCGGGACCGCAGGCTGCCGAGAGGCCCACCTGATTCCCACCAACTCAAAGCAGTTCTCCTCGAAGTGCTTGGAGCAGAAGTAGATGTACTCGGACGCCGGGTCCCACAGGCCCTGCCCGCTGGGGTCCAGTCGCTGGCAGTTGGCCAGCCACAAACCCCGCCTCGGGTTGTCCTTCTTGGGAAGCCTGCGGGGTAGCGAGCCCGTGAGCGCGACGGGAAGGTGCGGCCCGGCTCATACCGTCCGCAGCCCTCGAGCGCACCCCGCGCGCGCGCAGACCAGGAAGCTGAGGCCCCCGGAGAGACACGCGCGGTGGGCATGCTCGCGCAGCGGGGACGCCGCCGAAGGCCGCGGCCGCGGGCCGACCCCCACCCCGCCGCGCCCCGAGCCCGCCCCCTGCCCCGGCGCGCAGGCGCGTGCGCGGCGGCGGGGCGGTCGCATGCGCAAGGGGCCCTCCGACCGCCGGCGCGCACGCGCGCTGACCTGTGGAAAGAGATGCCGCGGTTGCGCGTCTCGCGCGTGTCCCGTGTGCAGCAGCCGGCGGCGGAGCAGTGACGCGGCATCTGGGGCAGAGGCGGGAGCTCGGTCTCGGCGGCGGGCGGGGCGCTGGCCGCCACCCGGACCCAGGCGGCCTCGGCCTGGCAAGTCTCCCCGCCCGACCTCTCCGAGCCCCGCCCCAGCCCGCTCTTCCGACTCCTCTCTGCGGCACTCACGGTCTCGCCATTGCGGCGCCGCCGGGGTCTCGCGAGGTTTCGCTCGCGGCGGAAGTCGGGACCATAGAGACGCGGAAGCGCTCCGCGCTCGCAGAGGGGCGGGTTCCGGAAGTGGCAGGAAGGGGCAGCGGGGCTCGAACAGGCCGCCGGGATCGGGGCGGTGCCGACAGAGCCCGCGCGCACGCTTCCCCAGGAGAGGCGTTTGCCCTGGGCCGGGATGGAGGCTCTGATGCCGCTTCTCCGAGGAGCTCAGGTTCACGCGCGGCAAGCGCGGCGGGCGCCGACCCGAACACCCGCTCCGGCCCGCTTCCTGCCCCGACGTTTGTAGGTGGAGCGCGCGTCCCGGATCCGCCCCCCGCAGCCCTTTTCCGGTTAACGCGGCAGCTGATGCTCTGCCTAGCTGGACAGACGTGCGGCGCTGCCGCAGCGCTGCCGGGGGGACGAACGCGGCTCTCCCCTAGGCTCACTTGGAAAGGCGGGATCTGGCGGGTCTTAGGCACAAGGACAGCACACGCAGATGATGCTCAACACAGAAACTTTAATAGGGAAACGCATCCGTGAGGGGCCATCGGGGAGGGGGGCTGCGGCGGCCCTTCAGTACTCCTCGCCTTCCTCCGCCTCCGCCTCCACCGAGTCCACGCCCACCTCTTCGTAATCTTTCTCCAGCGCCGCCAGGTCCTCCCGGGCCTCCGAGAACTCCCCCTCCTCCATGCCCTCCCCCACGTACCAGTGCACGAAGGCGCGCTTGGCATACATGAGGTCGAACTTGTGGTCCAGGCGGGCCCAGGCCTCGGCGATGGCCGTGGTGTTGCTCAGCATGCACACGGCCCGCTGCACCTTGGCCAGGTCCCCCCCGGGGACCACCGTGGGGGGCTGGTAGTTGATGCCCACCTGCCGGAGAAGCAGAACACGGGGGTGTGGGGACTGTGGCCGCAGAGCTGGCAACTTGTTTTTACACGTGGGGGCCACGGACCCACTTTAGACGATGCCCTGTAGGAACGGGTACTGTCCTTCTAGCAGTATCTGCCAGGGTTTAATATCCTACAGTTTCCCTTTCTGAACGTAAGATTTCAGCCTTCTGCATGACTTTAATATTTTGCCTCATATACACTTTTATAATGAGAAAACCTAATGTGAACGTGGAAAAAGCTTCCACTTAAACGGTGCACCCCTGGGAAACGGCTGTCAACACGGGGTGACGTCACCCTCAGAGTGACAAGTGGGGATCCATCCCCGTCCATCACGGATGCATCTGTCTTCCGTGGGGACAGCAGCGTGACCTCCTGTACCTCCCCCACAGACTGGCCTCCCCTCTGGCTCTCAGACTCGGCCAGGAGGGGAAGCCTGGGCACAGTACCCGGCACCCCACACAGCACTGCCCAGCTGAGAATGCCTTGGATGGCAGCCTTGCCTTCCAAAGGTCAAAGGAAGGGGACTGAGAGGAAACCTCAAGCCAAGAAGAATGGAAGAAGACGACGACTCCCCTGGTGGCCCAGACGCTGCAGTTTAACGCAGGGGCCAAGGCTGCTATCTGCCCAGGGACTAAGCCCCCGGGCCGTGGGGCATGGCAAAAAAGAGCTTTCAACCCCAACCTACTACCTAACCTCGGAAGCCTGCAGACATCTACGGAAGGTTTAATTCCGTGGATATTCCTGACTGGTGAAACCTGTTACGGACACGCGCTATCCCTTTCCATGAGACACTACATGCGTCAGGCGTACACCCTCAGGGGGTCCCTGTCGAGGTGTCTTGAAGTGGGGCTGACAGAGGCCAAGGGGGTGCAACAGCGTGGCCGTGGTCAGAGGCAAGCGCTGGGATTTAAAATGGGAAAGCGAAGGCCCACACACGCCGTTGCTTGTCCCTAGATTCAGTCTGCAAAGACCCTGGAGATGGCGACTCCCAGCACACCCAAGGGACTCATCGGGGCTCAGGCAGCACTTTATGTACTGCGGATCAGTTGTGCAAAAGGACTCAACGAAGAACAGGGTGCAGGGTTAACAAGCCCAGGCGTGGCAAGGCACTTAGCCTGGTGATCTCGGGTCTAAAGTGAGACATTCTGGGACCTGGCTTCAAATTCAGGATGCTCTTCTCTGGGCAGACGTTTCACTGTGACACTAAACACAGTTGAAGGAGCCACTTAATTATTAGTGTGATTTTGTATGGAAGGCAACCTTCTAAGTCTGGCTTGGAGAAACAGCAGTGAACCACCCTTGGTCCCACAGAAAACACTACACAATGAATAGAAGAGTCTCTACAAAAGCATAAACGCTGCCTGAGATTCTGTGACCACTGGTGACTGACGTAACGGGAAAGCGAAAGCCATTATTTCCGTCACAGAATGACACCCCAGACTCTGACAAGGTTCTTGGGCGAGCAGCGGGGAGACCTGAGGACGGACAGGCCTGCAGTCAGAGGCCTGAGGGCACCTCCTCCCGTCACTGACCCCGAGGCTGTCAGGTTCTAAGAGCCGTCTCAGCCTGTCTCTGAAGTGTAAGATACTAGTCGTGTTAGCCCATGAGCATCGGGGGTCGGTTGTGAGCAGTAGCGGCACATAAAGGGCGGGTCAGGACCAAGGCATCCGGCACACAGATTACTAACCTTGTGCTCCCTGCAGCCCGGCTGCCCTGGACCGGGGCCTCCACAACGGTCCGCACCCCGCCCCAGGGCCGGCCGCGGGCAGAGAGCTGCGCACACGCTACCGCCCCGCCTACCTTGAAGCCAGTCGGGCACCAGTCCACAAACTGGATGGTGCGCTTGGTCTTGATGGTGGCGATGGCCGCGTTGACGTCCTTGGGGACCACGTCCCCCCGGTACAGCATGCAACAGGCCATGTACTTGCCGTGCCGAGGGTCACACTTGACCATCTGGTTGGCCGGCTCGAAGCAGGCATTGGTGATCTCGGCCACGGACAGCTGCTCGTGGTAGGCCTTCTCGGCCGAGATGACCGGGGCGTACGTGGCCAGGGGGAAGTGGATGCGGGGGTAGGGCACCAGGTTGGTCTGGAACTCGGTCAGGTCCACGTTGAGGGCGCCGTCGAAGCGCAGGGAGGCCGTGATGGAGGACACGATCTGCCCGATGAGCCGGTTGAGGTTGGTGTACGTGGGCCGCTCGATGTCCAGGTTGCGCCGGCAGATGTCGTAGATGGCCTCGTTGTCCACCATGAAGGCGCAATCTGAGTGCTCCAGGGTCGTGTGCGTGGTCAGGATGGAGTTGTAGGGCTCCACCACGGCCGTGGAGACCTGGGGGGCTGGGTAGATGGCGAACTCCAGCTTGGACTTCTTGCCGTAGTCCACCGAGAGCCGCTCCATGAGCAGCGACGCGAAGCCCGAGCCAGTGCCGCCCCCGAAGCTGTGGAAGATGAGGAAGCCCTGCAGCCCCGTGCACAGGTCCGCCTGCGGGAGGGAGAGGCGTGAGTCCGGGCCACCCGAGCCACCAAGAGCCTGGGCCTGCCCTCCCGGCCGGGGGGGACTCCCCCGGCCCTTCTCACCAGTTTGCGGATCCGGTCCAAGACCAGGTCGACGATCTCCTTGCCGATGGTGTAATGGCCGCGGGCGTAGTTGTTGGCCGCGTCTTCCTTCCCGGTGATCAGCTGCTCCGGGTGGAAGAGCTGCCTGTAGGTCCCCGTGCGCACCTCGTCTGCGGGGAGACAGCGGCCGGGCTTGGAGGACGCCAGCCTCACCCCCATGGCCGGGTCCGGGACCCTCCCGTCTGCAGGCCTGCACCGCTCCTCCCAGCCAGGGCTCAGGTCTCCCAGGAGAGTCTCTGAGACAGCACGGCCCACCTGCCACTTCTGGCTCCAGGAGGGTCCAGTCAACCCGGAGAGCGAGCCCCAGCGTGGCCGGTTCCCGAAGGACGGGAGCGCCCAGGCGGTTCTGTGTGCGCATCTTGCCCACACCCGCCGCTCCACTCTGGGCCTCACTGGATGGCCCTGCCACCCTGCACGGTGTCAGCCTGACTGCCCCGGGCACCCTCTGTGGCCTGGGTCTCACGGGCTTCGTGGGGACTGTCCATCGTCCCCTGGGTGGTGGCTCCCCTCGGTGGGGGCTCCCCTCGGAAACTACCTCAGGCTTCTGACCTGGAGGCACGCAGCGAAGGTTCTGGGCTTCCCTTGCCAAGTGTGAGGGCACCTACCGACCACGGTGGGCTCCAGGTCCACGAACACAGCCCTGGGCACGTGCTTGCCGGCCCCGGTCTCGCTGAAGAACGTGTTGAAGGAGTCGTCCCCTCCGCCGATGGTCTTGTCGCTGGGCATCTGGCCGTCGGGCTGAATCCCATGCTCGAGGCAGTACAGCTCCCAGCAGGCATTGCCGATCTGGACGCCCGCCTGCCCCACGTGGATGGAGATGCACTCGCGCTGGAAGCAGAGCAGACAAGTGAGGCCCCAGGACGAGGTAATGGTCTCTGTGTGGCATGCAGATGTAACTGAGTGTTTGTATGTTCCTCAGAGTGTCTCAGGCTTTCTCAAACCTTGTTTTCACGAGCCTTATGTCACCCTTTTAGCCTTGGGAAAACTGGCTTGCTCTGAAGCACCTTAACTGACATAGTGCCAGAATTAGCCCTGAAGCCTACGTGTTTGTTACCATACGTAAATTCAGTTACTTTAAAACTTGCAAGCCATACAATGTCAATAACAACTCCATGTTATGGCTAGTTACTGTACAAAACCATTTCGATTATGTTCTGACCAAAGGGTAAGTGATAGTGGAGCTAGGAAAAGTGGATGGGACGCTAAGTCAGCGTTCCACCTGCCCCTTTAGGTCGTTTCAGTCCAGCTCTGTTCCAGGCTGACCTGTGTAGACTGTGCCCCCCAGCTTCTGGCTGCGTTAGCCCATGTCAGCCAGCAGCAAGAGATGGAGGACAGAGGAAGGTGTGGTCAGGGTGCTTGCTCTTGGCTGTCTTGGGTTCCTTTTCAAGGGCACAGACTGTGGGCGGTCAGAAACCTGGCTGCTCGGCCCCTGTAAGCGCACTCGGCCCTCACTCCCTGGAGCCTAGGAGTTACTGGCTCCCTGAATGCCACACATGCTGGGACACTGCACCATTCTCTGGTGGTTTCCCTAAACCCTGCCCATATCTCATAAGTGCTATCTTCTAACAGACTGTACTCGCAGTACCTATTAAATATTTTGAATGTACCTTCTTTCCTGCTGGGAGTGTAACTCTACATTCCCTAACTGTCTGGCTGATTTTAGGCACACTGTCCTAACAAATACATAGAGGAGATCAAGTGAGACCTGAGGAGTGCCACCCACCCTAAATTCTAACGTATAGTCCTAGGAGTTTGGTCCTGTTTTCTGTCACACAGCCACCATATCTGAGACCGATGTGAGGCAGCGGTGCCTGCACCTCATCCCTGAGGGAAGCACTGGGCTCTGCGAAGACCTTCTCCAGTGACAGGGCACTCACTGCTCCAGAGGAGACTCTAACAGCACCCTGGGAAGGCCTTCGAAATCTGCCCAGCCACACGGTTTTCAAATCCAGAATGCAGAACAGCTTTGAATGCAGAACAGCTGCATTTCACAGAATGCCTGTGTCACTCTGCTTGCTCAGCCCCAGTGTGATCAGGGTCAGCTCTGTGACCCAATGTCTTCATTTACAAAGCGTTGCTGGGGAGCTTCGTGGTCAGCAGAGGCCATGTCCACCTGACTAACAATGAAAGGAATCGCTTGGGGAAATCATTCCTTACTGTCTGCAGAAACGCAAGCGCACTGCTGTCCTCGCCTGGGTCACTGAAGTCTGGTTAACAATATTCCTGTCCCCGGCTCCATTTCCTCTCCGAAAGCTCCCCCAGACCAAATCTTGTACCCCCGGTTCTCGGTAGATGATCTCCTTCCCGAGCTCGCCCCCACACACCCACACAATATCCAGAGGCCCGCACTGCCCACTGTCCGCGCCCCGGGGCTGGACCTGGGGCTGCCCGCCTCCCCTGCGCCCTGGGGCCACATGCTAAGGCGCGCCGGCCTCCGAGGCCCTCGGACGTCGATACTCTCGGGAACGACGGCTCCGCCTGCGCCGTTTCTCTTCTCCGGCCTCTCCGCGACTCGCACTGGAGCCCACAGGCGCTCCTCCGGCCTCCTGTCTCAGCCCGAGACCAGGGGCTCGACGTGCAGGCCTGCCGCCACCCGCCAGACGCCGCTCCGTCCATCCGTACCATGATGAGCTCAACCGCCGCCGCCGCTGCACAGACCTCAACCGCTCTCGCCGCCGCCGCCGCCGCTCAACTGCCGACGCCCAGCCACGCGATCCTCGGACGAACGCCCCACGTCGGCGCGGACCGCACGCCGCCGCCGCCGATGCCCATTGGTCCAGAGCCCCGTGGGGTGGGGCGGAGTCGAGCATCCCGCCTCTGATTGGCTCGCACCGGACGCCCGGTGTGTGGCGCGTTCTGATTGGACGTGGGGTTGGCGGGAAGGCTGCGGCGCCGCGGAAGGCTGAGCGCGCGTCGTCCCCTGCGGGGTCTCCGCAGGCCCGCGCGGCCCGCCCTCGCCCCTGCCGCAGGCGGCCTGGCCGGCGCCGCCTCCCCGCGGGCCTCGCCCGCGCCTCCCGGTTAGCTGGGGGCCGCCTCCCGGTTAGCTGGGGGCCGCCTCCCGGTGGCTCGGGGCCGCCTCCCGGGGGCCGGGGGCGCGCGGCGCTCGTGTAACGCCTCGCGCGGCTTCTCGCAGGCTCTGCAGGAGCGCGGGGGCGGGTCCCTGCAGGGCGGAGGGCGCCGAGGAGCGCTGCCGCGTGGCAGCGGGGAGGGCGGGCTCCTGGGGCGCCTCTCGGGCGCGGGGCCTGGCTCCCGTTCCCCTCATCAGCTCGCGGCGCCTCAGCTTAGGGCGTCGCTTGGGTGTGGGGGACCCTCCTTCCTCAGGCGCCGAGAACGCTGCAGACTCGAGGCCTGTGCTGCCGGCCTGGTCTGAAGTGCGACTGACTTTTCTGATTGTAAAAGTAACACAGACTGAGTGTGAAGAGTAGAAAATGCAAAAAAATGGAAAGGAAATCAAACCCATAAAGCCACCACCTAGAGATAAGCATTGTTAACGTCCCAGGGTTGTTTGGGGTCTTTTTTTTTCCTGCTAGCATATACATTTATACATTTATTTCACACAATACAGACTAAACTATATATATATATATATATATATATATATATATTTTTATGAGACACAATGTACGTATTGGACAAGTCACCCAGTTAAAGAGGGGCAATATGTGGTCTTTAGTGAACTTCTCTCTCTCCGGGTAATGGTTCATCCATGTTGTCGTACCTGTCTTTACTTCATTTCTTTCTTTTTTCTCTTAAACTACTGCATGAGACAGTTCGCACACCAGACAATCCATCTATTTAAAGTACACAATTCAAATACTTTTAGTATATTACTGAAATTGTGCAACCGTTACCAGAATCAATTTTAGAACATCTCCATCATCCGAAATTTCATCCTTTTTATTGCCAAGTAATAGTCCATTGTATAAGTACACGACATTCTGTTTATCCAGTCATCAGCTCATGGGTATTTGCGTTTTTTGGATATTATGGATAACGCTGCCATGAATGTGTATGTTCAAGTTTTTGTGTGGGCATGTTTTCATTCTTCTAGGAGTACAAATTCGGGACGTAAATGAGAGCAACGGAAGGCCCTGGTTAGTACTGACGTCTCAGTCGCTGTGAAGGCCAGCTCTGTAGGACTTCACCTGGTTGACATGGGGCCTCAGTGCACTCACGTGTTGAGAGGCACCTTGAAGTTGAAGTGGCTCGTGGGAGAGAGAAGGAAGTCACATAACACATCGTCACTCACGTGGTCTGAAGATGGCCAGCAGTTCTTTTTTGTACTCCACTCTGCGGGCAGCCGTCTTTATGCAAAGCCCTGGAAGGATGATCTTCACTGAACTGGCCAGGTCATCAAACTCTCTGTTCACCTGGATATCCTGAGGAGAAACCCATCACCAGGCAGGATGTTATCGCTTTCTGAGAACTTGACTGTTTTACTCACACACACAAGGTCTCAAAGAGCCTCATAGGGCATCATTTGTCCCAACTGTAAACACATCCTGAACAGGCTTTGACTCAAGCCGGGATTGAAATGAGTCAGAAGGAGACTAAGCAGTGACTTGTTACCAGACTTCTCATGACTCGCATTTGGGGAGTCTCTCGTTTATGTTTAAGTGCTTTAGAGAAGAGTGATATTTTTCCTACATTAAAAGGCAAAATTGGAACTTCCCTGGCAGTCCAGTAGCTAAGGCTCTGTACTGCCAATAAAGGTGTTTTTTTAAAAGGCAAAATGGAATGAAACAAGGTTCTTGTTTTCCGTGCAGCCCAAGTGAATTTCCAGCTCTAGGATCCACTTGCAAGCACTACTGGCTGGGAGGAGGGGCTGCCTTGCAAGGGCTGAACCTGCAAATCCAAACATCAGTGAGTAGTGAGCATCGTGTCTCTGAGCCATCTGCTCTCTCTCTGCCAATGAAGAACCCAGGCAGGGGTCTGAGGTGACACCACCACGACACCCCACACAGGGGCAGGAGTGGGGTCAGAGTGGCATCTGACTGGAACTCAGAGGCATCAGGTTGGAGCTTGGGTGTGGCCACACCATATACCTGTGCCAGGCACCCTGTCCGATCCCCACTTCTTGCCTTCTAAATGGAGAAAGTCATACCTCCCAGGGCTGTTGGGAGGGTCAGAGACAAGGTTTATGAGAAACTCACAGAAAAGTCCAGCAGCTCCAGTGCAGACTGTGGATTAGCCTGGACAGACTTGAGCACACTAGAGCAGCCTTCACTTCGCATGGGATTCCTGGACACCTGAGAAGCACAAACGTCCCTCAGTGAGGGACCCCCAAGCCCAGGGCAGCGGGAGGGATCCCCCGTCTTTGTTGTGGCTCCGGACCGCCCCACTCTTGCAGGTCATAAGGCTCCTCCCTGTGACATGATGCCTCCGGTGGTGCTGGAACTGGGACTAATGGAAGGGAGTGGACACTGGCTGCTCCCCCACCCTGCTCCCACTCTGTGTCAGGAATCAGAGACACATGAGACACGCCCTGCCCTTAGAGAGCTCACTGTTGCAGGGAGGAGAGGAAAGGAAACAACAGTGCTGCCTGGACAGCACCTAGAGGCCCCTGCACCAACCCCCCTGGAAAGTGAGGGGTGGGTGGGATGGAACACCCGAGCAGAGCTTTGCAGGCCAGGCAGGTTGAGCTGGGTGTTTCAACAGGAAGAGCCACAGGAGCAGAGCAGGGCTGAGAGCTTGTACTGCACGGCTGGGAAGTTGCAAGCAGCTTGGGCTGAGAGTCTTTTCATGCTGTCCTGGGGTTCTCAAGGCAAGAATGCTGAAGTGGTCTGCCATTCCCTTCTCCAGTGGACCACGTTTTGTCAGAACTCTCCACCATGACCCATCCATCTTTGGTGGCCCCACACGACATGGCTCATAGTCTCACTGAGTGGACAAGGCTGTGGTCCCTGTGATCAGTTTGATTAGTTTTCTGTGACTGTGCTTTTCATTCTGACTGCCCTCTGAAGGAGGAGGATAAGAGGCTTATGGAAGCTTCCTGATGGGAGAGACTGACTGTGGGGGAAACTGTGTTTTGTTCTGATGGGCAGCGCCATGCCCAGTAAACCTTCAATCCAATTTTCTGTTGATGGGCAGGGCTGTATTCTCTCCTTGTTGTTTGACAACAGACTGTTTCCAAATTGGGAAAGGAGTAGTCAAGGCTGTATGTTGTCACCCTGCTTATTTAACTTATATGCAGAGTACATCATGAGAAACACTGGGCTGGATGAAGCACAAGCTGGACTCAAGATTTCTGGGAGAAATATCAATAACCTCAGCTATGCAGATGATATGACCCTTATGGCAGAAAGTGAAGAGGAACTAAAAGCCTCTTGATGAAAGGGAAAGAGGAGAGTGAAAAAGCTGGCTTAAAGCTCAACATTCAGTAAACTAAGATCATGGCATCTGGTCCCATCACTTCATGGCAAATAGATGGGGAAACAATGGAAACAGACTTTCTTTTCTTGGGCTCCAAAATCACTGCAGATGGCAACTGCAGCCGTCAAATTGAAAGATACTTGCTCCTTGGAAGAAAGGCTATGACCAACCTCAGTTCAGTTCAGTCGCTCAGTCGTGTCCGACTCTTTTCGACCCCATGAACTGCAGTACACCGGGGCTCCCTGTCCATCACCAACTCATGAATTCACCCAAACTTATGTCCATTCAGTCAGTGATGCCATCCAACCATCTCATCCTCTGTCGTCCCCTTCTCTTCCTGCACTAAATCTTTCCCAACATCAGGGTCTTTTCAAATGAGTCCGCTCTTCGCATCAGGTGGCCAAAATATTGGAGTTTCAGCTTCAACATCAATCTTTCCAATGAACACCCAGGACTGATTTCCTTTAGGAATGACTGGTTGGATCTCCTTGCAGTCCAAGGGACTCAAGAGTCTTCTCCAACACCACAGGTCAAAAGCATCAATTCTTCTGCACTCAGCTTTCTTTATAGTCCAACTCTCACATCCATATGTGACTACTGGAAAAACCATAGCCTTGACTAGACGGACCTTTGTTGACAAAGTAATGTCTCTGTTTTTTAATGACCAACCTAGACATCATATTAAAAAGAAAGACTGAAGGCAGGAGGAGAAGGGGATGACAGAGGATGAGATGGTTGGATGGCATCACTGACTGAATGGACATGAGTTTGGGTAAACTCATGAGTTGTTGATGGACAGGGAGGCCTGGTGTGCTGCAGTCCATGGGGTTGCAAAGAGTCGGACATGACTGAGCGACTAAACTGAACTGAACTGGGCTGAGAATGAAGGGCCTCAAGGTGGGGAGGAGGGTGGGGCTGGCGGAGAGCAGAGCCGAGGTGCCGTGAATGAGCAAATGACTAAGCTTGGAGTTTTTCAGAGAGATTTAAAGCCGGACCGTTTCCTGTTTAGGAAGATCACCTGATAGCAGACAGGAAGGAAGGGCCAGAGAGGTGAGCAGGAGGGGAGGAGGAGCAGGGGGCAGGCCCGTCCCCCCCTCCCCTGGGAGAAGATGTGGAATGAGGGAGGGGTCAGCACTGGGCCCCAGCTGACAGGCTGGGAAGGAGCCCCCCACCCAGAGGCAGCCCTTAGCCGGGAGACAAGATCAGATTCGACTCCCAGAATCCTGTGCGCCTGTTCTCATCTAGGGGACCGTCCAGCAGGTGGCTAGAAATGGAGACTCAGAGCTTAGAGGGAGGTCTGGGTTCTACTCAGGGGCAAGAGTGAGCCTCAGGCTGGGGAAGCAGGTGCTGCTGGGGCCTCCTGTGCCCCCAAGGGCCAAGCAGGACTGATGTCCCCGGACTCGCTGGTGCTGTGCTCCGAGCACGAGGAGCTGGCACAGAGGTCCTCCGGCCTCCCTTCACTGTCTTCTCCTCCCAGTGGTCAACCATATCCTCCCCACTGGAGACAGAACACCCGCATTGCCCCTGGGTTCCAGCAAGGCCGGGGGAGCCGAGGGGAAGCCCGGTGGGCCTGGGGGGAGTCCGAAGGAACTTGTGGGCCAGGCCGGAGATGGGTGAGTGGATGAGGAGCTTGCAGGAGGAAGCCGGGCGCCACCTCCCCCGTGTGCCCACATCCACTAGGGTGAGATGTGGCGGCGAGGGGGCTGAGTGGGCAGGCACAGGCGAGTCCGTGCCGGGGCCTCCTCCATCAGGCTGGCACTCACAGCAAGGATCCTCAGTGTCTGGTTGACGCGCAGCCCCAGGCCCAGGCGCAGGGCTCCCGCCGCAGAGATGCGGTTATTGCTGCAACAGAAAGGCGTGTGCCTTGTGCTCCCTTGCAGGCAGCTGTGCAGAGCCGCACTGCCCCAGGGCTTCGGCTGGAGCTGCTGGTGTAACCCCCAGGTCCAGCCACCAAGCACTCCCCCAAGCCCCTGGGCAAGTCAGTTTGTAGAAGCTTCACTGGCGTCTCCAGTGTTCAGGGCACAGCAGATGTGCCTAGAGGGTTGTTCCCCCTCAGCTCCACCCCCAGTGGAGACCAGCTGCTGCTCTCTGGCCCTCCGCGCTCAGCAGGTGCTCCCCCTTGTCCTGCACCCGGTCTCTGTCCCCATGACAGCCACCCAGCTCCCTCCCCAGCTCCTTCTGCTCCAGATGGGCCCAAACTCCAGGCCCCACACTGCTCTTGGCTACTTTGTCTCCAGGCCAGCCCCAGTTCCCTCTGACTTCTCAGACCCCAGCTTTCCCCCATCAGGAGAGGAAAATGGGAAGGGTGGAGCAGGTGCCTGTGCCAATGGCAGACAGCCCCTGACCTGTCTGGCCTCCGCCTCTTCCCTTCCCTCCGGTTTCCCCAGGAGGCCTGGGACCCTGCCTGGGCTTGAGGGAGCAGCCCACCCGTGGCAGGCCCCCAGCAGCCACGTGCTGGCAGAGCAAAAACCCCTCCTGAAAGCGGGGAGAACACACGTGGAGCGCCACCACTCGCCCCGGCTCTGCTGAAGAGGGTTACATGTTCGCACCCCCAGCCCCCAGCCACGCGGTAGGAATTACAAGTCCCCATGTACAAGGGATGGGCTTCCCTAGTGCCTCAGACTGTAAAGAATCTGCCTGCAGTGCAGGAGACCCAGGTTTGATCCCTGGGTTGGAAGGATCCCCTGGAGGAGGACATGGCTACCCACTCCAGTATTCTTCCCTGGAGGGTCCCATGGACAGAGGAGCTTGGCGGGCTACAGTCCATGGGGTTACAAAGAGCTGGACATGATTGAGCGACTAACACTTTCATGTAGCAAGGATGAACTTGAGTGAGAGGGACAGAGAAGCATGCCCTGGGACTGTGACAGGCTCTGGCCCTGAGGGTGAGCAGCAGCAGGAGGAGCCCCAGGACCTGGGTGGCCAGGGGGCCAGGGGGCCTGGGGTGGGGGCCCCTGCTCTCACCTCATGTAAAGCTCCTCCAGCACATTGTTGGCCTTGAGCGCCTCCCCCACCGCGGAGGCTCCAGAATCCCCACAGCCGTTGTACGAAATGTCCAGGACCCTCAGGAAGATGTTTGCCTGGGACACAAAGGGGCAACCCCATGGGACCTGGCGGAGGAAGCCAGGCCCCAGCCTCCGAGTCCAGGAGGGCTGAGGAGCAGAGTGTGGACCGGGAGCAGAAGGCCACAGAGGTTGCAGGAGATCCCTGGGCTTGGGCAGGGGCGACCAGTGGAGTGGGAAGGCCAGACGCGAGTGTGGAGGGTGGGCCTGGATGTGAGTGAGCCCAGGAATTGAGCGCTCTGCCCCGGGCAGCAGGCCCCAGAGACACAGTGACGGGGACCCCTCTCAGGCACGGATCCCAAGGCACAGAGCAGCCCGGGCTCAGAGAGGACGCCAGTGAAGGACTGTTGGATGAAATGTGCCTGGAGGACTGTGATGGGGAGAAGCAGGGAGCCCGTGGGCACCCAGCTTGTGGGGCAGGACCCCGGTCCGCCTTTGGGAGGGCAAGGCTGCTCTGCTGTTCCCCAAGGAGGATCCTGCAGAGGCAGCTGCCCCCAGGGGCACCACCGGGCCCTGTGCCCCCTACTCCCCAGGCGTTGGGACCAGGGAGCAGGTGGAGCATGTGAGAGGGTGTGCAAGGATCCCAGGGCCCAGGGCTGTCATCTCAGGCAAGCATCTGCCCAGTGGTGAGTGTGCATCACTGGACCGCATGGTGTCCCCCCAACCTGAGTGTCCATGACATCTCTGGAGGCATGCATCTCCAGCTGTGGACCCCTCACTCAGCACCCTGAGAGTTGGTGCAGGGAGAGCAAACTGTCGTCATTAAATAGAGCCAGGGAAATTGAAGTCACCTGGAGAAACATCCTCTAAGTGCTGCTGGAAAATCCGAGCCTCCTTTCTTCCTTTTTTTTTTTTTTGGACTGTACCATGAGGAATGTGGGATCTTAGTTCCCCAACCAGGAATTGAACCTGTGCCCCCTGAAGTGAAAGCATACAGTCTTTGCCACTGGACTGCCAGGGAAGTCCCTAGGGCTCATTTCTGAAGAGCTGCAAGAGATGGGGTGCTGGGGCCTGGGAGACCCACCCCCGAAGGACAGGCTGGAGGGGCTTGCTGGCAGGGCTTCGTACCTCCAGTCCCCTGGAGAGGGCTGTGGCTCCTGTGCCTCGCAGGTGATTCCAGCTCACATTGAGCTCCAGGAGTCCTGTGTTTTCTGACAGGGCTGGTCCAAGCGTCTCCCCTTCAGAAACACCACGACAGACTTTCTTATTCACTCTGATCATTCCTTCAGGAACTGATAGCGATACCCACTGTGGGCCAGGGTCTCAGCTGCACACGAGCATCAGGGCATCCAACCCCATGTGGGCCTGCCCTATTCTCAAGGCATTCAGGTTTAATAGAGAAGCTGTTAACACACATTTGTGGGATGTGAGCTATCAGACACAAACAGGGAGGCTTGTGGACAGAGTGGGGGCTAACCCAGCCTGGGGGTGTGGTCAGGAAGGCGGAGAGAGCCTTGAAGATTAAGGGACACCCTATGCACCCGTGGTGAGCAAACGTGGGGGGAGATAGGGGAACAGGGAGCACGGGGCTTGTGGAAACGCACAGAGGCCTGGTGCTAGGGCCCCTGGGCGCGGCTGTGAGGGCATTTAGGAGTGATGCGTGGTAGAGACACGCTTTAGGAAGAGACAAGGTTATGGGGGGTGGGGGCGGGAACAAGAGGTCAGGGGACCCGTTGGGTGGGTCGTGCTGCGGTCTACGCAGGAGGTGACAAGGTCAGCGTGGCTGTGGTAAGGAGGCAGCCGTGTAGAAAAGGGAAGAGGGCTCCCCTGGTGGTCCTGGTGGTCCCGAGCTGCCAAAGCAGGGGCCCAGGTCGGATCCCTGGTCGGGAACTAGGTCGCACGTGCCGCAGCTGTGACCTGGCGTAGCCAAGTGAGTAAGGAGTGAAGCGACCTTCGCTCGGTCATGGCCGGCTCTGCGACCCCTCGGACTGGAGCCCACCAGGCTCCTCTGTCCATGGAATTTTCCAGGCAAGAGTATTGGAGGCAGTTGCCATGCCCTTCTCCAAATAAATAAGTGAGTAAATATTAGACAGAGAAAGAAAAAAGAAAAGGAAAGAGCGAGGCTGGCTGGGTAAGAAACTCAAGAGTTATTTTACATGTAAGATGGGCAGAAGCCCCGCCCAACCACCCCCTGTGTCGGGGCCCAGCGGGTCTGACCTGCTCTGGCTGCCCCCGCTCGCCCCACCCCCATGTGCAACGGCTGACGCCCTTCTTTACCTGGGGAGCAGCTCCTCATTCCCACCGGGGAAGCCTTGCTTACTCAGCCGGGCCGGGCCGGGCCGGGCCACTTCCCACCCCTTGTCTGCTCTGTGTGCATCCTTCCGGGCTCTGAGCGTTAGACCTCCCTGCCTGGCCCCTCTCCATGGTGCTGGCACCCAGCACAGAGCAGAAGGCTCAGAGGCCAGGTACGCAGACGCGCTAGCACCTTGGAGAGCTCCCTGCCGGGCCGCGCGGCTCCCACCCTGCGTCAGGCGCCAAGGTCTCAGACGCGTCCGGGGCTGGGAGAGGCAGGCGGCGGCGGGGCCCACTTTGGCGGGAAGCCCCTTTGCTGAGCAGCTGGAGGGTCAGCAGGACCTGTAGCCGCGAATCAGCCTTCTGTGGTCCTGGTGCATGTTCTTCACGACCCCCGCAGCCACCCCAAGATGCCGGTGCTACCCTGGCCTTGGGTCAGGTGGGGAGGCTGAGATCCCTCAGGGAGGCGGGCCCGCCCGCAGACCCTCACACGCTGTGCAGCTTTCGAAGGGCCTCATGTCCCAAGCCTCTCCGACCTCACTGCCTGTTTGGTGCTGGCCCAGAGGGACACCTAGACTTACTTCGTTGAAAGTCTGAAATGAGCTTCTCTTGTAATTTTCCTGTTCCCACAGCAGTTTTCTTAGAAGGCAGCCTGTCTCACAGTTGAACTCTAGGACTGACTCCCCCAAGGCGAGGCTAGCGCCAGTCACTCACCATCAGCAGGCAGAGCAGTGATTCCTGAACTTTCTGGATCAGACAAATCCCCTGGAGCAGCTGTTACAATGCAGGCGTACAGGCACGCTCCCCAAGAGGATTCAGAGGCCCAGCAGGTCCCAGGCCACGGAATCTGTATTCCTGATCCAGGGTCCTGGGGGATTTTCTTTTTTTAAGTTTTAAAAAATGTGTTTTTAATTTTTATTTGGCTGCACTAGGTCTTAGTTGAAGCATGTGAGATCTAGTTCTCTGACTAAGGATCAAACCCAGGCCCCCTGCGTTGGGAAAGTGGGGTCTTAGCCCCTGGACCTTCAGAGAAGGCTCCCAGGAGCTTGACTGGGGTGGTTGAGGACAGGCAGGTAGAAGTGTGTGTTCCTGGCAAGGCAGCCAGCCCATGCAAAGGCCCTGGGGCACAGGAGAAAGTGCTGAGATGGGGGACTCCCACAGCACTTGGCCTGGATGTGGGTCCTGTGGCCCCTCTGCCACTCCATCCCACACCGGGCCCCTCTCTCCTGGCTCACTAGCCCAGCCACCCTGGTCTGTCTCTCTGGGAAATGGTTCCTCTACTTGAAATGCTCTCCCTCTGGTCTTGCCGCGACTGACTCCTCCCTCCTGCACACTTCAGCTTAAACGTCAGCTCCTCACAGAGTCCTCCCCGGCTGTCACCTCTCTAAAGTCGTGGGGGGAGTCCATTCTTCTCTAGAATCCTGCCATACTTGCTTCTTTTGTAGCACCAATAATTATGGAGGGTAATCCTGTTAACATGTGTTCCTTGAGGGTGTGTTTGCTACTTTGCTTCAGTGTCTGACTCTTTGCAACCCCATGGACTGTAGCCCACCAGACTCCTCTGTCTATGGGATTCTCTAGGCAAGGATACTGGAGTGGATTGCCATGCCCTCCTCCAGGGGATCTCCCCAACCCAAGGATTGAACCCGAGTCTCTTGCCTCTCCTGTGTTGGCACACAGGTTCTTTACCATTAGCAGCATCTGGGAAGCCCTCTGTGAGGGCAAGGGCTTTGTTGAGTTCGTGGCTGGATCCCTAGTGGCTGTCAGGGCCCACAGGCAGTGCTGGGCAGATAAATATCTGGGGGATGGACTGAGAGTCCCGGGGTGGGGGTGGGCGCGCAGGGAACAGGAGCCAGGCACGGATGCTCAGAGTGGTCTTGCCAACTTCTGCCCACGCTGCCCCAAGAAGACAGACATGAACGCCACTGCGGTGGCCCTGGCTGGTGGCTGGATGGTACCTGCTTGGTCATTCAGCTGGTTGTAGCTCAGGTCCAGGGATTTCAGGCCCGTGTGGGCTAGCAGGAGTTCAGCCAGGTGCTGGGCTGCCTGCTCCTCCAGGCCGTTCCCTGCCAGCTGCACCCTCTGCACGGCTGGGCTCACAGCCAGGGCGGCACAGATGGCCTGGACTCCCTCCGCTCCCAGCAGGTTCTCCGACAGGTCCACATCTGGGGGCCAGCACCACTCCTCAGGGACGAGCTCGAGCCAGGACCCACCCCCTTGCATCCCCCACACCTGCCCAGCCTGACCCAGCATGGGGCTGTCCTGGGGTGGATGGTCAGTCTGCCCCTCATCAGCTGGGTGATTCACGCCTGGCAGCCACACAGCCCGCCCGTGGAAGCCCCACTGCCGTGTTTCCCGGGACTGGCAGCAACACCGCAGGTGGCCACGCATGGAGGTCTTTTGTGAGCAGAGGCTCTGCTGAGCGAATGTCCCCACATCTCCAAGGGCTGAATGTTGAAAACTGAGGCTCAGCAAGGCTGACTCCTTGCCCAGGGTCTCTCCACCCTTCCGTGGCATAGGCCGTGTCTGGATCCAGCCTCTCCTCTCACCCTGCCTGGCCCCTGCCCGTCTGCCCTGCCTCTCTGCATCCAGGTCCCGGGAGGCCCCCATGGGCAGGGGCTGCTGGCCAGCAGAAGACGGTGGAGGAGGCTCAAACTCCGGTTGCCCCACAGAGGGCCTGACTCCACCCTACCCTCCCACCCTGGGGTGAAGCCCCGCCCCCCAGCAGCAGCAGCAGCAGCAGCTGGGAGCAGGGTGAGAAGGCTCCGTGTGGGATAGCCCAGCCCCACACCAGGCTCAGAACCTACCACAGATGCTCTGGTTTTTGCTCAGAGCGCCCGCCAGGGCCTCTGCGCCGGCCCCACAGAGTCCGTTGTCCCGCAGGTCCAGCCGCTTGACGTAGGGATTGGAGGTCAGTGCATGGGCCAGAGCCCGGGCCCCCTGGGGCAGAGAGGGACCTGAGAGCCTGGCCAGGGCTGCAGACACGGTGGGGCACTCCCTGGACTGCCTTCAGGGCTCACTGCTTGGTTCCTTCCCACAGGCCCAGGCGTCTCTTTGTTGGTGTCCCCAGGATCTTCCCTGATCCCCTAACAAATCAGGGGTGCCCTGCAGGCCCCCCAGTCCTTGCACTGAACTCTGTTGTAGCCCCTATCCCACCTGTCACTCAGTGAGAGGACTGGGACATGCCTGGGACCCTGAGCAGGGCGGGGGAGTGTGTGTGGGGGTGGGCTCAGTAAGGGACCCTTCCCATGGCTGCTGCCTCCCAGGTCCTCACCCTCCAAGCCTGCCCGAGGGTCCCTCCAGGGGTACCTGGGGCCCCAGGCCACGGTGCCGCAGGCTGAGCTCTGGGGTGCTCCCTTGGCGCAGAAAGCAAGAGGCGGGCACGACGCTGTGGGCCCGGCAGGACCTCAGATAGAGGGTGTCCTTGCCCGGCTCGCCAGGCCGGCGGGCGCCTGATGGGAGACGGGGCTCACGTGGCTCCCTCCGGCCTGCGCCACTGCCCAGCGTGGTCTCCCCTCTGCAGGCGTTTCCTCCTGTGCTGGCAGGGACCGCGGCCCCACAGGCAGTCCCGCGCTTGTGTAGCTGGTCCTGGCCCTCCTCTCCCCCGACTCGTCTGACCCCGCAGCGTCTGCTGTCGCTTCCACCCGATTGCAGACCACAGGGCTTTGTGAACCTCTTATGGGGGAGGAAACTGAAGCAATTCTAAGTTCCCTACCTCCGTTCGTTTAGTTTTTTTCTGATGGCTGGGATGAGACAGCCCTTCTTACACTGTTTTGGGCGGGGGGTGGGGGTTGCCTCTTAACCTCCTTCTGGAAGCCTCTTCTAATGATGGAACTGATGCCGCCAGGAGCATGGTGGGGGAAAGCACAGGACTGGAGCCGCCCCCAGCTCCACGGAGGAGTGCGCTCCTGCTGGACGGGGTCCCCTGCCTACCACCCCCCCCACCCCGCCCCTTCCCACCTGCCAGTAGGCACCTTCCGTCTCCTGGTCGGAGTCTGGATCCTCGTCCGAATCCTTCTTGGCCTCCGGGACCCCTGCAGGACCCCCAGAGGCCGCCGCCGCCCCTTCTTCCTGGCCTTCCTTCTCCCCAGACCCCTGGGGGGGATCCCTCATGGTTACGGCCACTCTGCAGTAGCGGCCACAGAGCAGGGACTGCGAGGGACTGCAGCGGAGCGCGGCCCGGGGATGTGGGCGGGCCCTCCAGCGCATCGGCCAATCTGATGGGGGCGCTTGTCCGCTGCAGCCAATAGGGACGCCTCCCCAGCAGCAGTTGCCCAGGCGACCCCAAGTTGTTGGTTGCTGCGGACGCCGGCAAGAGCGTGCGCTGACCTTGGCCGGCTCGCAGTCAGGAAGGCTCGGCGCGCGTAGCAGGCTTGCCTCCTCGTCGTCCTCTTTCCACTCGGGATCCTGGGAACGGGGCAGCTTCTCGGGGCGTCGCACAGGGGGCTGGGGGACCAGGCAGGGCTCGGCTGACTGCTTTCTGCAGCCAGTATCAGCTCCCACCCTGTGGGTCCAGCGCTCACTCGCGCTGGCAGTCGCCTGTGTTTCTCGCTGCACCCAGGACGGCCCTCCCCAGCGCTGCTTGCTGAGCTTCAGGTCTGCATGGGGCAGCCCAGGGCGCCCTTCTTTCTGAGGCTTTCCTTGTCCTCTGGGCTCCAGCTGGCCCAGGCCGCCCTCTCACAGTGTTTGTCCCACCTCTGAGAGGTGATGGGTTAGAGGGCAGAGGCCGGAGACCGCTCCTCCTTTAGTGCCCAGAGCCCAGCTGGCAGAGTCTGCGATGGATGAGAGGCCCTGGGCAGCGGGGAGGCTGGGCCTGAGCCCAGGGGCTGGGAGGTGGAGGCTGAGTCCTGCTCGAGTGTCCCTTTAACAGCTGCTGGCTTGGCCCCGCTTGGCGCCTGCTTCAGCTCACCGCTCAGCTGTGGCTGCAGCTGCTGTGCTGACTCACGCAGCCTGGCTGCCAGCAGGAGCCGGGAACATGGGCTCCCCAGGCGCCGCGGTGGGCTGGGGGCTTCTGGATTACAAAACGGAGAAGTATGTGATGACCCGGAACTGGCGGGTGGGCGCCCTGCAGAGGCTGCTGCAGCTGGGTGTCGTGGTGTACGTGGTGGGGTAAGAGAAAAACCCCCCGGTGTGCTGGCCAAAGGGGTCATGGCAGGGCCGAGGGGTGAGAGGCTGAGTCTTCAGGGTCTGGGCTGGGGGTCAGTGTGCAGGGCAGGAGGTGGGGAGAAGGAAGGCTCTCTGTCTGCCTAGAAGCTGGGGCAGGGGGCGGATGTCAGAGCAGGTCCTGTGCTCAGGTGCCCCCTGCATCCTTTCCTGGGCCTTCTTCCCAGTCCCGTGCTGGACTCTGGTGCCCAGCAGGATGGGCCCCTTCCCAGCAGCGGGGGCCCCTGGCCAGGTAGGAGGTGGTCCCTGATGCTCATGAGAGCTGGAGCACTAAGGACCCCGGTGGAGACCACCAGTTCATGTTGGGTCGGGGGGTTCTTTGAGGAGGAAGCCGGATCTAGACGGGGCAGGGGAGGGTGTTGGCTGGTGAAGGAGGTGATGGCAGGCGTCCCAAAGCCCACAGGTGCCCAACAAGAGCCCTGGCCCTCTGATGTGCGGCCGGAGCACGGGCCTGGGCAAGGAGTTTGGTGTGGGAGACCAGGTGGAGAGGAGGCAGGGCCCCTGAACCCCGGGCTGAGAGCCAGGAGGGTGTGGGGGAGAGGGCTGGGGATGCACCATGCTGCCTGTCCATCCTCCCCAGGTGGGCCCTCCTAGCCAAAAAAGGCTACCAGGAGCAGGACCCAGACCCCCAGGTCTCTGTCATCACCAAGCTCAAGGGGGTCTCCGTGACCCGGATTGAGGAGCTGGGGAACCGGCTGTGGGACGTGGCTGACTTCGTGAAGCCACCACAGGTGGGTGACCCGGCGCTGCTGCTGGGTGCTGGCCCCTTTGACATCACCCCTCCTCCTGCCGCCGTGAGTGTGTGCAGGAGGGACGGGGCGCCAGCTCTGGCCCAGGGCTAGGCTCGGGAGGGGCCTCGCAAAGCAGTGGCTTCCAGTGGAGGAGGACGTGTTCAGCAAGCCTGCATCTGTAATGGGTAGAGAAGACATAGTGTGTGTGCACAGCGGAATGCCACCTGCGCACGCTCGGTCACTCAGTCGTGTCCAGCTCTGTGCAACCCCGTGGACTGTAACCCACCAGGCTCCTCTGTCCATGGGATTCTCTAGGCAAGAACACTGCAGTGGGTTGCCATTTCCTCTCCCGGGGAGATCGTCCCGACCCAGGGATCGAATCCTTGTCTCATATATCTCCTACATCAGCAGACAGGTTCTTTACGGCTAGTGCCACATGGGAAGCCCACAGGGGAATGCTACTCAGCCAGAAAAAGAAAGAAAGAATGCTATCTGCAGCTACACGGATAGCCCTAGAGACGATCAGAGACAAACGATATCACTTACAAGTGGAATCTAGAATATGACACCGATGAACGTATCTTCGACACAGACTCACAGCCTTAGACCTGTGGCTGCCAAGCTGGGGCAGCGGTGGTGAGGGAGGGAAGGATTGGGAGTTTGGGATCAGTAGGTGTGAACTATTACAGGCTGGATAAACAATAAGGTTCTGCCGCATACCACAGCAAACTATGTTCAGTATCCTGTAATAGAACACAATGGAGAGACTTCCCTGGTGGTCTGGGGGTTAAGCCTCCACCTTCCCGAAGCAGGGGCCCAGGTGTCATCCCTGGTTGGAGAACTAGGTCCTGCCTGTGGCGACTGTAGATTCCCATACCACAGTGAAGATCCCATGAGCCGCAAGTTTAAAAATAATTTTTAAAAAACATAATGGAAAAGGCAAAAAAAAAGTCTGCATCTGGAAAGGGTGGTCTCGGAGCTCACTGTGTGAGCTTGAGGGCGGGGTGGGAGGGCGCTGAGGCCCTGGGGGCACTCCTCCTCTGCCCACCACCCCGCTGGGTCTCCTGCCCCTTCTCCCGTCACCCAGATTGTCCGCCGCCTCAGTTTCCTCCCCTGTCCTGCTGATGCCCAGATTCTAACCCTGGCGACCCCCCCGCCCTGAACACCGCTGCCTCCCGGGGGCAGGCCTGCCACATCCGACGGGACATCACCTCCCACCCCCCACTGTGGCCCCTTGTCCTCCAGTGACGGCCCCCAGCATCCAGGTTGGGCCCACTTTACACCTTCTTGCCCCTCCCTCCTGTTCGTTCCGTCTCCTAACAGCTGTCACGGCCGCCCACGCCATCCCTCGGTCAGGCTGATGGAGGTCTTCTGCTGAGCTGAGCCTCGCAGCCCCTGCCTGCCACCCTCAGAAGGCCTCCTTTTCATGGTCGTGGCCACCAAACCCCTCTAAGTTTCCTTGGTTAATTAATTTCACTGTGTCGGGCCTTTGTTGCCTCCTGCAGGATCTTTCGCTGCGGTGCACGGGCTATCTCGTGGGCAGCGTGTGAGCTTGGTTGCTCTGTAGCGTGTGGGAATCTTTCTTATTTCCTGGACCAGGGAGTGAATCTGAGTCCCCTGCATTGCAAGGCAGATTCCTCACCACTGGGCCCGCAGGGACGACCCCACTGAGCCCCTCTAGATCCTGACCACCGCCACCCTGATGCCTCTCCCTGGGTGTGTGTACCCCAGGAAGCCTGCTGCGTGTGCAACATGCGGACAGCAGCCATCCTTGACCCGGACAGAGCTCGTCCCTGGCCCCTGGCCATCTCTGCAGTGAGGGACCCACCGCGCCTCTAACCTGGATCTTCAGTGCCTGAAATCAGGGGTCTCGGAAGATCCTGGTTGAGCGACTAAGTGAACATGGGAGGCAGACATGGGCTCAGAAACGGTCAGAAGCCCCACTGAGCTCCTGTCTCTGACTCCCCCCACTTTGCCACACCGGAGGCGTCTTCCTGGGGCTCAGGGCTGGTGACCTGATGGAGCCAGGGCCCCTCCCTGCATGAGCCAAGCTGCCAGCTTCTGGCCTCTCCTGGCAGGAGGTGGGGGCACAGACCAACCCTGACACTTCTCTTGCAGGGTGAGAACGTGTTCTTCTTGGTGACCAACTTCCTTGTGACGCCAGAGCAAGTCCAGGGCAGGTGCCCAGAGGTAAGACTGCCCAAAGGCTTCCCAGAGGGTCCCTAGTTCCACAGTCTGTCCCTGGTGAGGTGTCCGGGCCCTTCCGAATCCTGGTCCCGCCTCCGGGCACTCTGGAGGTTGTCCAGGTAACACTCAGAACCGGGCACAGCCCTCAGGTGGACTCTGAGAGCCAGAGGCAAGTCGGAAGGTTGCCTCCCTTTCTTAGCCACAGCCTCCATTACTGCGTCCTGGGGGCAGCTTCCGTTTCTGTGAGCAAAAAGCACACTGCTGCTCGTGCCAAGCTCAGGGTCACCCATGATCTCCGTCTACTTTGCTCTGCAGCTGTGGTTCCCGCCATCCAGAAAATCTCACCGTCCCCAGAAACCGCCCCTTTCCTCCTCACCTGAGGGCATCCCAGGGTCCAGCCTCTACCACAGAGCCCACTGACCCTTCTCTCCAGCTGTGGATTTTTTTTCAAACTGTGATAACATACACGTAACATCATAATTACCGTCTTTGCCATTTTTAAGGGCTCAGTTTCCCGGCTGTGGGGTTTGTTTGGAGAGTCGTGACCCAGGACACAGCCCTGGGAGTCTACCTCCGTGGTGGCATTTTCTTTCCTCAAGGCTAAAACGTAACCACTTGCCGGCTGGAGAGGAAGGGCGCGGTCAGCTTCCCCGAGTCCTGCTCGTTGGTCCCACCGCTGTTGCTGGGGCGTCCCATGTCCCCGGTGGGCCCCATCTTCCCTCGGCAAACACACGATGTCCTTCCCTTTGCAAACGCTCATGGATGTACACTCATGCTTCAGGCTGTGGACTGTCCTGAAGTTTTGCTGGGGCCGTGGTTCTGCCTTTTCTGGAATCCATGGGATTCCTCTTTGCTCCAAGGCGTCTGGCTCTCCTCTATGAAATGCCGGGGGCCGGGCTGTAATGCATCAGATCTGACTGTCTGCCTTCCTCAGAGCCGCTCCTCTGGAGCTCCTGGTGGGCTGGTCCTCCCGGCACGTACACTGTGCTCCCAGTAGTGCCACAGCCTTCAGAAACCCACAAAGCCTCCCCTGGGGGCTGCAAAACCCCCTCAGTACAGGCCAAGGAGCTAGGGAGCAGATGGTCCAGCCTGGTGGGATGGCAGGTCCTGGGATGGTGCAGAGGCTGCAGCTGGGAGTCCCAGGGAGGGCCTCCGCCAGCCCTGGGGGCTCGGGCAGGGCTTCCCGCTGGACCCCAGGCTCAATGGGGGTCTTCAGGTTGTGCGGGCAGAGGGGGCTGTGTGGGTAAAGGCCCCCTATGTGGGGTGAGGCACCTCGGGAGTCACCTGCTGCTCAGTGGGGGTGGAGCCTCCATTTGGACTGGAGTGGCGGTGTGTCCCGAGAGCCCTGTGGAGGAGCTGGGCTTGACCACAGGAGCACAGGGGTGCAGAGGGGCTCAGGAGAGGGGCACTCCATCTCCAGTGCTTTGGGAGGGGCCATTCGGGAAGCTGGATGGAGGAGGATGGGGCCAGGGTGCCCACGGTGGCCCAGGCAGGTGGAGAGGAGGGACAGACGTCAGATACAGGCAGGGACCTCGAGGCTGGGCAGGTGGCCCCTCTCTGTCCTCCATCTGCTCAGCTCGTTGGGCCCAGAGCCCTCTGACCACCAGTGTTCCCCACACTGCCCTGAGCTGGGTGCCCTGGGCAATGGTGTCCAGCGTCAGCCAGGACAGAACTGCAAAGCTGCATCTGTAAGACTGTGCCTCCCTCTAGGGCCTGGAGCCCCGGAAAGCTCACCCCCTTCCCCTCCTGGCTGACCCCCCAAACTCTGCCCCCGCGTGCAGGCAGCCACGACCCCATCTTCAGGAGAACAAGCCAGGACGGGGCAAGCCTGTGTGCGCCCAGGCCCTCCCACCAGGGCTCACCCTGGGTCAGTGCCCGGCACCCCTCACCCGGCGTGCCCTAACCCTCCCCACTGCCTGTCACCTCCCCTGTCTGTCCTCCGAACTGGACCAGAGCTGCTGGGCCTGGCTGCGCGCCACTCCTGTCCCCCAGGAGGAGCGGGTCAGGAGTGTTGCTCAGCCCTGGGACTCTGCCTGCACCCGTCTCCCGGTGAGGCTGCCCGCTGCGTGTTTATCTGCAGGCTCCAGCTCTCTCGGGTGCCCCCAAACTCAGAGACCCTGAGGGGCTAAGGCAGGAAGGGACGTGTCCCCCCGCAGGGCAGGGTCCCCCAGGGAGGCCCCTCCAGGCCCTTGGCTGTCTGCTCTCCACCCCAGCACCCGTCCATCCCGCTGGCTAACTGCTGGGCCGACCAGGACTGTCCCGAAGGGGAGACGGGGACGCACAGCCACGGTAAGCGGGCCCGCCTTGCAGGGCCTCCAGGGGCTGGGGGCCTCTGGCCCAGGGGACCCTGGGTGGTCTGCGTCTCTCCTTCCTGTCAGCAGCCCTTCCGCGGAGCCCTGCCCAGGCCCCATGGAGATGCAAGGGCCTGGGGTTTGTCCTATGTTTTCAAGGCATAAAGACGGGCCAGTGTGTAGTGTTCAATGCAACCCACAGGACCTGCGAGATCCGGGGCTGGTGTCCAGTGGAGAGCGGTGCTGCGCCCGCGTAAGCCCCCCAGGCCCCGCCCCTCCCCCACCACGGAGCCCGCCTCTCACACACACACCCCCACCCCGCAGGAAGCCCCTGCTTCTCCAGGCTGAGAACTTCACCCTGTTCATCAAAAACACTGTCACCTTCAGCAAGTTTAACTTCTCCAAGTAAGCAGGGGGCTGGGGGTGGGGCTGGCAGACAGAAGACCCTCCTGCCCCCTGCCTGGCCTGACCCCCGCCTGCCCCCTCAGGTCCAATGCCCTGGACACCCAGGACCCCACCTACTTCAAGCTCTGCCGCTACAACCCCCACTCCAGCCCCGCCTGCCCTGTGTTCCGAATCGGGGATCTCGTGGCCGCAGCCGGGGGGGTCTTTGAGGATCTGGCGCTGCTGGTGGGTCCCCAGTGGGTGGGTGGGGCTCCTGGCAGTAGGGAGGGCCCCGAGAGCTGCTGGGGCAGTGAGCGCTGTGTGCAGGGCGGGGCCGTGGGCGTCCACGTCCGCTGGGACTGCGATCTGGACGCCGGAGGAGCTGACTGCCGGCCCCAGTACTCCTTCCAGCTGCAGGAGCGGAGCTACAACTTCAGGTGTGGCCCCCCGGCCTGCCCCCAGAGCCCTGGGTGCCCGCTGTGGGGGGCGGGAGCACCAGGGTCCCCAGCACAGGCTCCGAGTCAGCCTCCTCTCTGTACCCCTCTGGCGCCGGGACCGCTGCCCCTCCTTCCCAGTCCTGCCTGCAGCACTCTCTCCACCACACAGGGGCTTTCTTTTTTTACTTTTTTCCTTTATTTTAAAAAGTTCCAAAGTCTATAGAAGAGTTCAAAGATTAGTACCTTGAACACCCATGTCGCCTTTGAGAAAAAGAATCTAATCATTTGAATTTCCTGAACTGTCAATAATAGTCCAAAACCTTTTTATTTTCTAACCCGAGGAGCGGTCAAGGAACTTGCACTGAACTTACGGCCATGCCTCAGTCTCCCAAGCAGAGCCCACCCCACCCCTGGAATCCTGTGCTGCCACCTCATGCCACCGTTTCACGTGTGCGCACACACACATGTACACACAAATGAGTGCACACACACACACGCTCACACATGCGCACCTGCATGTACACGCTCACATGCGAGCACGCATGTACATGCTCACATATGAGCACATGTGTGCACATGTACACGCTCAAGTGTGTGTACACGCTCGCACACGAGCGCATGCACACACGAGCACATGCACACGCATGTGTACATACTCACACACATGCACATGCTCTCACACATGCACACATGTGCGCGCACGCCTGTACATGCTCGCACGTTAGCACTGACCTCCCTGCCTGTGTTTTGTGTAAAACTGCTTCCCGGCCTCTGGAAAGCCAACCTGAGGGCCCCTGCAGAAAGCCTTCCCTGGTTCCCAGGGGAGAGTGAGGTCCCCCCTCTGGACCCCACAGCCCTGGGCCTGTGCCCAGCTCCCCCACTGCACTGCTGGTGTCTGTTTAGGGACCCTTCTGCCCCATCCCCTGGGCAGGCAGGGAGCTCCTGAGAGGTGGGTCCCCGCTTGTGTGGCCTCTGTGTCCACGACAGTGGCCCGGGATGCTGGGAGGGGCTGGGGGTTTGTGGGGTCACCGGGTGAAGGGGATGGATGCTGGGAGTGGGTGGACAGGCCACCAGCCTCTGTCCTGCCCCCAGGACAGCCAGTCATTGGTGGGAGAGCTCGGGCGTGGAGGCCCGGAGCCTGCTCAAGCTCTACGGGATCCGTTTTGACATCCTGGTCACCGGGCGGGTAGGTGGGCAGGGCGGGGGGCAGAGGGTGATGGTCACGTCACTGGGAGGGTGGTGGGCAGGG
>ML663582.1:791971-859005 GCA_007570785.1 Antilocapra americana
GGGGGCAGGGGGCGACAGTCAAGGCTCAGGGCTCATCCCGGTCTCTCAGGCAGGGAAGTTCGGGCTCATCCCCACACTTATCTCTCTGGGCACAGGAGCAGCCTGGCTGGGTGTGGTGAGTGTGGTGAGCCTGGGCAAGCACGTGTCTGGCCCGCCTGATGGCACGGCTGGGTCCCCAATGTCAGATCTGGTGGGGGAAGGCCTGGGGGGTGGGTCCGGGGCACAGCTCAGCCCTGCCGCCCCCAGATCACCTTCCTGTGTGACCTGCTGCTGCTGTACGTGGACGGAGAAGCGCACTTCTACTGGAGGACCAAGTACGAGGAGGTACGCTGCGCCCGCGGGGCCTGGGGCGCTGCCTCTCCGGGGCCTCGGCCCGAGCCCCAACCGACTGCCATCGTCCACAGGCAAAGGCTCCCAAGAGGACCGCCCGCCCCGGGCAGACAGAGCCGGCACCCACACCCCCGCGCCCGGCCGTCCAGGGGCCTTAGAGGGGCCCAGCGCCTGTCCTGACGGCCGCGGCCGCTTCCGGGAGCTGCACACTGAGACTGTGGCCCCACTAGATGGCCCGTTCCTGAGGCCTGCTCCCTGCTGGTGGGGGTCGGGGCTGGGAAGGCAGGGGCCTCGCCTGGGGACCCTCATGGATGGAGCCCCCAGGCCTAGGACGGGGTGGGAGGACGATCCCTCCTGGGGCAGAGAGCGGCCCCAAGCCACTGTGCTCAGAGACCTGCGGCAGGACACGCAGGGCGCCATCCCGGGGCTCCAGCTGTGCCTGTGTGTGGGAACCCTCTCCCAGCTCTTCGCCAGGACGCCCAGTGCGGCCCCCACACCAGGGGTCCACACAGCCCCTCCTCTGGCTCTACAGATCCCATCCCAAGCTCCCACCCCTGCAGCCCCCAGGGTCTGAGGCAGGGTGGAAAGAGGTCTGATGGCGGGCTGTCTCTGGTGCTGGGAGCCACCCCGGAATTCAGACTGTGGCGGCAGATGGCCCCGCCCTTCCCCGCGGCAGCCCTCAGGCTCTGGGGTGCTGGGACCAACAGAAGACCAAGGAAGAGCTGCTCCAGTGGGTGGTGGGCTGAGCCCCCTGGAGACACCCAGCCCACCCCCTGGAACTGACGGGGTGGGGAGGAGTGGTGGGAGGGGAATTCTCTGCTGCCCAAGGTCACCCCCAGGGCCAGCCTGCAGCAGCGGCTCTCTGGAGGGCCTGTCCTTCCAGAGTGGAGCCCCGAGGCTGGAAGGGATGTCCCAGACAAGCCCCAGAGGCCGCGGCAGGCTGGCTGGGGTCTGGGTCTGGTCCCGCCTGCTAGAGTCCTCATGGCAGAGTTCAGGGGAGGCCAGGGGCTCTTTCTCATGGGGCCCAGCAACCAGGCGTGCTGGCTGCGGCCACAGTGGTGACACAGGCCGGCTGTGGAGGGCCAGCGCCTGGCTCAGGCTGGGCTCGAACTGCCTCTTGATCCACAGAGCAGTGTCCCAGGGGACAGGGGGGCCCTCAGGGCCAGGGCAAGGGGTATGGGCCCATGTGTGGGCCCAGACAACGCTAATGGACAGCTGCAAGGTCGAGGAGTAAAGCCTGCCGAAGCCACAGCTTCCCGTGTGGTCCTTACGGGCAGGGACTGGGCTGGTGGTGTCTGCAGGGGCCACAGCATCGCCTGGGAGACCTGTGGGCTGTGCGGGCTGGGCCTGGGCCCTTCCCAAGGTCTGGGGCAGGGGGTAGAGCTGCAGGGCACTTGGGGTGGATTCTGGCACTCGGGCGCCCAGCCTGGGGAGGCACCAGGGTCTGCGCCTGGAGGCCTGGGGCCTCAAGCTGCACGTGCTGACTGGGTACGTGTCTGGAGATGTGTGTGCTCGTGCGAGCGTGCCTCTGCCTCCCCGGGGGGCCTCGGGCACACGCTATGCTCTCTGGGAGCTGGGGAGACAAGGGCACCCCGGAACTCCGTGGCCCTTCTAGGCGGCCCCCCCCCCAGAGGGGAGGGGAGCCTGACTCTGCCCCTCTGTGCTGGTGCGTGGAGGGTGCAGCACCCTCGGAGTGTCCTCAGCCCAGGGCTGTCCCGGGCCGGCACCTCCTCCGTGTGGAACCCCGGCACCCATGCTCTGCCCTGACAATCCAGTGAGCCCTTCCCGGGGGCCGGTGAGGACCCAGTGCCTCAGATCCCAGACAAGACACGGCCACACGGCTGGTAGAGCGGCTCCTATTGTGGGTCCCTGAGGCAGGGCGTCCTCCCCACCCACCCCAGGAGCTGGAAGGGGCAGCAGAGTCCATCGCCCCCGCGCCAGCCACGCCCACTCCAGCAGCGGGTGCAGCACCAGCCCCTAAACCAGAGCCCGCGGGTCCCAGGGGCCCCCTCGGGTGGGCAGGCCTGCAAGCCTGCCGAGCTGCCCTGGATGGAGGGTGGGCAGCTCTCATGGACTGCTGGGCCCCTGGGCTGGTGCCTGGCCAGGGTCCTGCGCCGTCTCCTCCAGTCTGCCATGGGGGTAAGCCACGTAGCGGGCGGTGGCCTGCCCTAGCGGCTCCCGCCAGTTCTCATTGCTGTGCCAGATGCCGTAGCCGAAATACACCAAGAGTCCTGCCAGGGGTGGCGTGAGCATGAGCAGCGGGCCCCCGCCCTGCTCGCCCTCCTGACCGCTGCCCCCTACCCCTGCCCCAGGAGCAGGCCCCGGGCCCCAGCCCAGCCCCCCACTCACCCATCAGCAGCCAGATGGTGAAGCGCACCCAGGTCAGATAGCTCAGCTTCAGCATCAGGCAGAAGTTGAGGACGATGCTCAGGGCTGGAATCAGGGGCACCAGGGGCATCTGGGGGGGCAAGGGCAGGGCTGGGCTGGCTGCAGGGGCCCACTGGCCCAGGGCCTGCTTCTGCGGACCTCAGAGCCTATTTCTGCCTCTGGAGGCTCTGGAGCCTGGGGCCCACCTGCAGACACAGGGACGTGCCCGGCAGAGGACGCGGGGTGGTGGGCTGACGGCAGGTACAGGGGGTGGTGGGGGGTTACCTGGAAGGTGTCCTTCAGGCGTTGCTGCTGGTGGGCCCCAAGGACGAGGAGACTGAGCAGAAACACGACGCCGCTGCACAGCAGCAGCAGGACGTAGCCCCAGAGCAGGAGGTGCAGGACAGAGTTCCCCAGCATCAGCACAAAGCCCAGGGCGAGGGCGGAGACTACCAGGCCGCAGACAGCCCAGCGCACGGCCGTGCCAGGGCTGCACCTGTCCAGGAAGCCCAGGTAGGGCCTCAGGGCTGGCCGCAGCCGCCCCGGCTCAGGGCTCTGCCCCGTGCCCACTAGCTCCAAGTGGCCAGAGGAGCTGTACTCCTTGGCCTTCGGGCTGGAGCTGGCCAGGCTCGGCGAGCTGGACTGAGAGGCCGGCTGGAATCGCAGCACGAGCACGCTGATGGCCACAAAGGTGTAGGCCAGCAGGGTGCCGATGGACAGGAACTGCACCAGGGCGTCGAGGTCCAGTAGCAGCGTCACCACGGCCGTGAGGGCCCCAAACACCAGGATGCCGAGCAGAGGCACCCGTGTCCGGGGCTGCACGTAGGCAAACGCCTTGAAGAACAGCCCATCAGCGGCCATGGCATAGATGACGCGCGGCAGGCAAAGGAGGCCGTTGAGCTGGGCAGTGGCCATGGCTGCGGCAGAGGCGAGGGCCGGTCAGCACGCCCAGCAGGCGGGCGCCCTTGGGAGCCTGCGCCTGAGTTTGTCTGGGTTCTCGGGGTGAGCCCGGGTGCCTGCAAGGTGCAGGGTGGTCACCCCTCCTCCAGCCCAGGGATGGGACACCTCAGTCTAGGCTGCAGGCCGGGGTGGGGGCAATCTGGTGAGGGCTGGGTCCCTGCGAACAGGAAGCACGTGCCCGGGCTGACATCCCATGGACAACGGGCCAGCGGGACCCTGCCCTCAAGCCTGGGTAGAGTCTAATAATTAGCACCTCCCTGGGCCCATTATACAGCTGGTAAAACTGAAGCCTGGATGGAGATGAGTGTCCCCCCGACCTGCCCCGGGAGACCAGGATAGGACCCCACTCACCACAGATGGAGCCAATTGCCACGAGGTAGCCGGCCCAGCCATAGCCCCGCTGGTAGAAGGCGTCGGCGAGCGCGGAGTTAGGGTTCAGGCTGTGCCAGGGGATCATGAGGGTGAGCACGGCGGAGACCAGGATGTAGGCGGTGGCCGCCAGCCCAAGCGACAGGGCCACAGCCAAGGGCACGGCGCGCTTTGGGTCCCGGGCCTCCTCGCTGGAGGCGGCGATGACGTCGAAGCCCACAAAGGCATAGAAGCAGGTGGCCGTACCAGACATGATGCCCGAGACGCCAAAGGGCGCGAAGCCGCCTTCCCCCGTGCCCCAGTTGCTGGGCCGGGCAAGGATGAAGCCCAGGACAATGATGAAGACGATGACGACCATACTGACGGCCGACAGGGTGTGGTTGAGCCAGGAAGAGACGCGGGCCCCGCAGGAGACGAAGGCGGAGGCCAGAAGGACGACGCCGGCAGCCAGCCAGTCTGGACTCCTGGCCAGGAAGGGCACCTGCCAGACGCCCAGGTGTGCCTCGGTGAAGTTGTGGATGTGGTGGTCGAACATGGTGTCCAGGTAGCTGCTCCAGGCGCGGGCCACGGCAGCACCGGCGATGACGTACTCGAGCACGAGGTTCCAGCCGATGAGGAAGGCCCACAGCTCGCCCATGGACACGTAGGTGAACAGGTAGGCAGAGCCCGTGCGGGGCACACGGGCCCCGAACTCCGCGTAGCACAGGGCCGCCATCAGGGAGGCCACGGCGGCCACAGCAAAGGACACGATCACGGCAGGGCCCGTGATCTCCTTGGCCACGGTGCCTGTGAGCACGTAGAGGCCGGAGCCCACCATGGAGCCCACCCCCAGCAGGGTCAAGTCCAACGTGGACAGGCAACGCTGCAGCGACGTCTGCATGGTGCTGTCCTCCAGCGGCTTCTGCCGCTTCAGCTTCTGGCAGAAGCGTGCCAGGCCGGCAGTGCAGGGCCGTCCCAGGGCCATCGTGGACAGAGAGGAGCACTGAGGAGCCCCGGAGCCAGCTGCAGGTACCTACCAGGGCCAGAGGGGAGTGACGGGCTGCCCCACCTGCAGTTCGACGGCACCCTGGGTCCCAAGTGGCCTTAACACGGGGCTGCCAGAGGGCTGGGCTGGGCTGGGGGTGGGCTGGAGGGCCGTCTGCCTCCAGGGCAGGGCAGGGAACCTAGTGGAGTCGAATCTGGGCATGTTGTGTGTTGGGGGGGAGGTGGCCTTGAGGGCGCAGAGAGGCAGCCCCAGGGAGCCAGACTGGGAGCCCAGCCTCCGGACCTGGGAACCCGGAGCCAGGTGGAAACCCGAGGCTTCCCGGGAGCTGGGCCAGGCCTCCAGCACCCGGAACAGGCGCTGGGCGTCGCCGAGGTAGCCACCTGGCCTCTGACGCCACCATCCCCCTCCCCCGCCCCGCCGCCCGAGGAGCCGCGCAGCGGCCGCACGAGCGGGGGATCGGGGCCCCTGGCTGCGCCGCACCCACCACCCCCTCGACTCGCCGCCGCCGGCCCTGGAGCCAGCCTCACCGCCCCGACCTCAGGTATCCTTCCGGCCCGAGCCCGTCCGCTCTGCCACCCACCTGCTGCCGCCGCCGCCGCCGCTGCCACTGCGCGCTGAGCCCGCCCCGCCCGCCGGTGCCGGCGGTCAGCGCGCAGAGCCCGCCCCCACCCCCAGGGCCTGAGCCAGCGCCGCCGCACCTCGCTGTGACACACACCGGGCAGCCCACCCCTTCCTCAGCCCGGCTCCAGGGGCGCCCCGTCCCTGCGCCTGGTTCACGGCCACTGGGGTGCCCCTGAGCGAGTGCAGTTCTGAGGGCAGGGGACGGGTCTGGAGCCCATCTGGGTTCCTTCCGCTGAAGCGGACTCCCTCCTTGATCCCGCCATCCCCAACGCTGGGGCTCTGGGCCCTCCGGAGTCAGGCCAGCCCTGGGGACCCGAGGCTGCCCTGGACAGTCCTGACCCCTGTGCAGCGTGGGGCGGCGGGAAGCCTCCGCATACCCAGCCGGGAGAGCTGTGGGTTGGCAGGAGGCCCTGCTGGCTGTTCTGGGCCTCTGGTTGCAGACAGTGTCCCAAAGGAGCGAGCAGTCTGCCGGGCACCACCTGCAAGCCTCCAGCACCCGGCACCCCCAGGCCCCTCAGATGCCAACAGCAGCCACTCCTAGCCGAGGGGCACCTGTGTCAGGCCAGGAGGACCCTGGAGGACCCCAGGGCAGCCCCCTACTCGTGATGTCAGTGAGAGATGCGGGGTCCTGAGTGCCCACACCGTGGCCAGGCCCACGTCCCGTCATGTGACAGGCGTTTGTTCCTGGGACTGAGGGGGGTCTTTGTCCTGCCCCTCCCACTTCTTTGAAAGTGAAAACATGGGTGTGACAGAGTGTTCACTCGTTCATGGAAGAAGGGTGAGGATCCATCCAAGCAAAGCCAGGCCAAAGCAGGCGGCCACTTCCTCCAGTACTTGTTTGCAGGCTCCTCTGTGGCTTGTGGAATTAGGGTTTCAGGGGCACCTCCAGCCTGTCTGGCCCAGTGGGGTCCTGAGGAGATAGTGGGCTTCCGGCAACCTGATACCACTCTGGACACTGCCTTAGCCAGCCCCCTTGCTCCCTTCTGTGATTTGGCCGATTCCTTTTTTAAATGATGAGGGTAGCAATTGTTATTTTTATTTACTTTCGGCTGTGCCTCATAGTGTGGAGATCTTAGTTCCCAACCACAGATCAAACCTCCGGGCCCCCTGCATTGGGAGCGCAGAGTTTTAACCCCTGGACCCCCAGGGAAGGCCCGGGCTGACAGTGTCTTGAGGAGCTTCTCAGAGGGGCTCCCACTTACTGTAGGAAAGACCTCTACCTTAACTTGTCCCCATGTGGCCCGAACTGAGCAGGTGTTCTTTGTTCTGAATGCCTCCACAGAGACGCAGAAAAACGCATCTCAGACCCAGAGGGCTGGGCAGTTTTACGACAGGAGGTCCTGAGAGGCATCACTGACGACCCTGAGAGAGCTGGTACATGTGCTTCAGGGCGCTGGCTTCTGTGCCCAGAGAAGTGCTCTTCCCCGAGGCACTACCACTCAGCGGATGGTCAAGGCCATGCGTGACTGACACAGCAACTGCAGCCTGCCAAGGGCATGGCAGGGACCCCTGTGAGCAGAGCCGCACCATGAAGACGCAGTAAGAATATAGCACCAACAAACAGAGGAAGAAGAGGGAGCACTTCCCCACTCACTGTACAAGGCTGGGACTACCCTGATACCAAACCCAACAAAGGCCTCTCAAGAAAAATACAGACAACATCCCTTATGAATGTAGACGGGACTTCCCCGCTGGTCTGGTGGTTAGCACTCTGAGCAGGGGCACAGGTTCAATCCCTGGTCTGGGAACTAAGGTCCTGTGGCCAAAAAAAGGGAGAAAATACAGACACAAAATTGATCAACAAAATACTAGCAAATCAAATCCAGGAATGTATAAAAAAGGAGCAAGTAAGATTTATCCCAGGAATGCTAGATTGATTTAATATATGAAATTCAGTCACCGTAGTACACTATACTAATAAAGGATAAAAACCACATGATCATCTCAACAAAGAGTGTTCAAGGAACTAGGAATCAAAGGACTGGCCTCAACTTGATGAAGACCATCTATGAAAATCCCTGGGCTCCTGTGTTCAATGGTGAAAAACGGAAAGCCTCCCTTTCCTGGCAGGAACATAAAGATGTTCACTCCCGCCTCTTGTTTCAACATCTTACTGGGGGGTCTAATCATGGCAGTTCGGTGAAAAAATGACATAAAAAGAATCCAGATAGGAAGGAGGAAAACCGTGTGTAGTCACAGATTACATGACTCTATGTACTAGAAAATCCCAAAGAATACACACACATAGATATTAGAACTAATAAGCAAGTTCAGCAAAGGTACAGGATAGAAGATGGATATTAAAAGAAAAATCAATTGCATTACTAGACATGAGCAATGAACTCTCCAGAAATGAAATTAACAAAACAATTCAACTTACATAGCACCAGAAAGTATAAGCATGCTCAGAATAAATTTCACAGAAGAAATGCAAGACTTGTACGTGGAAATCTGCTGAAAATCACTGAAACGAAGAAGACCTAAATGGGTGGAAGGACGGCCGATGTTCATGGACTGAAGACTTCACGCTCAGGTGGCTGCACCCCCAGACTGGCCTGTAGATGCACTGCGATCCCTGGTCAGAACCGGCTGTCTGTTGTGCAGAGATCATCACACTGATCCTAAAATTCAAATGGAGGTGCAGGGGCCTAGACCAGGCAACACAGCGCTGGAAAAGAACAGAATCTGGGGACTCACGCGTCCTTATTTCTGAGCTGCACATAAAGCTACGTCAACAAGCGTGTGTCACTGAGATCATGTGCCTCGAGTTAACCACTGATCTTTGCACCAGCTCCATATGCCGTTTTCCAAAACGGCATGTAGCTGGAACCATGTAGTGAGTGACCTTTTCAGACTGGCTTGTCTCACTCAGTAATATGTGTTTACAGGTCTAATCTCTTTTGAGGGGTGCCTGGTGTCTCCTCGTGGCTCCATGGCCCGTTTCTTTGTGGTGCTGCTTTGTGCTTCTGGTCCAGATGTACAGGTTTATCCAGTCACCTCTTGAAGGACACGTTGGTTGCTTCCAAGTTTTGCTGAGTATGAATAAAGCTGCTATGAGCATCCACCTGCAGTGTCTTGCGACGCTTGTGGGTAAACGTCGAGGCGTGTGACCGCTCAGTCATGTGATAAGCACACGTTTAGTTCTGTGGACAGTCACCAGCCTGTCTTTCAGAGCGGCCATGCTGCCTGCATCCCCCCCCAGCACCGAACAGGGGCCCCTGGGCTCCACGCGGTCCTCGGCACCAGCTGTGCTCTGTCAGCACACTGGATTCCGTAAGAGTGTCAGGCTCAGCCTGCAAGGCTGGAGACGCGGGCTCCATCCCTGGGCTGGGAAGATCCCCTGGAGAGGGGAATGGCTACCCACGCCAGGCTTCTTGCCTGGAGAATTCCCTGGACAGAGGAGCCCGGTGGGCTGCAGGCCATGGGGTCGCGGAGTCGGACACGACCGAGCGACTAAGCCCACACGCAGTGTGTTAGTGGTCTCTCCCTGTTGTTTCCATGTGCAGTCTCATCACATACGAAGTAGAGCATCTTGATAGTCTTATTTGCCATCTGTGTATCTTTTTTGGTGAGATGTCTGTTCGCAACTTTTGCCCGTTTTAAATCGGGTTGCTGGTGTTCTCATTGTTGAGTTTTGAGGGTTCTTTGTGTATTTTGGGCTACCGTCCTTTATGTCTTTTGCAGACACTTTCTGCTAGTCTGTGGCTGGTATTCTCATTCTCCTGATGGCCAGTCGACTTCTGACAAGGGTGCCAAAATGACTCAGTGGGGCAAAGAATAGTCTGGAACAACTGGATAGCCTCATGTAGATAAAGGAAGTTGAACCCCTACCTCACGCGGGATACAAAACTTAACTCAAAATGGACCAGAGACCTAAATATAAGAGCTGAAATACAAACCATGCTTTGTTAAATTTTTGAGAAGTGGAGTGCTGAAGGTACTGGATGACGAATCTGCCATCAACAAGAGACCGTGAAGGAATGGAGAGAGAAGTTTGAGCCTCACGGGTCCTGAAGGAGGTACTCAGCACACTGCCAGGCCACACCAGGCAGCTGAGGCACAGTGTGGGCAGAGAGCATGGCAGGACCTGAGGGATGCTTTTACTGGGGTCTGCAGCTAGAGGGTGGTGCTAGTGGTAAAAAAAAAAAAAAAAGAAAGAAAGAAAAAACCTGCCTGCCATGTAGGAGACATAAGAGACAGGGGTTCGATCCCTGGGTCAGGCAGATCCCCTGGAAGAGGGCCTGGAGAATCCCATGGACAGAGGCGCCTGGCTGGCTGCAGTCTATGGGGTCACGGAGTCGGACACGACTGAAATAATTAGCACTCAGTGGAGGGCTCCGGGCTTCTGGGCTGGGTCTGGATTGATCAGTCTAGAGCAGAGAGAGCAGGGCTTTGGCAAGCTTATCTGAGTTCTGTTCCTGGGAGGGAATGCTTATCAGGAGGAGTTCTTGTCAGGAATTCAGATTACTTAGCTGTGAGTCTCTTATCTGGGGCATGCACTCTTGGGAGGGGCTGATATCTGTCCAGGACCCCTGCAGGCTGCAGGACCACACAAACTGGAGACACGAGACAGCAGAATTATAAACTCTCAGCCAACTTTTACAGGAAAACATAGGAGTAACTCTTCATGAATGTGGGCTAGGCAGTGATTTTGTACAGATAGGTCCCTGAAGGAGGTACAGGAGGTCCCTGAAGGAAGAGAACCCAATATAGTTTCTTAACATAACCGGATTAACTGGAACCTAAGGAATGATGGTGTTCACACTGTTGACCCTCAGGATCCAATCAACCAGGGTCTGGACCTTGTCAGCCTTTGCCACCATTCTGCACTGAATTCACACTCAAGCCGCTTTGTGAATACTCATGTACCCTTGACTTACGTCTGCCTTGATTTTGCTGGTGGGAGAGACACCACTCTGGGAGACAGCCCTGGAGCTGTCCTCACTTGCTGCCAGTAACAGGGCCTGCCTTCCTGAGCTCTTTGACTCTGTTATATCTTTTGGTTAGACTCCCACCAAGTGGCCACCTGATGTGAGCAGCCGACTCATTGGAAAAGACTCTGATGCTGAGAAAGATTGAAGGCAGAAGAAGAGGGTGACAGGGAATGAGCTGGTTGGATGACATCACTGATTCGATGGACATGGACTTGGGCAAACTCTAGGACCTGCTGAGGGACAGGGAGGCCTGGTGTGCTGCGGTCCCTGGGGTCCGCTACCACTTGGTGACTGAGCAGTGGTAGCAAGGGGCCAGTCTCCCCAATGTGACACCGAGAGTTCAAGCAACCTAAGAAAAATGTAGACAAGTTGAAATTCATCAGAGTTAAAAACTTTTGTGTTCACAGGATATCATCAAAAAAGAAGAAAAAAAAGATTAACAGATAAATAAATAAACAAAGACTATCATCAGGAAAGTGGAGAGGGGAGTCCTTGGCAGTCCTGTCATTAGGACCTGGTGCTTTCACTGTGTGGTGGGCGCTCACTCCCTGGTCAGAGAACTAAGATCCTGAAGTTGGCAGCATGGCCCCCAGAAAAAGTGAAAAGATAGAAATCCACAAAATAGGAAAAAGTTTTGCAAATCATATATCCGGTAAGGAGATTGTACCCACAATATGTAAAGAGCTGTCTCCACTCAACAACTCAATTTAAAAACATGCAAGGAATCTGAACAGACATCACTTTCTTTTTTATTTCAAATTTATTTGCTGCTTCTTTTTTATTTCAAATTTATTTGTGACCTGAGGGATTTGCACCGAGGCTTGCAGGATCTTTACTTGGGGGCATGTGAACTCTTGTAGCCTGTGGGATCTAGTTCCCTGATCAGGGGTCCAACCTGGGCCCCCTGCATCAGGAGCACGGAGTCTTAACCACTGGACCACCAGGAAAGTCCCCCAAACATTTCTTCAAAGAAGGTATACGGATGTCCAACAAGCACATGGAAACACTCTTAACACCACTCGTTACTAGGGAAAGGCAAACCACAGTGCACAGCACCCCTAGGAAGGCTGTCAGCAAAAGTCAGACAGCAGTGCTGGAGATCACGTGGGGTCACTGGGACCCTCGTGCACTGCTGGCGGGAGTGGTGAGTTGATGCAAATGCTTTGGAAAACCACTGGGCAATTCCTTAAAATGCTAAACATGAAGTTACCGTGTTGCAGCCACTCGATCCGGGAAACAAACTCACTCAGAAGGACAGTGCAGATAGTGGAGGGCAGTTTATTACACCGGCGGACCCAAGGCAGAGTCTCCTCTTAGCCAAGGACCCCGACCAGTTTCTGTGAAAACTTTATATACCCTAAGTGTATGTGCCCAAACCCACCTCCCCAAATTCCCTGAAACTAGTCTGAACAAAGGAAAAGAAAGATACAATCAAACTTCACTCGTGATTCGTATGCCTTAAGCCCGGGTAGTTAACAATGGACAATTATCAATAGGCCTGTGGTCATACCCCATGAATGTACGATTCTATTCGGTCCCACAGATAGTTAGTGTATTCTTTTAAGTGGAGAGTCTAGGTACGAGCTCTGGAGCCATTCCTCCCAGGGGGTCTGGTTTCCCAGGTGGTCTGTTGTTTCCACAGATCCTGGGCATATAGCTCAAAGTTCACAGTCGGGCCCAAGACGGAGTTCTGCTTTCAAGATGGAGACTGTTCTGTTTCCTCCTTCAGTTGTATGATCCAGACATAGCTCAGTTGGAAAAGAATCTGCCTCCAATGTATGCAACCCCCGTTTGATCCCTGGGTCAGGAAGATCTGCTGGAGAAGGGATAGGCTACCCACTCCAGTATTCTTGGGCTTCCCTTGTGGCTCAGCTGGTAAAGAATCAGCCAGCAACGCAGGAGACCTGGCTTTGATCCTTGGGTTTGGAAGGTCCCCTGGAGAAGCGAAAAGCTACCCACTCCAGTATCCTGGCCGGGAGAATTATATGGACTGTATAGTCCACGTGGTTGCAAAGAGTCGGACATGGCTGAGCGACTTTCACTTTCACTTAGACATCCTGCTCCTACCTATGTACCCGGGAAATGAAAATATGCCTCTGTGCAAAGACTTGCAGGTAAGTTTTCACAGCAGCATTACTCAGAAGTGCCAAAAAGCAGAAGCAGTACAAACATCCACCTGACGACGGATCAATAAAACATGAAATATCCATATAATGGAACATGACTTGTCTCTAAGGGTTAAGTAAGTGGTGGGACTTCCGCAGTGGTCCAGGGGCTAAGACTCCATGCTCCCAGTGCAGGGGGTGTGGGTTCAATCCCTGGCTGGGAAGCTAGAATCATGTGTGCTGTGAGGTGTGGCCAAAAAAATAACAGTGGTGATACCACATAGATACATCTTGAAAGCATTATGCTAAGTGAAAAATGGCAGTTACAAAAGACCACGTACTGTATCATTTTATTTATATGACTAGACAAACCCGTAGAAGTGGAGAGTAGATTAATGGTTTCCATGGGGGTTGGGGGGTAGGGGGTGGGAAGTGACTGCTATCAGGTACAGGGTTTCTTTCTGGGGTGATTAAAATGTTCTGAAATTAGATAGTGGCAATGCTTGCACAGTTCTGTGAATATAAAAAAAAATGGGACAGTACATTTTAAGCTGGTGAGTATTATTTGTTCATTCACTAAGTTGTGTCCAACTCTTTGAGACCCCATGGACTGCAGCACAACAGGCTTCCTTGTCCTTCACCAACTCCTGGAGCTCGCTCAAACTCATCTCCATTGATTTGGTGATGCCATCCAACCATCTCATCCTCTGTCGTGCCCTTCTTCTCCTGCCTTCCATCTTTCCCAGCATCAAGGTTTTTTCCAGTGAGTTGGCTCTTCACATCAGGTGGCCAGAGTATTGGAGCTTCAGTTTCAGCATCAGTCCTTCCAATGATTATTCTGGGTTGATTTCCTTTAGGACCGACTGGTGTGACCTCCTTGCAGTCCAAGGGACTCTCAAGAGTCTTCAGTTCTTCAGTGCTCCACCTTCTTTATGGTCCAATTCTCTAATCTGTACATGACTACTGGAAAAACCATAGCTTTGACTAAATGGGCTTTGGTCGACAAAGTGATGTGCTTTTAATACAGTGCTTTTTAATACACTGTCTAGGATTTTCATAGCTTTTCTTCCAAGGAGCAAGCGTCTTTTAATTTCACGGCTGCAGTCAGTTTTAAGCCTGCTTTTTCACTCTCCTCCTTCACCCTCATCAAGAGGCTCTTTAGTTTCTCTTTGCTTTCTGCCATTAGAGTGAACTTCCCTGGTGGCTCAGATAGTAAAGCGTCTGCCTACAATGTGGGAGACCCAGTTTCAATCCCTGGGTGGGAAAGATCCCCTGGAGAAGGAAATGGCACCCCACTCCAGTATTCTTGCCTGGAAAATCCCATGGACGGAGGATCCTGGTAGGCTACAGTCCACGGGGTCGCAATGAGTCGGACACGACCGAGCAACTTCACTTTCACTTTCATCTGCATTTCTGAGGTTGTTGATATTTCTCTTGACTGTCTCAATTTCAGCTTCCGATTTATCTAGCCCGGCATTTCGAGTAATGGACTCTGCATATATTATGGTATGTGAATAAAGTTGCTATAAAAATAAAAGCTAAAGCATCAGTTGTTTGTAAGAAAGAACTCCAGGGACAGGAAGGGCTGAGTGGCCAGAGAACCAGATGAAGCCTCTGGTTGCTCAACAGAGATGTTCCTCTGATAAACAGAGGGGAAGGAATTGGGGCCAAAGAAATCTTACATTTTCCCTTGTCATTGCTATCTTTTTCTCCACTTTTGTCTGTCTGCTGCAGCTTCTGTCCTCTCTTTTCTAATGCTGGACACCCTGAGTCTGCTATCCTCCCTGGGCCACATTTAGCCCAGAGTCCACCATTCAAAGCCTATCAACGTGTTGTCCCACGTTCTCTCTCCAAACTGACCTCCATGACTCCTCCCCATGAACTGGTTTCCCAGCTCTTCCTTCTTCCTTTTTGGCTGAGTCTCGAGGCTTTCACAATCTTAGTTTCCCATCAGGGAAGTCCCTCTTCCTTGTTTCTGTCCCCTGCCATTGGCACTGGCGCCTGCTCCAGCCCTTACTAGGGCTGAACACTCTCCCTCATTTCCGGTCAACCCCTCTGCCCACAGCTGGCCCCAATTCCTTGCACCAATACTGTTGGACCTCCCTGAGAAGAGGAGGGCTTCTGGTTTTCTCTGGCTAGCTGCCCCATCCTTCTAACCCCCAGGCCAGAGTCTCTGAAATCTTTCAAAGCAAGGAATAAATGGAGCTGAATTAGTCACACTGAATCCATGGTGGTGATGAGTGTGGCTCCAACCCAGATCATCTGATCTGCCACCATGAACATGACCCCAGCCTCTATTGAGTGGTACCTACCTAGCAGTGGTAGGCAGGGTACGAAATCTGCATTTTTCAACTACTTTTAAAAAATTTTGGCCACCAGGTCTTCGTTGTGGCTCTGCAGCTGTGGCAAGAGGGCTCAGTAGTTGCCCTGCAGCCTGTGGAATCTTAATTCCCTGAGCAGGGATCTAACTTGGCTCCCCTGCATTGGAAGGTGGATTCTTAACCACTGGGCCATCAGGGAAGTCCCTCATCTATGCTTTTAACCTTGTTTACTTTTTGTGTGCTCATTTGTTCAGTCATGTCTGACTCTTTGCTACCCTTTGGATTGTAGCCCAAGGGGCTCCTTTGTCCATGGGATTTCCCAGGCAAGAATACTGGAATGGGCCGTCATTTCCTTCTCCAGAGGATCTTCCCCACCCGGGGATCAAACCGTCTCCTGCATTGGCAGGTAGATTTTTTGCCACTGCGACACCTGGCTTAGTATATAATTTATGTCTATGGATTATTATATATAATTTATATTTACTTATATTCTTTTGACTTGACTCCCTTTTGGACCTGCCTTCTCAAACATTTCAGCTCATTCCGGTGTGCTTAGAAGAGCTGAGAAGGGGCTCGTCTCTTCTGTCCGGTAAACACAGCTTCTCCCACGGACCAGCAGCAGGAATGCGGGGTTTGGGGAGGGTGGTGAACTGAGGGCATCCGGCACCCCTTCCGGGAACCTGGGGAATTCCATGCGTCCCGTGGCCAAGGTCTGTGGGTGGGGCCCTGCTTTAACCCTCGGGAAACTCGCGGTACTTGGGGACGCGAGCGTAAGTCCTGTCCCTGAGGCGGAAGCGCCCCCGGCTTCGCCGCACGGCCTTCCGGGAGCCCGTCACGCGGGCGGCGGCACCAGACCGCCAACTGAGGAGCGTTTCCACGTGTCTGCCAGGCCGGCAGCCCCCTGCAGGGACCGGCCCTGCTGCTTCTCGCGCCCCGCGCGGCTCCGCAGGGGCTCCGCAGTTGCCGGAGGAACCACTGAGGCCTCTACCGCCGGCCCGGAGGCGCCCGCGCGCAGCTTCCCATCGACGCAGAACAAGACCCGGTCGCCGCTTCCCGCCCAAAGTGAGGACCAATGAAAAGCGAGCTCGCCCGCGAGAACTGGCCAATCACCACTGCCGGGGGTCGGAGCCAATGGCCGTCTTGCGGCCCGCGGCCGGCGAGCCAATCAGGACCCGCAGTGCGGGGAGGCGCGGCGGCAGTTGCGCGCGAAGCGGCGGGCTGAGAAGAGGCTGAAGAGGGTTGCGGCGCGGGGGTGACCCGCATGGTACGGGCCGGAGGGGCCTGGGGGCGGGCCTGGGCGGGCGGCGGGCTGGTGTCCGCAGCGGGCCGCGCAGGGCCGGCGCCCCGCAGGCGCGGTGAATGGCTCCTGGGCTCGCCCTTCCAGACTCTTCTTCTGGAAGCAAAGCCGGGGGTCTGCTTGAGCCCTCTCTTTGGTCTGTGTGTGAGCTCCCGAGGGCAGCGACCGAAATAAGCCTGAGATTCTGAGTGACGGAAGACCGTAGATGCTGAAAAGAAGTGGCTCCCTCAGAGAGGGTTGTGAGGTGTTCTGTTGATTAAAGCAAACCCAAGCAAACAGGAATAGAGGTGCTGATGCCCCCCTTTCCTCGCGCCTGGCTTTTTCAGTGTTCAAACAGCCCAGCTCCCTCCGGGTCGGGGTTCAACAACCTGTGTCCGTGTTTACCGTTGCCTCGTATCCTAGGGGTGGCTGCGTGTCTTGGGCCTGTTTTGAATGGCTGGATGTTTGGGTATTTTCCAGTCTTTTACGCATGGAGTTTCGGGGAGGAGTCTGTGCCTGCAGCATTTCTCACTGGTGTATGTAGGGCCCCAGAAGTGAATGAGAGAGAGTTTCAGATTCCTCTTCATCACCAACACGTAAATGAGAATTCCTGTTTTCGCGCAGCAGGGCTAGGCTTCTGCCTTCGATTTGTTCATTTTTATGTTCTCAAGTCATAGTTTCTAGTTAATTGTTGAATTATTAATGACATTAATAATTTGCACGCTAGTGGAAGGCAACCAACACCTCTGACATTGTGCGTGTCCTAGACCAGTCACCCTTATGCGGAGAGAGGCTCGGATGACCCCTGACAGGTTTTTCCTGGCCCAGTTCATGTCCCCCTTGTTCCGGATTAACTGAGACTGATGTCATCCTCCTCATCCCTGTGGTGGCTTTCAAACTCTATGAATAAAGTTCGTAACTGGATTAATAACTCTCACCTCTGCACTCTCCCTTTGCAACACTTGGTTTTGAGGTTTCTCTTCTTGGTTATTGAACACCGGAACATCAAACTGCTCAAGACATTTTTTTCAGGCAGTGAATTATTCCAAGTGTAAAGGAAAGGTCCCCTCTGCTAGCTGATGGGTAAAAGGGCGCTTCAGGATCAGGAGTTCAGTGCATTTCATCATTTTCTGGGAGCTGTTATTTTTAGCAAAGGCTTTATCTTGAGTAAGAAAAATGCAATGGTTAACACTTTTAGAAGAGCTATGCAGCCATTGTTTGTTGGTGTAACAGGGTTTTCTCAAGTTGAAATGCCAAAGTTCAAAGTACTCAGTTTAACCAACAAAATTCCAAAATGTGTGGTGAGGGGGAGGTGGTGATGAGTTGGTGCAAATAAAACCTGAAAGAAATTACACTGAACTCTGATAAAGCATCAGCCATTGCAGATACCTTCCCTTTGTGTTAGAAGGGTTTATGTCTCAAGATGAATTTAATGGGAATTCCAGCAGCAGAAATTTTTGTAAAATCCTATTTTCTGCTTCCTAGAGGCTCATCACAACGTTGAGTACCTTCTGGAAAACCTGCCTGGCCTCAGAGGGTAATGTTTTTTTGGTTCAGCATTGCAGTTTGGTTGGAATCGAAAGAACTAGACAATCAGCTAGGATTTGGCCCGTTTTCTTTCACTTACTAAGAACAAGACCAGAAGCTGAGTTTCTAGCCTTCCATACCTTCACTCTTAAGAGCTTGGAGTTTAAAAATCTGGGATATGATCATGATTGTATGATGGGAAAATAATACCTGTGTTTAAAATTACCTGTCTCATGATGTGACCATTTTGACGGCCCATTTCTCTTCACTCAGGCTTTTTTTTTTTTTCCCAACCTTGCTGCACTGCTTTCAGGATCCTAGTTCCCTAACCAGGGATTGAACCTGTGCCCCCTGCAGTGGAAACTTGGGAGTCCTAAGTACTGGATGGCCAGAATTCCCCGGATTATCTCCTTTTGAATGAGCTTTAGTAGTGTGTGCAAGGACTTTGTCCATCTCATCTGTATCAGTAGTAAAATCCTCTTTTTCCTTCCTGATACTGGTAATCAGTCTCTTCTTTTCCTGGATAAATTTGGCCAGGGGCTTATCAGCTTGACTGTTCAGCTCCAACCAGGAGTTGGCGTCATGGACTCTTGTCTGGTTTTTTCCCCTCTTTTCTGTTCAGTTTCTTCTCTTTATTGTACTTGTTTTTGTTGTCTGCACAGCCTGGATATCTGCTCTAGTTCTAGTTGGTTAAAGTAGAAGCTTTCGTGCATGCTGAGTCGCTTCAGATGTGTCTGACTCGGTGTGACCCCATGGACTGCAGCCCGCCAGGCTCCTCTGTCCGTGGGGATTCTCCAGGCAGGAATACTAGAGTGGGTTGCCATGCCCCCCTCCAGGGGATCTTTACAACCCAGGGATGGAATCTGAATCTCTTGTGTCTCCTGCATTGGGCAGGCAGGTTCTTTACCACTAGCCCCACCTAGGAAGCCCCAGAAGAGTTTGTAAGGCAGGAAAAATTTTCCTCCTCTTGGTTTTTCTGGTTGGTCTAATGATCAGATTGACAAAAAACAGATTAACATGAGAAAATCAAATTTCACTATATATATATGGAAGTTCTGTCAGTATAGGATCTGAGAAGTGACAAAAGCAGGCTCTTTATATATCTTTTTAGACAAAAAATCAGTTATTTATGAAGATTTGAAGAAAGGGGTTTTTGCTGGGGGTAGCAAGCTAATGAAGAAGTGACAGAGCCTGCTTACGCAGCTCCCTCAGCCTTAAATGCCCTGTCTCCAGGGACCACAGTGCCCTCTGTCCCCTACAGGAGCGTTTTCTTCTACCGTCTGGTTCTCAGGTAATTCTCATTACAAGTAACTAGTATGCCACCAGCATATTTTGGGGTGGCCTGCCCTGAGCTCCGTCGGGTTTTCTGTTTTAAATATTGGTTTGTTTGACTGCCCTGGTCTTAGCTGTAGCGCTTGGACCTTTAGTTGCAGCATGTGGGATCTACCGCCTTGACCAGGGGTCGAACCTGGGCCTCTGCTTTCAGAGGGCAGAGTCTCAGCCATGGACCACCAGGGAAGTCCCTCCATCAGATGTTACAGGTCACTGTTTTCACACACACACACACACACACACACACACACACACGGGCTTCCCAGGTGCCCAGTGGAAAGGGATCTGCCAGCCAGTGCAGGAGGTGCAGAAGACATGGGTTCAGTCCCTGGGTCTGGAAAATCCCCTGGAGAAGGAAATGGCAATCCACTCCAGTGTTCCTGCTTGGAGAATCCCATGGACAGAGGAGCCTGGCGGGCTACAGTCCCTGGGGTCGCAGAGTTGGACATGACTGAACACGGGCATGCGCGCGCACACACACACACAGATGCAAAAGGCATACAAATACACGTTTCCCTCTGAGGACTATGGTGTAGCCCACAAGCTTTGTACACCATGCGCTCATTTTATTTCCTCTCGAAATACTGTCTCATTTTCCTGGTTATCCATTCCCAAATATTTGCGGATTTCTTGGCCATCTTTGTGTTACTTGATTTGTAATTTAGCACTAGTTTCAGAAAATGTATTTTGTATTATTTGAATTTTTTAAAATTAGGACCTTTATTAAGAAGTGCTTGGGGACTTCCTTGGTATTCAAGAAGCCAGGGCTCTGCTTCCCATGCAGGAGACGTGAGTTTGATCCCTGGTTAGGGAACTGAGGTCCCACATGCCACCAGCGTGACCGAAAACAAAAGGTACTTGCAGTTTGTCGAGGTTTTCAAAGTACTGAGTTGCAGGCTTTGTTTTTTGATACATGCTTATTGAGCCGTATCAGGTCTTAGTTGCAGCATGAGGGATCTTCGATCTTCACTGGGACTTGTGGGATTTTTTTTTTTTTAGTGTTGGCATGCAAGATCTTTATTTGCAAGTGTGTAGTTTGACAAGGTTTAATATCAATATTAACATGATGATCACCCATGAAACCATCACCTCAATCAAGATAATGAACATATCTTTCACCCCCCAGTTACCTGGTGAAGAAGTGAACTCGCTCAGTGGTGTCCATGGGCTGCAGCCCACCAGGGTCCTCCATCCATGGGATTTTCCAGGCAAAAACACTGGTGTGGGTTGCCATGCCCTCCTCCAGGGGATCTTCCCAACCCAGGGATCGATCCCGAGTCTCCTGCGTTGCAGGCAGACTCCTTACCCTTTGCGCCACCAGGGAAGTTACCTGGTACCCCTTTGTAAATCCTCACTTCAGCCTCACTCCCTCTGCCTCCCCTGCTTAACCATGACTCTGTACTTTCTGGAATTTTATAGAACGATTTTTTGATTGTTGAGGTAACTTGTCTTTGTTGTTTGGATTCTTTCACTCATCATTATGAGATTTACCCGCATTGTTGCAACACAGTCCCTTTTTATTGCTGAGTATTTCTTTTTTGTGTGTATGTAAAATACACATGACAGAAGTTACCATTTTAACTGTTAAGACATTCACCTGTGGTAGAACCACTATTTCCAGAACTGTTTCATTTCAGATCTTCTTAGTGTATAATCTCCTGAGACTTTTTTGTTTAATTTTTACATAGTTTTTAAAGGTTACTCTCCATTTATAGTTATTAAAATATTTAGAGTCTGTTACTAATCTCAACCAGTGTGTTTTTCATTTCAGACTCTTTCATAATTGGCAGTTTGATTTAGGTCTTTTTCCAATATATCAAATGTGTTTCTGCTTATCATGCTCATTTTTCCTGTACCTTCCTGAGGCATATAATTCTACTAATTCTGTCATTAATCTACTAATCATCTGTCATTTCTGGGTCTCTTCCTTTTAAGTTTTTATTTTGTTTTGGAGTATATCCGATTTACAGAATTGTGTTAGTCGAGGTGGAAGCAGAGGGACTCAGCCGTACGCATGCAAGTCTGCGTCCTCCCTCAAGCTCCCCCCCCCATCAGGCTGCCACGTAGCACTGAGCAGAGTTCTCTCTGCCGCTCAGTAGTTCCTTGTTACCCACGTTCAACACAGTGGTGGATACCAGGCATTATGAATTGTACACTGTTGGATGTTCGATTGTTTGGATTTGCTTTTAGCTGTTTCTTGGTTTTCTTCTGGGATGCTCTTACTACACCCGAGGGACCCTTCTGCGTCTTGATCTTGAGCTTTCTTGGGGGGTTCGGGCAGTCTTTAGGGCTGGCCTCACTGGGCCCCACTGCTGAGGCCCCACGGAGCCCCCTGTCTTCCTGCCGTGGCAGGTGGGGGCACAGCCCCTCCCTCCCTGTGCCAAGCAGCCAGCGAGGGCTTGGAGCCTCCCTGCTGGCCCCTGGGCCCCCTCGGTGCAGCACCAGACTTTCTAGCTGTCTCGGCCTCTCAACACAGGACTCCCCCACTCAGCCCTGGGGGACCCCTGGGCCTTGCTGGGCTCTCTCTCCTCTCTCAGTGGCAGCCCGGACGCGCAGGGGTGTCCGTCGGGCTTGCCTTGTTGCCCTGCTCGTAGGACTCACTCGCCGTTTGTGCTGCCTGGTGTCTGAGGCCTGAGAAGTGTTACTTCATACACTGCGTCTGATGTTCTGAGCCATTGCTTACGTCGGGTTGGTAAATCCAGCCTTGGGTGCAAACAGAATGGCTCGATGCTGACTTTGTGTAAGTTCGGACTGTTTTTTTATTGAGTTGGGAAGACGCTTATAATGACTGTATTCCTGTTCACAGTTCAGGTGTGTCTCCATGCTGGATAGGCAGGTGCTCAGATATAAGATGACTTCCTCCTTCTCCATTGCTGTTCCCTGTGATGAAAAGGACATCTTTTTTGGTGTTAGTTCTAGAAGGTCTCGTAGGTCTTCATAGAACTGTTCAACTTCAGCCTCTTTGGCATTACTGGTCAGAGCATAGACTTGAATTACCGTGATATTGAATGGTTTACCTTGGAAACGAACAGAAATGATTCTGTCGTTTTTGAGATTGCATCCAAGTACTGCATTTTGGACTCTCGTTGACTATGAGGGCTACTCCAATGCTTCTAAGGGATTCCTGCCCACAGTAGTAGATATGATGGTCATCTGAGTTAAACTCGCCCATTCACATTCATTTTAGTCACTGACTCCTAAAATGTCCATCTTCACTCTTGCTAACCCTATTTTGACCACTTCCAGTTTACCTTGATTTGTGATCTCACAGTCCAGGTTCCTCGGCCTTGTTGCTCTTACAGAGTTGGACTTTGCTTTCACCACCAGACACATCCACAACTGGGTGTTGTTTCTGCTTTGGCTCAGCCTTTTCGTTCCCTCTGGAGCTACTTCTCTGCCCGTCTCCAGTAGCATGTTGGGCTCCTATTGACCTGGGAAGGTTGTGGGACAAAGTATGACAAGACCCTAAGAAACCAAAATATTTTAGAACTATTAATTTAAGAAGTCATGTCAGACAGAGACCACTGCCTCGTCCTGGGGCCTCACTCGTCTGCTCTGCTTCCAGCGCGAGTGCATCTCCATCCACGTGGGGCAGGCGGGCGTCCAGATCGGCAATGCCTGCTGGGAGCTGTACTGCCTCGAGCATGGGATTCAGCACGACGGCCAGATGCCCAGCGACAATACCATCGGCGGAGGGGACGACTCCTTCAACACGTTCTTCAGCGAGACCGGGGCCGGCAAGCACGTGCCCAGGGCTGTGTTCGTGGACCTGGAGCCCACCGTGGTCGGTAGGTGCCCTCACACTTGGCAAGGGAAGCCCAGAACCTTCGCTGCGTGCCTCCAGGTCAGAAGCCCGAGGTAGTTTCTGAGGGGAGCCACCACCGAGGGGAGCCACCACCCAGGGGACGATGGACAGTCCCCATGAAGCCCTTGAGACCCAGGCCACAGAGGGTGCCCGGGGCAGTCAGGCTGACACCGTGCAGGGTGGCAGGGCCATCCAGTGAGGCCCAGAGTGGAGTGGCGGGTGTGGGCAAGATGCGCACACAGAACCGCCTGGGCGCTCCCGTCCTTCGGGAACCGGCCACGCTGGGGCTCGCTCCCCGGGTTGACTGGACCCTCCTGGAGCCAGAAGTGGCAGGTGGGCCGTGCTGTCTCGGAGACTCTCCTGGGAGACCTGAGCCCTGGCTGGGAGGAGCAGTGTGGGCCTGCAGACAGGAGGGTCCTGGGCCCGGCCATGGGGGTGAGGCCGGCGTCCTCCAAGCCCGGCTGCTGTCCCCCCGCAGACGAGGTGCGCACAGGGACCTACAGGCAGCTCTTCCACCCAGAGCAGCTGATCACCGGGAAGGAAGACGCGGCCAACAACTACGCCTGCGGCCATTACACCATCGGCAAGGAGATCGTCGACCTGGTCTTGGACCGGATCCGCAAACTGGTGAGAAGGGCCCGGGGAGTTCCCCCCGGCCGGGAGGGCAGGCCCAGGCTCTTGGTGGCTCGGGCGGCCCGGACTCATGCCTCTCCCTCCCGCAGGCGGACCTGTGCACGGGGCTGCAGGGCTTCCTCATCTTCCACAGCTTCGGGGGCGGCACTGGCTCGGGCTTCGCGTCGCTGCTCATGGAGCGGCTCTCGGTGGACTACGGCAAGAAGTCCAAGCTGGAGTTCGCCATCTACCCAGCCCCCCAGGTCTCCACGGCCGTGGTGGAGCCCTACAACTCCATCCTGACCATGCACACGACCCTGGAGCACTCAGATTGCGCCTTCATGGTGGACAACGAGGCCATCTACGACATCTGCCGGCGCAACCTGGACATCGAGCGGCCCACGTACACCAACCTCAACCGGCTCATCGGGCAGATCGTGTCCTCCATCACGGCCTCCCTGCGCTTCGACGGCGCCCTCAACGTGGACCTGACCGAGTTCCAGACCAACCTGGTGCCCTACCCCCGCATCCACTTCCCCCTGGCCACGTACGCCCCGGTCATCTCGGCCGAGAAGGCCTACCACGAGCAGCTGTCCGTGGCCGAGATCACCAATGCCTGCTTCGAGCCGGCCAACCAGATGGTCAAGTGTGACCCTCGGCACGGCAAGTACATGGCCTGCTGCATGCTATACCGGGGGGACGTGGTCCCCAAGGACGTCAACGCGGCCATCGCCACCATCAAGACCAAGCGCACCATCCAGTTTGTGGACTGGTGCCCGACTGGCTTCAAGGTAGGCGGGGCGGTAGCGTGTGCGCAGCTCTCTGCCCGCGGCCGGCCCTGGGGCGGGGTGCGGACCCGTTGTGGGGGCCCCGGTCCAGGGCAGCCGGGCTGCAGGGAGCACAAGGTTAGTAATCTGTGTGCCGGATGCCTTGGTCCTGACCCGCCCTTTATGTGCCGCTACTGCTCACAACCGACCCCCGATGCTCATGGGCTAACACGACTAGTATCTTACACTTCAGAGACAGGCTGAGACGGCTCTTAGAACCTGACAGCCTCGGGGTCAGTGACGGGAGGAGATGCTCTCAGGCCTCTGACTGCAGGCCTGTCCGTCCTCAGGTCTCTCCGCTGCTCGCCCAAGAACCTTGTCAGAATCTGGGGTGTCATTCTGTGACGGAAATAATGGCTTTCTATTTCCCGTTACGTCAGTCACCAGTGGTCACAGAATCTCAGGCAGCGTTTATGCTTTTGTAGAGACTCTTCTATTCATTGTGTAGTGTTTTCTGTGGGACCAAGGGTGGTTCACTGCTGTTTCTCCAAGCCAGACTTAGAAGGTTGCCTTCCATACAAAATCACACTAATAATTAAGTGGCTCCTTCAACTGTGTTTAGTGTCACAGTGAAACGTCTGCCCAGAGAAGAGCATCCTGAATTTGAAGCCAGGTCCCAGAATGTCTCACTTTAGACCCGAGATCACCAGGCTAAGTGCCTCGCCACGCCTGGGCTTGTTAACCCTGCACCCTGTTCTTCGTTGAGTCCTTTTGCACAACTGATCCGCAGTACATAAAGTGCTGCCTGAGCCCCGATGAGTCCCTTGGGTGTGCTGGGAGTCGCCATCTCCAGGGTCTTTGCAGACTGAATCTAGGGACAAGCAACGGCGTGTGTGGGCCTTCGCTTTCCCATTTTAAATCCCAGCGCTTGCCTCTGACCACGGCCACGCTGTTGCACCCCCTTGGCCTCTGTCAGCCCCACTTCAAGACACCTCGACAGGGACCCCCTGAGGGTGTACGCCTGACGCATGTAGTGTCTCATGGAAAGGGATAGCGCGTGTCCGTAACAGGTTTCACCAGTCGGGGAATATCCACGGAATTAAACCTTCCGTAGATGTCTGCAGGCTTCCGAGGTTAGGTAGTAGGTTGGGGTTGAAAGCTCTTTTTTGCCATGCCCCACGGCCCGGGGGCTTAGTCCCTGGGCAGATAGCAGCCTTGGCCCCTGCGTTAAACTGCAGCGTCTGGGCCACCAGGGGAGTCGTCGTCTTCTTCCATTCTTCTTGGCTTGAGGTTTCCTCTCAGTCCCCTTCCTTTGACCTTTGGAAGGCAAGGCTGCCATCCAAGGCATTCTCAGCTGGGCAGTGCTGTGTGGGGTGCCGGGTACTGTGCCCAGGCTTCCCCTCCTGGCCGAGTCTGAGAGCCAGAGGGGAGGCCAGTCTGTGGGGGAGGTACAGGAGGTCACGCTGCTGTCCCCACGGAAGACAGATGCATCCGTGATGGACGGGGATGGATCCCCACTTGTCACTCTGAGGGTGACGTCACCCCGTGTTGACAGCCGTTTCTCAGGGGTGCACCGTTTTCGTGGAAGCTTTTTCCACGTTCACATTAGGTTTTCTCATTATAAAAGTGTATATGAGGCAAAATATTAAAGTCATGCAGAAGGCTGAAATCTTACGTTCTCATCAGAAAGGGAAACTGTAGGATATTAAACCCTGGCAGATACTGCTAAAAGCACAGTACCCGTTCCTACAGGGCATCGTCTAAAGTGGGTCCGTGGCCCCCACGTGTAAAAACAAGCTGCCAGCTCTGCGGCCACACTCCCCACACCCCCGTGTTCTGCTTCTCCGGCAGGTGGGCATCAACTACTAGCCCCCCACGGTGGTCCCCGGGGGGGACCTGGCCAAGGTGCAGCGGGCCGTGTGCATGCTGAGCAACACCACGGCCATCGCCGAGGCCTGGGCCCGCCTGGACCACAAGTTCGACCTCATGTATGCCAAGCGCGCCTTCGTGCACTGGTACGTGGGGGAGGGCATGGAGGAGGGGGAGTTCTCGGAGGCCCGGGAGGACCTGGAGTCGCTGGAGAAGGATTACGAAGAGGTGGGTGTGGACTCGGTGGAGGTGGAGGCGGAGGAAGGCGAGGAGTACTGAAGGGCCGCCGCAGCCCCGCCCCCCGACTGCCCCTCAGGGAAGCGTGGGCCTATTAAAGTTTCTCAGTTAAACCTCTGCCTGGAATAAGCTCCTGTGTCTGCAGGTGTGGAGGAGCCCCCAGCTCGTGTTTCAGTTGACTTTGCCATTTCCCCGGCTTCTCTGTTAATGGGACAGGTGGCCTACGACATAAGGCCTAAAGGTGGAATTTGGAAATCTTGGGTCTCTGGAAGGGTCCACAAAGTCTGTGGACCTGTGGTGAGACGTGGCCGGCCAGGACCGTGGGAGGAAGGGTCCTACCTGCTTCTCTGTGGTGTGCACGACCCACGGAGGGTCACAAGCAGGTGCTCACAGCCCTTCTGCACCTTTGTGCCTGGGGAGGGCCTCGGCAAAAGTTCAGGGGCCCGGAAAGACACGTGTTTTCGTTCAGGCTCCAAAGTGAGGCCAAGAGGCGAGCGGTGAAGACAGCAACCAGAGCTAAGCCTAAATGCTCGTGCCTGAGCTTGGCTGACCGGTGACAGAACACGCCTGGAATGAGCCTTTGGCGTTTCAGAGAGCTTTATTAGCCACAAGAAGGGGAGCCACCTGCCTGGGAAGCGCTCAGCTGCTGCTCCTTGGGGGGCTCCTCCCCGGCCCGCCCCCCTTGGGCAGCCTGGAGGCACTGGGCTGGCGGGGCATCCTCTGGCTGGGTCCATCCCGGCCGCCGCGTTCTGCCCGCGCTGGGCCTCCGCCCAGGGCACCGCCGCCCATGTTTCTCCCTGAGGGACACAGAGCGGAGGCGTCAGCGGCCAGGCAGAGGCCGGCCGCAGCGCTGGGTGATGGCGGCCCGGGGGCAGCGCAGGGCAGCTCGGAGAGGCGGCCCCACGGCCAGCTCCCACCCAGCCGGCTTCTGAACATGGTCTTAGAAGCACTTCCTCTCGGTGGTTCTCCCTCTCCCCTCTGTGTTCCACAAACATCCGAGATCACCGGACCCGTGACTGGACTCCCCTGAGGCTCCACAGGGCGGCCATGCTCAGCTGCAGAGCGTGGTTCCGACCGCTGCCCCAGAGGCCGTCGGCCGGCAAGGTCTGCAGCCACGGCTGGGCTGCACGTGTTCCGGCAGAGGTCAGCGAGACGCAGAGCACCCGGGGGGCCAGCGTGCTTGGCCCCAGCCCCAGCCCAGCAAGGTTCTCCCCAGGCTGCGGCGGTGCCCCCCACCAGATCCTAGGCTCCACGCTGGTTCTTTGCCCTGCAGCCGGGAGTGGGGACCGTGGGCGAGCAGGAGCCTGGCCGTAGACCCAGCATCAGCTCTGATCCTGACACTGGCACGCCTGTGGGAACAGGACCGCCCTGCCCGGACTCTGGCACGTTCTTCCTCAGATGGCAGGAGGTCTGAGCCAGCTGGCACAGGGTTGGGGGGGGCATTTGCAGTGGTCCCAGCTTGGAAGCTTGACAGCTGGTCTCCCTGTGTGAACTTGATTCGAATAAGGTGCAGCCACGGGTTACCTAGCGTTGACTGAGAGCAGACTGGAGCGTGTGGTGGGGTGACGCGGGGCCAGCTCCGCCCGGGGGTCACCACAACAAGCCGAGAGGGCTGTCTCCGCCCTTCCCCCCCGGTACAGACGCCAGCTTTCTGGGCCTGTGAGTGCATGGCCCCCCACACCACAGGGTCACCCAGGTGGAGAGGCCACGCTCCCCCACCTAAGCTGGGCCAGGCTGAGTCAGGTCTGGGAGCCGGTGGCTTCAGCCTGGGGACGGTGTCGCTGATGAGCAGCGCAAGGGCAGCTCCGTGAGTGGCAGGCAGGCCTCACCCTGCAGCTCTGCTCCCGGGGCCTGCACACATGCGCTTCCTGTCCCCCGCCGAGGAGGACCAGGGCCCCCGGACAGTCAAGTAGAGGAGTCAGTAACGTTCACCTCTACATCTGACGAAGCGGACAGACCCGGAAATAAGAAGCCGATGCCATCCTTAAGTCATAGGAGGTGTCAGGAAAACCACCCAAGGACGAAAGCGGCCCCTTCATCCATCTTAGGGTGGTTCTCAGCACCTCAAGGAGCCGCACACCCCGGGGGCTCGTGGGGAGACCTATCAGGCCTCAGGCCCGCTGGACCCAGCAAGGTGCGTCTAGGGGCTCGTCACGCCTGCTCAGCTTTCTCTGATGGGGCTGTTAGGTCAAATGGAAGGCACTTAAATGAGGCCTGAGGCTGGGCCAAGGGTAAAGCCCAGTTCATGTGGGCCCTCTTAAGGGTCAAGGCAGACAACGGTGTATTGTTGTTCAAAGTCGTGACCCCATGGACCCCGCCCGGCCTCGCTGTCCTTCACGGTCTCAGGGTTTGCTTAAGCTCATGTCCACGGAGTCAGGGATGCTACTGAACCACGTCATCCTCACTGAATGTATCACTGCCAGCTTACTCCCCCCTAATGAAGCGAACCCCCCAAACAGCGGCCTACTGCCAGTTGACTCGGGGGCTCCTGAAGCTGGGGAGCCACCTAGACCCAGCAGGACTCTCTGCCAGAGACCTTAGGGCGCCCCAAGCCCCACTGCAGGCTCTGCCACAGGGCTGAATGGGAACTAGACCCAGAACCCAGAGCTTTCTCCTGGGTGGTGCAAGCGCCCCTTGTGGAGTCGGCTGGGTGCCGAGGCCAGGTATCCGTGACAGGCTGTGCGACGAGGAGTGAGAAAGGGCAGGCAGGAGCGCCGCAGCCCCGCCTCTTGCCGGTCTGGTGGCCAGGACCGGTGGGGCGTGGGGAGCATCTGGCAGGGGCTTGACCAGTGCTGCAAACCAGACGCAGAACGCCTGATGCGCAACGCGGGCTGCGCTTGTGCCCTTAACCCCTCAGCCCACACCTCTGAGGGGGCGGTCCCCGCACAGACGTGCCTGTGACCCCGCTGGGTACAGGGCCAGGTGCCAATGAGAGGCATGCGTCCGCCCTTCTGTGCTCTCAGCGCTGAGCAAGGGCCAAAGCGCCCACACTCCCAGCTTGGGAACCAGGCAAGGGGGACCCCTGGGCTGATCCTCCAGACGCTGCCCTTGCAGCTCAGAGCTGCTCTTTCTGGAGGCCATGGCAGTTTCCATGGAAACAGTACCAACCCCCAGAGATAAACCAATAAACGCAACCTGCAAAAGGAGAGAACAGGCAGCAAGAGAAGCGGAGGGAACTGGGGACCCCTGGAGAGAGACGCGAGTGCGCGGCAGCTGGGCCGTGGAGCGGAACTGGAGAGGCCGCAGGCTGCGGGGCGCAGGAAAAGGAAGGCCTCGCGGGGGGGCTACGGCTCCAGGCAGAGAGAAAGGAGGCCTCTGGAGGTCAGAGAGAGACAAAGAAAGCAGACAGGGAGTGTCAGTGGGGAGGCCTGCACCGCAGCGCCCAGGACGGGGCCTCTCGGGACAGGGACGCGGGCGCCCAGGACCCTGGTGCACCCAACCAGGGGCCCAGCTTCCCTCTGCCCCTAGAGCCCCTTCTCAGGATGTTTCTGGCCAAGGAGCCGGCCCGGATATTCGGGTGTGTCTCAAGTGTGTCTGGAATACGGAGCAGAAGGGACAGGCCAAATGGCTTAGAGCTCCACTGTGACACCCTGGTCACCAGCCCCTGCTCCTCGCGGCCACGACCTCCAGACTGAGCAGCGCCCCAGGCCCTCTGCACCATGCCAGCCAGGAGCTGCCCACAGAGGGAAGCTTTGCTGTCCAGACTCTGAGCAGGACCTGAACCGGGTGGGGGGCCAACAAGCTAGCACAGGAGAGCCTCTGCCCTCCCTGCTCCCTGGGACTTAAGTACAGGCTACAGCCGCAGGGAGGGAGGAACCAAAGCCGCCTGTTACCAGCTTCGTGGGAGAAAGACCTGAGCGCAAAGCTGGGGAGAAACACGGGTCACAGAGTCCCAATGAGGTCTAGCCGGCCTTGGGCAGCCCACCCTGCACCCTCCAGGGTAGTAGATAGCAAAGTCCAAGCTGGGGATTGGAGTCCAAGGGGCCAGCCGTCGGATGTGCCCAGCGAGTTCTGGGACAAGAACAACAGAAAAGCCTGGCCACTCGGGACCTAACCCGCCCAGTGCCAGGCGCTGCCCACCCCGCCGCCCCGGCCCGGCTCTGACCTCGGGTCTCAGGCACGCTGGGCGTGGGCAGGGGCGCGGCCGTGGGGTCCTGGGAGTCGCTCGCCACCCTCTGCCCAGCGCACATGGACTTGAGCATCTGGAAGACGGCGAGGGGCGCCACGTTCAGCTTCAGCAGGTCCACCAGGATCCTGGCGAGAACACAGGCGGCGGCAGTGAGCCCTCCTCGCTCGGGCCGGCCGCCCCCGGGGGCCCCGACTCCCGCGGGCGCTCACTTGAACACGTCGGGGTCCATGGCGCCGCCCGCAGCCTGCGCCAGCTCGAACAGCTCCATCTCCTCGGCGCTCAGCACCTTCTTCCGCCGCAGCGCCAGCTTCTGCAGGGCCGCCTCCAGCCCCGGGGGCGCCCCCGGCCCCGCGCCTGCGGCCGCCATCTGCGGGAAGGCGGCGGGACTGCGGAGCGCCGGCCCCCGGCGCGCGCTCTGCCGGAAGCCGCACGCAGAGCCGCGCGGACCCCAGCGAACGCCCGCCAGGCCCGGCGCCCCGCGGTCCCGCGCAGGCCCCCCGCTAGGGGGCGCGCCTCCAGGCCCCAACCCTAACGCGAGGCCCCTCCTTGTGCGCACGCGCGCTCCGTGCCGCGAGGCCCCCGCGGCGCGCGCGCCTTCCGAGGCGGACCTCCCAGAAACCCGCGGGGTTGGGGGAGGGGGTGCGGCTTAGCTTTGCGCGTGCGCTTTTCACCGCGTCCGCCCCGGGGTTGGGGGGAACGCGACGCGCGCAGCTTGATGACGACATTCTGGCGCCGAGTCGCCGAATGGCGGCCTCCGTCTCTGAAGTTGGCGACGCTGCGGGTTCCTCAGGTGAGTGGTGGGAGTCGCGCGTGGTCGGGACCAGCGTCCCGGCGGCCGCCCCAAGCCTCCGCGGAAGCCGGCTCCGTCCCCAAGCGAGCCCCGGGGCTCGGGCCGGGGCGTCGAGCGCCTTCCCGCCGCCCTCCCGCGCGCCTCACGAGTCCCGCCCAGGCGGACGCCCGGTTAACGTTCCTGCGCGCGGTGAGGGACCGAGCGCCCGCGGCTCCCCGGCGAGCGCAGTGGGGGGCGCGGGGGTGCCGGCCGTGCGGGGCCTCGGCTTCCGAGGGTCGGCGGGCAGTGGCGAGGAAGGCCCCGACCAGATGGGCGCCGCCGGGGCTGCGGCTCTAGGAGGGACCCCGAAGCCGGGTCGGAAGGCGCTCCTGAAGGCAGCGGGTGTGGAGGTGGCGCGGTGAAGCGGAGGCTGGGTGCCCAGCGCAGGCGGCGCGGCGGGAGAACCGGGACCCCGCCCTCTCCCCGAAATTCCCCGGTTGGGCGCCTCGGGCTCACTCCTCAGCCGCTACCTCTGCCAGCTTTCAGCTCGTCATCTCTGAAGCTCTGCCCGTGGCCAGCAGTGCGGGGTTATGCCGCTTTGATCGTTTCCGAGTAGTGCACGGTGTTTTCTGGACCCTTGGTTCAGGATTAGAGCGTCTTAAGTCGTCCTTAAAACTGAAGCCGATGTTTAGTTTAATTAGGAGTTGAGCAGACTCTGTCTTGCTGGGCCGATATTCGCCTCCTCCCAGCTCAATAGCGGATACCCCAAAGGCGAGTGTCGGGAGAAAAGGAAGGTCGTTTTAATCAGAAAGCTGAGGATCCAGACTGGTGGCCCAGAACCGCCTCTGGAGACTACGCTCCGCCCGACAGTCTTGAGAGGGTACAGGGGGAGTCTCGGAATCGCTGCGGTGGGAAGTCAGGCTCTGTGACATTTTCCATCTCCTGCAGGCTGGTGGTCTCCTCCTGATGGTTCTTCAGCTGTTGTCTTGCCTGCTTATCTGCAGGATTGCCAGGAGGGAACCTGGGGGCAGAGAGCTGGTCGTTCTTTTTCATTCCTACTTTTTTTTTTTAATCTAGGAAACAAATCAACAAATTAGGCAGGGTTTTTTGTGCATTTCGTAGATTGAGTCAGGAGTTAGGTTAAATGTCACCAGGTAACCTCATTTCCGCAAGGTTTGAGCAGGACAGAAATGGGCAGACAAGAAAAGGCAAAGGACCTGCTTACAGATCCCCTGGCCAATACTCCCCATTTCTGTGGGACTGGGGGCAAAAGCCTGTCTTCTGAAACTTCTTCCTGTGGACAAAAGGCACCGTATTCCTCCAGTGGAAAATGTGGTTGTGAATCTGTAGTATCTTCTTGCTGAGAGTTGTAGCCTGTTTATATATATGGGCAGAGCAAGCTACAATTATTTTGATGCCCGCAAAGACGTAGGTTATTTTGAACAGCAACGTTGGTCCCATTGTCTTAAGACCAGTTCTCCGAGCTGTGCTGAGGCTGGCTCTTGGAGCTGTGTTGCCCATAGACGGAACGCCTGCTGTCACGGCTGCAGTGTGGTCACCAGGCAGCTGGCTCCCCCTCTCTGCTGGCAGTCGTAGCGTCTGTAAACAACTCAGGGGTGTGCATTATAGTTTCCTGACCATCAGTGCTTCTGCTGGCTGTTTTGTGACCCAGGGGGACCGGGCAGACCAGCTTTTCTACGGATGGGTTGGGGACATGAGCTGGGGGTGGGGGTGTCCAGCACCCTTGGTCTCACGGGGAAGTGTTCGTAATGTTGAGTGGCAGAGATGCCCACCCAGCCTCTCCATCCATGTATTCTGCCTGCCAGTTGCCTCCTCAGCGTCGTTCCTTGGCCATGGGCAAAGCTGTGCCAGGAGAGCCGTCAAGGAACGCAGAGGCACTGACTCTGCTGGGTCTGGATGTTTTCGGGTTCTGCCCCACAGGCACAGGGAGTGGGAGTCTGGAGAGCTGCCCCTGATTTTCTTGTGGCCCTTCAGAGGCTCTGCTGGCGAAGCGTGCTCCCCTCTCCCTCCTCAGAGGGCACAGGTAGGACAGAGGGGGTGTGCCTGCCTCTCTCTAGAGAGCAGTTAGGAGCTGTGTGGGTCTGAGTCCTGGCTGCGCCTCCCTTTCCCTCTCAGCGCTGACCTTGTACCACGGGTTGTTGTGAGGATGCGCCTTCTATTCTTGCTCAACAGGCTTTGCGGCTTAAAACTGCATCCGTTGGCATCTCATGGTTGTGTGTGAGGATACAGGGCCCGGCTGGCCTCCTAGCGGAGGGCGTCTCAAGGCTGACCTCCAGGTGCTGGCTGGCTCTGCTCTGAAGCCTCAGGAAGAACCTGCTTTCAGGGTTACTCAGGTTGCCGGCAGGTCCGGCTCTTTGCAGGGTGGAACCAAGGTCCCCGTTTCCTTGCTGCCTGTTAGCCAGGACTACTCTGTATCTTACAGTCCTCACACTTGAGGCTTTAATCTGTAAAACCCCTTCCAAAGAGCATTTGAATAACCAGAGACGGGAATCTGGGAGGGCTGTCTTTAGAATTCTGCCTGCCTGTCGCGGAGGAGTAGATGAGAAATGCGTGGTGAGCCCCCAGAACCAGGCCTGGCACGTGGCAAGCGCCATGCTTTGCCGCAGGTCCACTCCCGCAGACTGGCTCTGGCGCTGGCCTCTGTGGACTGCACATGAGCGGCACTCCTGCTGACGGGGCCTTGTCTTGAGCTCTGTCAAGCGCTGCCGTGCCTGGTTGTTGAAGTTCTGTCTGTCTCTGCAGCGGTCCTCTAAGACGGCTGCTCCGGACCCTGCGAGGCAGGCTGCCATGGCGTTCCCCCACCTGCAGCAGCCCAGCTTCCTGCTGGTAAGTGTCCGCTGCCCGCCAAGGGCCCACGGGACAGGAGTTCTGTAGCAGAGGGACTGGAGAACTCTCCAGCGCATGCTTTTTGAGGAGACGTGCTGGAAAACAGTGGACTCCAGTTAGGATCCTCAGGCTCAGCCCTGCCTTCTTCTGGTGTGGGACCTTGGGTTTATGCAGCCACTGAGCCCAGTTTTCTCATTTACAAGAGGGCTTCATAGAAATGTCGGTTTCCCAGTCTCCCCGGCTGGGGGGAGCTAGGGAGCATAGTAGACAGCTGCATCTTCACATCTCGTAAATCCTTACACGAAAGCGAGGAGTTTGATGACCTTACTGTTGTTGGCAGAAACCGGAAGGTCCCTGCTCTGCTGGGGCTCCAGTCCTGCGCTTTCCTATGGACGTTTATCTGGGAGGAGGGTCTTCCTGGTGCCCCCCTAAAGCCAGCAGATCCAGCTGCAGCCTGCACAGCAGGGTCTCTGCCTCTGACCCAGACGCTGTGGACCCCACCCTCGTGTGGAGACAGCTGGGGCCTTGCGTTCCTTGGGCGAAGTCTGGCCTTTCCTGCTGACCTTCAGCCATGCGCACAGGGCCTCCTCTTCTCTGGTTGGGCGACGTGCGCTCTGTGTCTGACTCCTGCCTGTCGCTTGGATTCCTGGTCTGACCTCCAGCAGCATGCTCACCGTGCTCTGGTTGGCTCTGTCTCCTAGGCCAGCCTGAAAGCCGACTCTCTAAACAAGCCCTTTGCACAGCGCTGCCAAGACTTGGTTAAAGTCATCGAGGACTTTCCAGCAAAGGTAAGGCTCCGCTGTCTGTTTTTATGGAGTTGTGTCCCACATGCTCCCAGAGGAAGTCCGCAAGCCTCCCCCACCTCCGAGTGCTGCCTGCGGAGGCCTGACCCCAGGTGTAACTCACGTCTGTGGCGTGTAAACCTGAGACCACGTAGATTGGGGTTTCTCGGCAGCAGGCCCACCGGGGTGGTTGGCAGCATCTGGAGGCGGTTATGTTTGTCACACGGGCAGCGCTGCCGGCGCAGGGGGAATGGAGGCCAAGCATCCCACCCCCCACCTGCCTGTGCACAGCACGTCCCCTGCAGCAGAGACACGTCCAGCCCAGAGATCCGCCGTGCCGGGTTGAGCCCTGGTGGACGCACTGAAGTGTGTGTCTGTGCCACACCCGGAGTAAGCCCACAACAGACCCAGGTGGGGCCAGGGTGCCAGCCTAGACCAGGACTTGCTGTCAGATGACAGGAAGTCTGTTTCCAGGCTCACTCTGGGGAAGAATGCGCGGTGTCACCCTTTCTAGCAAAGATCTTTGTGGGCCACAAGTTCTCAGTGTTTTTAAGCGTGCTTCTTAGTCATAGGTCGGCTTACATAGCGGGGCCAGACACGCAGCAGCTCCGTTGCCATGGCTGCCCCCGGGCCGGGGAGTAGGTCCTGGGCGCAGGCCCGGCAGGGAGGTGGCAGGGCCTCCTGGAGAGCCTGCTCTGAGCGCCCACGCTGTTGCAGGAGCTGCACACCGTCTTCCCGTGGCTGGTTGAGAGCATCTTCGGCAGCCTGGACGGCGTCTTGCCCGGGTGGAACCTGCGCTGCTTGCAGGGCCGCGTGAGCCCTGTGGAGTACAGCATCGCCATGGATTTCCTGGACCCTGGGTAGGTCGTCTGTCGCCCGCGCGGCACCAGACGTTCGCACAGAGATCTCGTCTGGTTTGCTGTTCACATTCCCGTTTCTGTTCACCTTCAGAGGCCCGATGATGAAACTGGTGTATAAGCTGCAGGCCGAGGACTATAAGTTTGACTTTCCTGTCTCCTACCTGCCTGTGAGTAAGCCACGGTGGTGAAGGTGGGCTCATGGCCTGGCGCCTGGCTCAGTGGCTGTGGTGCTGGCAGCGGACAGGGCCTCGAGGGTTGGGCCAGGGGCCAGAATACCCGGTGTCTGGCCCAGGAGGCATCACACGTCGAAGCTTCACGAGTTCCTTTGTCCCCAGAGGTGGTCTGAACCCTGCCAGTGGGCAGGCCTAGGGGCCTCCCAGCTGTGTGGCAGGGCCCGTGCCTAGAGGCTGTATTTTCCTGAGTCTGCAGTTCTGGGGGTTGAGTTAAAGGGAGGCTCGCTCATGGGGCTCAGAAGCAAAGCAGATTCTGTTGCAGGCCTGGCTGGGCCGAGATGCGCTGGTGACGTGGGGACAGGGCATGACGGGCAGGGGACAGCGAGGTTCCCCGGACGGGGTCAGGGCCGGGCTCCGCCTCAGCCTCCCCAGCCGCCCTGTGTCTGCAGGGACCCGTGAAGGCGTCCATCCAGGAGCGCGTGCTTCCCGACAGCCCCCTATACCACAACAAGGTGCAGCTGCCGTCCCCCGGGGGCCTCGGCCTGACCCTGGCACTCAGTATCCTCTGTCGGCCATGAGGGCTGGGCACGGGGCGCGGGGGGTGGGGGGTGGGTGTGTGCCTGTCCTGCTGTTTGCCCCCTGACATGGCACTCAGATCCCTTCGAGTACTACATGTTCTTCTTTGCTTTGAGCCTCATCGCTCAGAAGGTAAGGCGGGCTGAAGCCCCATATGGGCAGGGCAGGGGGCGTCCAGGGCTCCTGTTCAGGCAGGCTGGGCCAGCCACCTCCTGGCACGGCGCCCCTCCACCCGCAGCCTTGGCGTTGCAGGCCACCGTCACTGAGCGAGGGTGACAGGCTGGGCGGGTATGGTGGCCCGCGTGGAGCGGGCGGGCACCCCGAGTGCTGGTCTGGGGGTCTTCCTGAAGGGGGTGCCTGCCGGGCAGGGGCAGGGCGGGCCTGTGGTGGGGGCTTTTCTCCGGGGCCAGTCCTGGGTGGTCGGGACCCTCAGGGGCAGGGCCCATCCTGCCGCACGAGGGGTTGAGTCCGTGAGGGCAGGGTCAGCGCTGGGGGCGGTGTCCGCAGCCACACTCCTGGGCTCTGCTTCCAGTTGCCCCCCGGGGCCCTCCATGTCCGCACCTCCGACTGCGCCTACTTCATCCTGGTGGACAGGTACCTGGCATGGTTTCTGCCCACGGAAGGCAGTGTGCTGCCCCCGCTCTCCTCCAGCCCAGGGGGGCCCAGCCCCTCACCGGCTCCCAGGTGAGGCTCCCTGCCAGTGCCCGAGGGGCCTGGGCACAGCGCCGGGTGCGGGGCGGGGGGGCCTTCCTCCTGGTGGAGCATTGCCCTCGGGACGGGGGTGATGCCCTGTGTGCAGAGTGCTCAGCCGTGTCCGAGCTCTCTCGGCCTGAGGCTCCACTGGCGCAGGCTGGAGGGCTGGTGGGGGCTTCCCTCAAGTGACAGGTTCTTGGCCTCGGGCACGGCTGTGTTCTGTGTGCTTCCACCCTCTCCCCACGGAGCGCCTGAGCCCAGGCCGGGCGGAGAGGAGCTGGCGAGGAACTTGGAGCTGAGGACGGCCGATGGTCCTGGACGTAGAGGACCGGGGCGGCGCTGGGTGGTGGCCTGGCTAAGCCTGACGCTGGGGTAGAGCCCTGGGCCCTGCCAGCCACCTCCCTCCCTGGAGGCTGCAGGCTCTTTCCTGCGGAGCCCCCCACCCACTGATGTGCTCAGTCACCCCCACTCGAGCGGTGGGCGCCCCAAGGACGGGACGGGGCGAGAGGGGCCAGGCGTGGAGCCGGGGCTGCGGGGGCTGGGGGCGCATTCACACCCCAGACGGGCTTCAGCTGCCGGGGGACTTCTGGGCCGGATTTGGTTTGCTTCTTCTAAGGTGTGATTCCAGGCTTTACAAGTTACAACGTGTAACGGAACTTTCACAGGCCCTTCACCGCCAGATTTCTCAGTTGTCTTATTCTGTGTGTTTTTCCTGACCTGTTTGAACAAGTTACTGACACGTGGCTGTCACGCCCTAACACTTGAGTGTCTTCCGAAAGCCGTGGTCTCCTCGCCCTTCCTGCAGAGCCAGGGGGCCACCAGCCCCCTCCCTCCTGCTCGCGGCTGTCTCGCCGTCGTCCTGCAACCTGTCCCAACCCTGATGGCGGGTGTGTGCGCTGTGCCCTTGCCCTGGGTCCTCAGGTGTTTCCTGTGGTCAGACCCTGGCCAACGGGGCACCCCCAAGCCCTGCTCCTGCTGACCTGAACCCACGGCTGGGCTGAGGGATGACGCAGGCCCCCCTCCTGGGAATGTGGGTCAGTGCCTCGGGTCTCAGGTGATGAGCCTGGGAGACCTAGTGGGCAGCGTCTGTGTCCCTCGCGGTCCTCGGCCAGGCCTGTTGTGGATTTGCCCGCCTTGTTCCTCGGGGCGGCCCTGAAGGAGGTCTCCTCCCCTGCATTGTTCACACGTGGCAGCTCGGCCGGGCCTGTCCCTGCCATCCCGAGGTGCAGCCCAGGTGGCCCAGCTCCCGCCCCAGCCACCCGACGGCACTGTGTCTGTCTGCCCCCAGGACGCCGGCCGTGCCCTTTGCGTCCTACGGCCTGCACCACACCAGCCTCCTGAAGCGGCACGTCTCCCACCAGACGTCGGTGAATGCAGACCCTGCCTCCCATGAGATCTGGCGGTCGGAGACGCTGCTCCAGGTGAGTGGAGCCGTCTGCGGGAGCCGCCCACCCTGCGAGCAGGGCCGAGAGGCGGCGCCTGGCTGGGGAGTGGGCAGCACTGAGCTGCTCGTGTCCCCTCCATGTCACCTCTGCTTTCACTCTGGACTCTGTCCGTGGAGCTTTAGTCTTGCTCTCCTGGTGGCACTGTGGCTGCCAGCCCCTCCGGTTCCATGGCTTGGCTCTCTCTCTCTAGCCACCAGCATGTTTCAGGCACTGAAGCACAGGGCCTCCCCTCGGGCAGCAGGCCCGTCCCCTCCCTGCGGGGCCCCCGTGTGGGTGTCAGGCAGCCCCAAGCCTGTCTCCTGAGCCTGCCCTGGAGAGCCTGCTGCTTCTACAGCTGGACTCTAGGGCTGCATGCGTCACCGCAGCTGGCTTGCTGAGAACCGGGAGTGTGGCCGAGGTGGGGTTCTGATGGTTTTTTTTGGAACCATGGTAAAATACACAGCAGAGAATGCAAATCTGAAACGTCTTAAGGCAACGGTCGCGTAGCGTTAGGGTGTTCGCGCTGTTGTAACAAGTTTCCAGAGCCTCCCATCCATGAGACCCAGCATCTGTCATCAGACTGCAGCCCTGCCCCCACACCCCACTTTGGCTCTGCGTCGGGCCCTTCTCCCGCCGAGCGCAGCCCTGCCGCACTGGTACCCACGTGTCTTCTATCTGTCCCTCCGATGGGCACGCGGGCCGCTTCAGTCTTGGCTGCTGTGATCGTCCTCCGGTGCCTTGCCCTCTGCGGGGTTTCTGAGGACCTGCCGTGCTGCTTGCCATGGTGGCCGAACCAGGGTTCATCGCACCCGGCAGGGCACACGGGCTCTGGTTTCCCCACGTCCTCAGGACGCTGGCTGTGCTCTGCGTTTTGACTGCAGTGTCCTAGTTGCGGTGAGCAGTCTGTTCCGCTTTCTCATCCTCGGTGGCCACGTGTGTGTCTTCGGAGAAGTGTCTGCTCGAGTCCTTTGCCGGGTTTTAACTTGACGTCCTTGTTGTTGCTGACTTCTCAGAGGTCTCTGTATAGGTTGGGTGTTAATCCTTCCTCAGATGAGTGGTTGGCGAGTCTTCTCCCCGTTCTGTGAGCTGCCGTTTCACTCTATGCAGTGCATCTTTTGAGGCACAAAAGATAGCTTCTTAAGTGAGTGCTTTAAGCCTCCCTCGCTGGGATGCACAGGGTCCTCGTCTGGGCGGCTCTCTCTGGGGGCTGCGGCGGCTGCTGTCTCGCGGTGGCGTCGGGGCTGTCATTGCAGTGGCATCTTGCGCTGCGGAGCTAGCTCTGTACTCGTGGCTCAGACGCCCCGCGGTTTGTGGGATCTTCCCAGACCAGGGATTGAGCCCATGTCCCTCGCATTGGCAGGCAGATTGTTAACCACGGGGCCCCAAGGACATCCCAGGAAAGCTTTTTGTTTTCATGTGGTCCAGCTTTTCCCTTTGTTGCCTGCACTGTTGGAGGCGCATGTAGGAAGGCGTTGTCGAGTCCAGTGGGTGAAGCACTGCGTTTAAGGGTTTTACCTTCTGCTCTAGGTCTCTGGTCCATTTTGAGTTGTTTCTCATTTACGGTGTCGAGTGAGGGGCTGGCTGCGTCTGTGTGCACAAGGGGTCCTGTTTTCCCGGCAGCTGTGGTGGGAAGGCTGCCCGTCCCCTTGCCGTGCGGTTGGGAACCCCGCTTGGGGCCCTGTTGACCCGCTGCGCCCTCCTGCAGGTGTTCGTGGAAATGTGGCTCCATCATTACTCTCTGGAAATGTACCAGAAGATGCAGTCCCCTCACGCCAAGGTACGTGGCTGCCGCCGCACCACTTTCTCTGCCGCTGCTTGCACTGCATTTTGGTTTCAGAGCTGGCTGTGGGCTCCCCTCTCCGGGCGCTGTGTGCTGGGCTTGCACCCCGCCCTCCCTGGGCGCCCTAGAACCGTGGGTGCTTTGGGGCCTGAGCCTCGGCTGCTCTCCACCCGGCTGCTCCCCGCCCAGCTTGGTGGCCCCGCTGCACGTCCTCCCAAGTGCACAGGCGGCCCTCCTGGGGCGTCTGGGGTCTGCCGTTCCCCTCTCTTGCCCGGCCGCCCGTATGTGTAGAGGCTTGGGGTCCCCAAACCCCGCTGCGGCCCCTGGGCGGGTTGGGGTAGGGCTTGCTGAGGCGGGCGGGCCACAGCAGGGGTTTGCAGGCACAGTCCTCCGGGCTTCCTCCGGGCTTGGGGCCAGGGGCCTCTGCCTTCCCCCGGGGTTTGCTCTCGGCAGGGCGCCCCAGGAGCAGGAGGCTGGAGCAGGGCTGGGCTCAACCATGGGCCTCCTGTCCACCTCCCTGCCCCACCCCGCCTGCCCTGACTCGCAGGGGCCGCTTGGCTGCAGCGCTCTTGGTCTGTGTGCCTGGCCCAGGAGTCTGGGAGCCCACTCGCGTCCGTCTTTAGCTGCAGCTCTGGGCTGCCCGTCACCTCGGGGGCCTAGCCCTCCTCCAGGTGACTGTGGCTGGGGTCACTGTGAAGGCCCGGCCAGTTGTCCAGAAACCTCCTGCCCTTTGCCGTCTGTTGGGGCAGGAAAACACGTGTGAGGAGGCAGGTCGTGCGGAAAGCCGGCTGCATCGCTGCTCTGGAGCTCCTGCAGGCTGTGGGCCCGCGGGCTCCACCAGCTCCCCAGCTCCTTTCCGAGAGTGTGGCCGGGCCATCTCCAGGCATCGGGCAATTGCTTCAGCCTCCCCTGAGTGAAGCTTGGCACCCGGGGGCCAGGTGTCCGCGGGCAGACCATGTGCAGGGCGGCCCTGAACACCGTGGGAAGCGGGCCGGGGCAGTCAGTGGGCCGGCCTCGCTGCCCGCCTCCGGTGGGTGCGGCCAGGCCGGACTGTTGGGGCCCCTGCCCGCGGGGCTGATGGGAGGCTTTGTGTCTGCGGTCCTGGTGGGGTCGGGCTGGTCTCCCAGGTGGGGGTCCAGGACGGGCCTGGGCGTGGCGTGCCACCTGGTGCCCCTCTGGGAACCAGCCTGTGCAGACAGCTTCCAGGTTGGGGTTCACATCGGTGTTACAACGCCTGGGAACTGACCGGGAATTGATCACGTTATGTGCTAATGAATCTCCCATCCAACTGTCCAGGAAGCCCAGTCGATTGCTGATTCTTTTCTTATGGGCGGAGAGGCCTCGGTCTTAAGCCGGCTTCTCGCGTTTACATTTCGTGCCTGAGCCTGTGAGCCCCAGTGACAGGGTCCGGGGAGGGGCTCGGGCTCCCTGGGCCACAGACACACGAGCTGCCGTGACATGGGGGCCGGCAGTCAGACCCGGAGCCCGGTGACCTTGTGGGCCTGCCTCTGCCACGGGGGCGGGCGGTGCCTGCTGTGTGTGCTCTTGGTGTTGTCTGTCCTGGCTCTGGGGCACCTTCTCACTGTCTCTCTCTTTCCCTCCCCACCCACCCGCCTGCCCGGCTTCTCGGAGCTCAGCTGGAGGTCCTGCACTACCGGCTCAGTGTCTGCAGCGCCCTCCACAGCCCTGCCCAACCCAGCCTCCAGGCCCTCCACGCCCACCAAGTACTGGCTGCTCGTGTTCTGTCCCCTGCCCCCCACCCCATCTGCACCCCGGTGAAGCCCCGGGCTGGCCAGGGTGACACAGAGGCCCCTTCTGAGCAGAGCCAGGCCCTCCCGCTGGGGTTTGGGGTGCACCCAGGTGGCCCGGAGTGACGCCCGCGACCCACTGGCTGTGCTGGGGTCCCTGGCGCTGCCTGGCTGAGCTCCAGGCCGGCCCAGGTGTCTAGCCCACGGGGGTCGTGGTGTTGCATGCTCAGCCCTGGTTTGTGGGGGAAACTCATGCTGCCTTTGAAGCACAGGCCTGGTGCCGGGGGCTGACCGAGGACAGGAGGCCCCGGGGTTCGGGGGTGGCAACCTTGTGGAGGCTGCGGTCTGCTTAGGCAGGAGTGCCAGGGATGGACTGCAGTCAGCGAGATAGGGGTGTGGGGCCAGCGGGCTCCCGAGGTTCGCTGCTCCCCAACGTGATCTCCAGGGAGTTTGGGCGTTGCTCACCGTCCGGGTTTTGTCCACGTCGCCCTCGGTGGGGCCTTGCAGTGCTGAACTAGAATTTGAGCACAGATGATATGTCACCCTCCATTCCTGCCTGGCTCCTGCACAGAGGAGGGAGAGGAGGTTCCAGAAGGGCTGCTGTGGGTGGGCCTGGGCTGAGGAGGGCCTCCAGGGCAGCAGCAGGAGGCCGCCCCGTGGGTGTCTTGAAGGCACAGGGCGTGGGCAACAGCGACCGGCTCCTGTGGGCACTGTATGAGGCCAGGAGGTGCTGTGCCTGACGAGCAGCGAGAAGGTGGCCTGCGGCTTGCAGGCTGTGGTGCGGGCACCAGCCGAGGGGCGGGAGCGGGGTCCAGGACGTTGGGGGTCGAGATGTGTAGGGGGCAGTCCCGGGTGCTCCTGGAGCAGGACCGGCGCAGAGGGGCCCTGTGGTTTTCACTGACTTTACGGTATCAGCTTCCCTCTGATGTGCTGCGGATGCACCGCGTAGAGACCCAAACATAGACAAGGCAGAAAGGACACCGCCCTGAGGGTCGCCGGGCCCCGGTGGGCGTGTCCATGCCAGGGCGACCCGTGAGACCGTGCCCTGGGCCTGGGCTTCCTGCGCCCCTCTCAGTGCTGCGGGCGAGCCCGTGGCTGGGGGGTGGGCGGGGTAGCAGCTGCTGGGTCTCAGACCCCCACCCTTGTGGACCAGAAGCCCAGCTCGGGGGACCGGGTCGGGGGTCCTTGTCGCAGAGGCTCCGCGGGAGCTCCAGGCGCAGGGAGCCACCTGGGCGTCGGCGGCACACCCTGCCGGGGGGGTGCTAGCTGACACCCCCCCCGCCCCCAGGAGTCCTTCATGCCCACAGAGGAGCACGTGCTGGTCGTGCGGCTGCTGCTGAAGCACCTGCACGCCTTCGCCAATAGCCTGCGGCCCGAGCAGGCCTCACCCCCCGCCCACTCCCACGCCGCCAGCCCCCTGGAGGAGTTTAAGAGGTGGGTGTGGGTGGGGTCGGTCCTCTGAGCCCTCCTGGCTTGGGGGTGGGGCAGCAGGGAGGCCGTTCTCGCGGCCCCCCATGGCAGGAGAGCCCAGCTTCTCAGCTCTGTGCCCCCACCGCCCCACGCAGGCAGGGGAGGCCTGAAGCCTGATGCCCAGGCCCGCGGGGGCTGGCGGAGCAGGTAACCTGCGGGTCAGGCCTGTGTGCTGCGCCTGGGGTGTTCTCTGAGGAAGGGGCTGCACACAGGAGGCCTTGCCGGGTCGCCTGGGCTCTGGAGTGACGCCCTGCCCCCCCGCAGGGCCGCTGTCCCAAGGTTCGTCCAGCAGAAGCTGTACCTCTTCCTGCAGCACTGCTTCGGCCACTGGCCTCTGGACGCGTCCTTCAGAGCCGTGAGTCCGCCTGCATTCCACCAGCCCTTACCTGAACCCAGCGCCCACCTGGGTGGGCTCCCAGCCTCACCCCCGGGGCAGGGCCCCTGGGTGGTCTGTCCTGAGGGGCCAGGGGTCCTGGGGGTGCAGAGCCCCTTCCTCCCTTCCCTCCAACGCCAGCTCCTCCGTCTCACCAGGTGCTGGAGATGTGGCTGAGCTACCTGCAGCCCTGGAGGTACGCGCCGGAGAGGCCGGCCCCGGGCAGCGGCTGCCAGGCCCGCAGTGTGTCGGAGAGATGGTGAGCCCGCTCTGGGTGCTGTGGGGGGGTCCCCGCCCCCTGCCACAGGGCCGGAGCACTCAAAGGCGCTCAGCCCCGCCCCGCCCGGGGAAGGGCCTCTTCCTGAGGACCCTGCCCTCAGCCGCCTGTGCTGCCCCCTCCCATCACCTGGCTGGAGGTGGGAGAGACAGAACCCGGAGGAGCCCTGACTCACCCCACCGCAGGGCGCCCTTCGTACAGGAGAACCTGCTCGTCTACACCAAGCTCTTCCTGGGCTTCCTGAACCGCGCTCTGCGCACGGACCTGGTCAGCCCCAAGAACGCGCTCATGGTGTTCCGCGTGGCCAAGGTCTTCGCGCAGCCCAACCTGGCCGAGATGATCCAGCGGGGTGAGGCCGCACCCAGAGGGCACCGGAGCGCTGGGCTGCGCTGGCTGCTGGCAACCTCGGAGCCCCTGGGGGGACCACCTGCCCCTTGGGGCCACAGCCAGGCTGGCGTCCTGCTTTCCAGGCGAGCAGCTGTTCCTGGAGCCCGAGCTTGGCATCCCGCAGCGGCAGCACCGGCTCTTCACGGCGCCCTCCCTCACCGGAAGCTTCCTGTCGTCATGGCCGCAGGCTGTCACCGACGCCTCCTTCAAGGTGAAGAGCCACGTGTACAGCCTGGAGGGCCAGGACTTCAAGTACACCCCGATGTTCGGGCCCGAGGCCCGGGCGCTGGTGAGTGGTCGGCGGTCACGGCCCCCCTTGTCTGGCCCGGCGGGGCGGTCTGGTGTTTGCTGATGACAGACTCGGAGTCTGCCGCAGGGTGCGCCTCGGCCCTTAGCCCTCGCTGGGCGCCAGGAGGCCGCGAGCCCGCTGACCCCCGCCCGCCCGCCCGCAGGCCCTGCGTCTGGCGCAGCTCATCACGCAGGCCAAGCAGACGGCCAAATCCCTCTCAGACCAGTGCGGGGAGAGCGCGGCCACCCGCCCCTTCCTGTCCTGGCTGGGCTTGTACCCCGCGGACACGAACGGCTCCTACTCGGGCAACGACCTGGATGAGATGGGGCAGGGCAGTGTCCGCAAGACGGACGAGTACCTGGAGAAGGCGCTGGAGTACCTGTGCCAGCTGTTTCGGGTACGCGCCGGCGCCTCGGGGCCGTGGCGCGTCTTAGGGGTGGGCTCCCGGAGCCTGGGCGTGACCCTCTGTCCTGCCCACCCCCAGCTCAGCGAGGCCCAGCTCTCCCAGCTGACGCTCGCCCTGGGGACGACGCAGGACGAGAATGGGAAGAAGCAGCTCCCGGACTGCATCGTGGGCGAGGACGGGCTCATCCTCACGCCCCTGGGCCGCTACCAGGTGGGGGCGGGGGGCGGGGCGGGGCCAGGACCAGGTGAGGGTGGGGCGACGTGGGGGGCGGGGCGGGGCGGGTGCAGGCGCGGCGCTCAGTGCCCTCCGCTCCCAGATCATCAGCGGACTGCGGCGCTTCGACATTGAGTTCCAGGGCGACTGGGAGCTGCAGCCCATCCGGAGCTACGAGATCGCCAGCCTGGTCCGCGCCCTCTTCCGGCTGTCGTCCGCCATCAACCGCAGAGTGAGTGTGGGGAGGGCCCCGCCGACCCGCGCCCCCAGCCGCAGGGTGAGTGTGGGGAGGCCCCGCCAGTCCGCCCCGCGGCCGCTGAGCCTGGCACTGAGCCTGGCGTTCGCTCCAGTTCGCAGGCCAGATGGCGGCGCTGTGCTCGCGGGCTGACTTCCTGGGCAGCTTTTGCCGCTACCACCTCTTGGAGCCCGGGCTGTCAGGCCGGCGCCTTCTGAGCCCCGTGGGGCGGGGCTACGCTGCCAACCGAGCGCGGGGCCCGCGGCTCAGCCTACGCTTCCTGGGCAGCTACCGGACGCTGCTGTCGCTGCTGCTGGCCTTCTCCGTGGCCTCGCTCTTCTGCGTGGGGCCCCTGCTCTGCGCCCTGCTCCTCGTGCTGGGCTACCTCCTCTACGCCGTGGCCATGACGCTGCTGACCGAGCGCGGCAAGCTGCACCAGCTCTGAAGGCCCGCCCGCCGCCGCGCCCCACACCCTGACCTCCGTGTTCCCGTTGCCGGCAGGCAGGACGAGAGCCTGATGGGCAGGGCCCGGGCCTCCCTGAGGGGGAGGGCGGCGCGGTGGGCTTCTTGCGGAGGCCCCGCAGGGAGGCGCCTTTCTCTTCACCGTGTGAAGCTCAGGAGTCAGGCCTTCCTGGAGGGCAGGCAACTTCTGCCCGCACGGCCCCAGAGAGGGGCAGTGAGACCCCAGGACAGGAGCCCAGCCTCTGGCTCCGGAGAAGAATCAGGCCCCGAAAGGGAGTCCTGGGAAAATTAGATGGTGGTTCACTTCTGGATCATAGTTTTAAAGCTAATTTTGCTGCCAAGTCTGGGCTGCCTACTTGGGTCTGAGGAGAGGAGGCCCTTGGGAGCGCAGATGCCCCCAGGCCATGGGGCAGGCCGGCCTCGTCTGGACGCCTTGTCCCTGCAGGTGGGTGGGCTGCCCAGCCGGGTCCACCGCAGAGGAAGTCGGAAGCGCCGTTTGGGCCCTCACTCAGAGCAGGCGCTTGGACAGTGGGTGGAAACGTCCAGACATCCCCAGTGCACAAAGGCTACATGTCCACAGGCCCACACCCTCCCCCGCCCTCCGTTCAGGTGACACGCCGGGGGGCGCTTGCCAAGCGAGGTTTTAAAAAGCCTTTGGTGTCTGCCTTTTCAAGTTTCAAACTGTAAATGTTGGGCTTTGTGTTTTAACGTAAACTCAGAACAGTGGCCTTTGGGCCCTGTGACCAAGACCAAACTTGTAACTGACTCTGGCTCTGAATAAACCTGTGTCCTTGGTCTCGAGTCCATGGTGCCATCAGCCAAGCTCTGTGGACGCAGGAAGTTCGGGTTTCCACCAGCTTTGTGACCAGCCTCTGAGACGATGGTCTGGGCTCCCACGGCATCGGTTCCTGACGACACCCCGTGGAGGTGTCCTCTGATGGGCATGGGCCCACCTGCAAGGGTGGGGACCCCCCCATCTCTCCGGCGCTCTGCTCACCCCCACGACCCCCCCTGCCCACACACTGCTAACTGGAGCAGCCACCCACTGTGGTACCCACAGTCGTGCCAGGACACGGGGCATATTCGCGGAGCAGGATTCAGAAGTCAAAGCAGACACTGAGGTCGGGGGGCCAGGTCCCACTGATGCTCGGGTCTAGAGGGCAGGGTGGGGAGGGCAGCCAGAGCCCACAGTGCTTGGCAGCTTCGCCCAGGGGACCCGGTGGGTGGGGCGTTGGCAAGCCTGCCTTCACACAGATCCTGAGGTGGTGTGGGGGCTCTGGCTGCGAGTGAGACAGGACAGAGCGGAGCCCAGGAGGCTGAGGTCCCAGAGGAGACCTCGTCACAGCTTCATAACAGGCGTCCTGTTGGCCCAAACCCCGGGGCACCGGCCTTGGGATGAGCCCAGCCCCTCCCCCTTCCGTTCAAAGACCACTAAGTTGGGCTTCCCTGGCGGCTCAGTGCTGAAGAACCTGCCTGCCGCTTCGGGAGTCATGGGTTCCATCCCTGACCTGGGGGGATCCCACGTGCCGCAAGAGAAGCCACTGCTGCGGGAAGCCTGCCCACGACGCAATGAAGACCCAGCACAGACAGAAATAAGTTATTGAAAAAACTCACTGGCTCAGCGGCCATGGTGCAGTGAGCCTGAGGCTCCCCCTGCCTTACACGGCACCCTGTAAATAACTGCAAACACTGGCCTCAGGTGGCTTCCTGCCTGTGGGCACCGCACTTGGTGCCCGGTCTCAGCCGGTGGGTCAGTTCGGCTCCAACTGGACACAGCTGCCACCAAGCTCCCGAAGCAACAACCTGAGCACACGCCCTACCTCTCTCCGAGCCACTCGGAGGACACGTAGGTTTCTGTAGAAGCAAGTGGAGTGAGCTGGTGGGGGAGGCTGCCCCGGGTTTCGTAGCTGCAGCTGAGCTGCAGGGGCGGGCGGGGTGGGCACAGCGAGGGGAGACCCCCAAGGGGGGGCTGTTGGCCTGGCTCCCGGGGGGCAGGCTAGAGGTGGGGGTCCTGCACGCTTCCTCAGCTCCACCCAGAGCCTCAGGTGGTTTATGCCGGCTGCCCATCCCCTCAAGCCCCAAGCCCTGCGACCTTGCAGCCGCCACCCGAGTGCTGCCCAAGGGCAGCACCAGTCACCTCTTGGAGCCCCTGGCCTCCCAGCCCCGCAGCCAACGCTGGACTCACTGTCCTTCCTGAACTGTTTCCCACAAGCCTTCCTGTCCGTTCCAAGCTTCTGTATCCTACAGAAGGTCCCCGGGAAGCTCAGAGTCCCTGTGTCCAAAACCTCCGATGAGAGACCCAAGCTAGGGCAGCCTGACCAGCGACGGCCCCCTGCTCAGCTGGCCCTGCTGCCTGGGACTGACCGCTCCGCCCTCCTCTCTGGGAGCCCAGGGGTGCTGCTGGGCTCTCGGACAGGTCTCTGAGGGCCTGCACCCCTTCCCTCCCCCCCGGGGAGCCCCACGCTGCCTGCCCCCACTCTGTCCTCCCTGGCTCTGCCTCCCTGGCTGGACTAAGGGCCCTCTCTGGACACACCATGTCCACAGATAAAAGCAAAGAGGTACTTCCTGTCATCTGTGTGGTGCTGGGCACTTGGAGATGGTGAATAAAATACTCATGACTGACCAGCCACCCAATGAGGACGTCTGCTGTCTGTGCATGAGTATCTTTCTCTTTTCTCTCCAGCACTGAGCAAGTACACAAGAGCCGCACAATAAATACATTTGTTTGATAAATAACCTACTACACCTATTATATACACATCCAGGAATCAAAAAACGAATCATTGGGTAAATTAGTTTGTCTGTGACCCGAAGAGAACTAGGACAGGGTCCTTCACTCTAATGTCGAATGACTGAAGGGACCTGACCAAGGCTCAGGTCACAGACTGATGTGGAAGAAGGGAGCGGAAGGGACCTCCCTGGTGGGCCAGTGGTTCCGAGAATCTGCCTTGCAATGCTGGGGACGTGGGTTCAATCCTGGGTCGGGGAACTAAGGTTGCCCAAGCCGGAGGCTGCAATCAACACAGTTCCCGCATGACGCAAGTAAGACCTGGCGCAGCCTAATTACTTTTTTTGAAAAAGCTAAAACTAGGACCATTGGGAGAAAACAGGAGTGACCATTGAAAAGCGAACTCACGGTCTTTCAGATACAACAACAATGGTGCAAGTGACGAGAAGGCCTGCAGGGGTGAAGGTCTCCACAGCGCGTGCCTTCCCACTGGACTGCTGAAAATGGTGGCGGCGATGACTCTTTTGCTCTCCTCTCCCTGTTCAGGGGCCTGAAACTGCAGCAGCACTGGCCCCGATGAAGGGTCAAGCGAGACGACACACAGGGCCTCTCGGCTCTGCCGAGGCTACGGGGTGGAGAGTAAGAAAGCGGCCTCCGTGTCACTGCCCTTGGGAAGACGGTGGTCATTTCCCATTTGACATTCACTTAAACCAGCAGGTAATGCCAGTTCTAAACATATTCCCCACAAGAGTCTCTAGGATGACTCAGTCTGCAAACACATTCTCTCCTCAACCAAAGCTCGTCTTGTGGTGCTGCAGCGGGCGCCGTGGCAGGAGCCTCCTCCCGGACCGCACAGCCCTGGCCCGCACGGTCGCCGGCACAGGCAGCTGTCCGTGGCTTTGCCCAGGAGGGTTAGGATGGCCCAGGAGAGCAGACATAGGCAGAGCCCAGAGACCACTGGGCAGAAAAAAAAAAGGGGATTTCACGGTGGTCCAGAGCCAAGACTGCGTTCCCCGTGACGCGACTGAAGACCCAGCATAGCCAGAGAGTTTACAAACAGAGCAAACGAGACAGGAACTGACGACCCCTGGACCACCAAGGGCTGCGGGGAAACAGACCAAGCTGTAAAGCAGCATGTCTGCCACGAGCCCGTTGAAAGAAAACAGCTGAAGGCCACAGTGCACAGAGGAGCCCCACGCGCGGGCGTGCCGGGGTGAGCAAGCACAGGGAGGGCTCGGGCAGCGCCCACGCCTCGTGCGGACATGGGGGCGTCTGTATCGCTGGAGTCGCTTCTACCCAGGAGGACGTACTCCTGTCTGGCTGACAGGCAGCCGCCTACAAGCCTGACCGAGCACCCTTGGCCCTCCTGCACCCACTTCCCCTGTAAGAACCCGATCGGAGTACTGGACGCCCCTTAAGATGGGAGGCTTCTCCTCCCATTTTTTTAAAACTCAACCTTGTTCACACTGAGCCAGATCAGCAACTCATCAGTAGATTGTCCTGCCTGCCCCCGACCTGGTTCTGGCTCCCGTGGAGGTCTCTGCTGCAGTTAAGTTGTGGTTCTCTATACCCACCTGTCTGACCCCAAAACAGGGCAGTGGTTCGCCCTGAGACCTCAGTGCTCTGATGGATCTAAGGAGAGGTGGTGGCTTTCAGTTTGTTCAGCTGTTTCTGTGTTGGTGAGGATGACAACCAAGTTCCTTGCATGCGGGCCAGGAAACCAGAATATATATATATATATATTTCCCCCCAATTGTTCTTAAAATTTTCCATGGCTTCAATCACCATAAACACCTTTTTCTGCAGATTTTAAACATATGTACTATACAGTACTTTTATGTTGGGCTTCCCTGGTGGCTCAGTCAGTAAAGAATCTTCCTGCAATACAGGAGACCCAGATTCAATCCCTGCGTTGGGAAGATCCCCTGGAGAGAGAAATGGCAACCCACTCCAGTATTCTTGCTTGGGAAATCCCATGGACAGAGGAGCCTGGTGGGCTACAGTGTATGAGTCGCAAAGAGTCAGACACGACTGAGCAACTAAGCCACCACCGCTTTTCTCTAAATTCTGTTGTCTAGAATTACTTGTGATCTGTTTCTGTCGACTGCATCTGAATTCTTCCCCTTGATCCCACCACGTCTGGGCTTTACTAGTGTAATTCTGACCTCACAGGTCACGTGGCACTGGGACTCTGGGTTCTGCTCTTCTCTGAGGAGAGCTGACTTCTGTTCTCTAGGCAGTTGAGTTACTGGAAGGCTAGAGAGACTTGTGGAGGATGGGCTTTACATTTTACTGGGGCAGATGAAGTTTGACTTTGTCCTTACTCTTTGTGCAAATCTCTTCTCTCTAAAGTACGGCTTTTATTCTCAAGCTGTGACTCCTCAGTGAAAACCTTCTGTCTTCTCTGAAAGCATCGGTCATCTCCAAACTTGGTGTTCCCTGGAGCTGGCCATTTTGGCCTGTGGCTCTGTCCTGTCCTGCATTTCAAGCCCACCACGCACCTGAAGGGTGCTCATAGCTCGAACTTGCCAGCACCCTCGGTTTTCACCATCACCCTCTCCAGCCAATAAGCCAGCGCCGTTCTGCTTGGGTCTCGCTGATCAGGAGCCCTCAGGAGAAAATGGCTCTCTTACAAACACTGCCTTCTTGCAAACCCTGCTTGGTTTCTGTTCTTTGGTGCCTGCAGACAGCTGTTTCATGTGTTTCGTTCACACTTCATAGAGCACATGGGTCTGCGATGACTGGAAGTGGAAATTTTACCTTTTAATTTTTGAGACAAAATCGTATCATTTAAAGTATCATCCTGTAAACATATCAGCAATTAAAAATGTGAACTATTAAAACACAACCAGTGAATAAAACTAAATATTAAGACCTGTAAAGGAGGGTGAGTCTCTGCGGTTTGTCAGAGGAACGTTGCTGTTCAGTCACTCAGTTGTGTCCGACTCTTTGTGACCCCATGGACTGCAGCCTCCCTGTCCAGCACCAACTCCCAGAGCTTGCTCAAACTCATGTCTGTTGAGTCGGTGATGCCCTCCAACCATCTCATCCTCTGTCGTCCCCTTCTCCTCCTGCCTTCAATCTTTCCCAGCATCAGGGTGTTTTCCAATGAGTGGGCTCTTTGAATCAGGCCAGAGTATTGAGGCTTCAGCTTCAGTCCTTCCAGTGAAGATTCGAGGTTGATTTCCTTTAGGACCGGCTGGTTTGATCTCCTTGCTGTCCAAGGGACTCTCAAGAATCTTCAGCACCACTGTTCAAAAGCATCTGTTCCTCAGTGCTCAGCTTTCTTCATGGTCCAACTCTCGCATCCATACATGACTACTGGAAAAACCATAGCCTTGACCCTACGCACCTTTGTCAGCAAAACAATGTCTGCTGTTCAGTATGCTGTCTAGGTTTGTCACAGCTTTGCTTCCAGGAGCAGCAGTCCTTCAATTTCATGGCAGGAGTCACGTCCACAGTGATTTTGGAGCCCCAGAAAATAAAATCTGTCACTTTTTCCTCATCTATTTGCCATGGAAGTGATGGGACTGGATGCCATGATTTTAGCCTTGTCAATGTTGAGTTTTAAGCCAACTTTTTCACTCTCCTCTTTCACCTTTATCAAGAGGCTCTTTAGTTCCTCTTCACTTTCTGAAATGAGGGTGGTGTCATCCCTCAGCCCCCCAGACTGCCTGTGCCCACGCGAGTTACCCCACTGGGGCGGCCCTGACACCCGCACGAAAGCCGTGGGGGGGTCCCACCCAGGCCCCGCCCACCACAGCCCCGCCCTCTGGCGCCCCGCCCCGCCGCACGAGCTGCGCGCCCGTTTCCATGGCGACGCCGCGCCAGGCCTCGGCAGCCGGGCCGCCGAGCGGGTGTGCAGCGGCGGCATGAGCGCGGCGGGGGTGGCGGCCGGGCAGCGGCCCCGCAGCTCGGGGGCCCCGGGCTCCCGGGGCGCGTCGCGCTTGCGTCCGCGCCCGCCGGCGGTCCCCCAGCACCCCGGGCAGCACGGCGCGTCGCTCGGGCTCAGCGAGGCGCAGAAGCGGGTGCTGGACTTGGAGAAGAGCGTGCAGTTTCTGCAGCAGCAGCACTCGGAGACGCTGGTCAAGCTCCACGAGGAGATCGAGCACCTGAAGCGGGAGAACAAGGGTGAGGCGGCCTCGGGCCGGGCCTCAGGAGGCGGCCTCGCGGGACCTCCCCCCAAGCCCCAAGCCCGCCACCACCCCGCACGGAAACCCGCCCCCCTCCCCCCGAGTCCGCGCAGGCAGCTCAATGGGCTTTCCCAAGCCAAGCACACTCAGATAGATCCCTGCCACCTGGGTCATCCTGACTTGCTCTGTCCCTCCTGGAGGCCTGGCCAGCCTGGCAGAGGGTGCCCCACAGACGTCACGGATGCAGGGAGGGGCTCTGGCTCAGGGAGCAGCCAGGGGCACCCTGAGCCCACCCCGAGGGTGCCACGGCTGGGTCCACAGGGCAGGGCTCCTCAGGGGCTCAGCAGGGAGGCCTGGGCTGGGGCAGCCAAGCTGCGTCTCTCTGAGTGGCCCTGAGGAGAGCCTATGCTTGCTTTCAGATCTCCACTACAAGCTCATCATGAACCAGAAACCGCAGAAGAAAGGTAAGGCGGAAGCCCATAGGTGCCTCGTGCAAAGCGACTGCCCTCAAGAGCAGTCCCCCAGACTGCCTGTGCCAGCTACCCCAGGGGGACGGCTCCCAGCCACGGTCTGGGTGACCGTGCCCCCAAGCACAGCAGGGGCTGTGGACAGAAGAGCGGGAGGCAGTCTCTGCCCTTGCGCCCCACGGATCCCGGCCTCACTCTCCTGGAGGCTTGTCCACTTGCGCTGCTGCCCCAGACGCTGTCCCTGAAACACGGGCCAGCCTAGCACAGCCCCGGCTCTGGTCCCTGAGGCCTCGGGCCACCCCCTGGTCTCCACGGCAACTACCCAGGGCCTCATCTGCAGCCCACTCGCCTTGTCTGTCCCCCAGCCTCACCCAGGGCTGCCCTCCCCTCCCACTGCTGAGGCCAGGTCTACATTGGGAGGTGCTCTGAGGGGTGAGCTGTGCCAGGCTGGAACGCCCTCCAGGCACTCTCCGTGGGGGACACGCAGAGGGTGGGGAGGTGGGGACCCTCCTCCAGCGGGGCCCCACAACTGTCACGCGCTGACGAGGGCATGCAGTGCTGGGGGCCCCCGAGGGGACCTGTGGAGAGGGCGAGCTCCCACTCAGGGTCCCCGCTTCCATCCACAGCCCCCTGGACCCGGCTCCCTCCGGGACTGGCAGGGTCTGGGGCTGCCTCACCCAAGTGTGGAGGGGGGTACAGGGGCCAGCGGGGACGGAAGCATGGCCCTGCTGCCGTGGGCTGACCCCGAGCGCCCCCACAGGCAGCGTGTCGAGCTCCAGCCTTCAGTCCAAGTCCATCTCGAATACGACGGTGTCGGGTGAGCGTGCCAGCATCTCTGTGCTTGGGGTCGGGGTGGAGCCGGGCCCCTCGGGCGCCCCGGGGCTGATGCGGGAGTGGGGCACTGAGCAGCACGCTGAGCGCCTGGTGGTCCTCAGGGGGCACCTCTGCCAGGCCCTGTGGGCTCAGGGGTTAGGGAGATGCTGAAGGGACCCAGGAAGGCCCCCAGGGGCCTGTGAGCTGAAACCTCCAGGAGGGAGCTGAGGCCAGGGGACAGGTCAGCGGGCTGGCCGGAGGGAAGACCATCAGTATGAGGTGCGAGGCAGGCAGAACGTGTGACCCAGCAGCCCAGTGCTGCTCACCTCAGCCCTCGGAGCAGGCAGGACACAGGTCGGGGGCCCAACGCGGAGCAGGGCTGCCTGGCGTCTTCGCTGAGTGAGGGCCTCCAGAGCCGCCCTTCCGGACGCTGCCTGAGACCCCAGGCTTCGCGTGGGCTACGCCCAGATCTTGCCTTCAGTTTCATTTTGCCCAAAAGGGGGTTCAGATTCGGGGAGCGGCTGGTGGCCAAGCCCCCAGCCCCAAGCTCTGCAGGCCGCCTGGGGCTCGCACTGCTTCAGCTGCTGGGCAGCCAGCCTTCAGGACATTCAGGCCCCCAGGGGCTTCGCCCCACCCTGCCTCTGCGCCTCCCAGCAGCCCACCCAGAGGGAGGCCATTCCCTGGTACCCAGTACTGAGGGACGGGCGGGGCCCCGGGGGCCCACGTGGCCCATTGACGCCCAGTGACAAGGCCCTGTCGGGGTCTGACTTGCAGCCGGGTCTCAGGGCAAGGCGAGGCCCCAGCCCGGCCTCTCTAAGAAGCAAGACTGGAAAGCTGAAGTCCCCCAGAAGCCGGACCTGGAGGAGGCCTCGGTCGCCGTCCTGCTTCACGGCAGCAGGGTGGACAAGGCCCTCGGGGTGCCTGGGCTTGTCAAGTAAGGCTCCCTGTGCCCGCAGGATGGGTGCGCTCAGCAGGTTCACAGCCTGGAACCCGCCCGTGGGGTCACCCTTTCAAATGGTCTCCAGCGGGAAGTTAAGCTCCTGAAGGCTGGGCTTGCCCACCTAGTGGGCACTGCCCTCTCCCCTCCCCGGGATCCGGTGGGCCCCCTCAACTGAGCTGAACCTGCAGGAGGGGCTGGCAGAAGCCCCTAAAGCTTTCAAACACGGAACCAAAGTGTCCAGGCCTCCAGATTAGCTTGCTTTTCACCCAGAGAACCCCGAGTCTGGTTGGGGCTCCCCCAGGAACCGTGCTGGGCTCTGGAGGCACGGGGTTGCCACACCAGGGCAGGGCCACCCCTGGGCTCACGAGCTGCCCGCTAGGCCAGCGGGCCCGCCCCTGTGTCTCTGCAGCCTGCGGGCGCCCCATGCCGGATGCTGGGTTTGTGGTCAGTATCGAGGGTGGCCAGGCAGCTCAGACCACACCCACCCCCTCAGTGTGTGTTGTGCAGGGAGGAAGGGGTAGGCTGGGATCCAGGCTGGCCCCAGGGACCCTCACCTGCTACGGGGAGCAGAAGGGAGCCAGGCTGCAGAGATGCCGCCTCCCCACGCTGGAGCAAGTACCGCCCTGAAAGCTGGTGAGACTGCCCACGCGGGCTGCCCCTGCCCCCACCCCGGCTGCTCTCATGCCTGTTTCAGAGACGAAGAAGCAGACAGCACCAACGCAGTGCCCTCCTGGGCGGTGGGCAGCCAGCACAAAGGCAGGCAGGTGCCAGGGGCGCCCCCCTTGGTGGGCCTGCCCCCGCACCTGCGCAAGCCCGCCACGCTGCAGCAGTGTGAGGTCGTCATCCGACAGCTGTGGAATGCCAACCTCCTGCAGGCGCAGGAGGTGAGGGGGGAAGGAAGGGGGAGAGGGGAGGGGAGGGAGGGCGCCCCACCGCCCCACCCAGCTTGCCTCTCCTCCCTGCCTTCAGCTGCAGCACCTCAAGTCGCTCCTGGAAGGGAGCCAGAGGCCCAGGGCCGGCCCCGAGGCGGCTGGGCCCAGCTCCCCCAGGTAGGTGCCCCGGGAGGCCGCAGGGGCACAGCTGGGCCCGCTCGTCTGGGGCTCACAGCTGACTCCCTTCTCCAGGGACCAGGAGGCCCTGCACTTCGGGGCCACACAACTCCCCAAGGTCGCCACCAAGACCATCTCTAAGAAATGGTGAGTGCCAACAGGGTGGGAAGTGGGCCGCCTCTGCGCCTGGGCGCTGCGGTGCAGGGTGGGGAGCGCACCGCGGTGACCCCTGCCGCCCCTCAGCCTGATCCTGAGCCGGGCGCCCGTGGCGGAGCACGCCATCCTGCCGGCACTGAAGCAGAGCCTCAAGACCAGCTTCGCAGAGCGGCAGCGGAGGCTGCAGGCAGTGCAGAGCCGGCGGCTGCACCGCTCGCTGCTCTGAGCCCGGCCACCACCCTGCAGGACTGCGTCTCCACGGGCTCCCAGCGCTCATAAGCCAAGCTAACTTCCGATCAACCAGGCCCACGGTGGATACCGCACGTGGTCTCGGGGCTGGGAATTGTTTATTTTCTTACTATTTTGCTATTCTGCTATTCTGCATTCTCACGCACGTGTTATGAAATAAGCATGAGCCTACCTGTCAAAGACTGGAAATAAAGCTCGTTTCTTCCAGTCGCAAGCCTCGTCCCTCACCGGCTCCCAGGCACTGGGGCCCCGAGTGCCCCTGGTGTTGTGCCTGGCGGCAGGCGGGACCTGCCAGGGGTCACCCTGCCTGCTGGGACTGGCGGCGGCCCTGGAAGAAAACAAGCTCAGGCGCAGCCCACACACCCCTCCCAGAGGCCAGGGGGCTGCCTTCCAGGCACCCAGGCGAGACACCGTCCTGTGTCCACCACATAAACAGCTGGTGAGTGGCCCCCCCAGCCCGCTTGCAACCTCCAAGGGCTGTGGCTGTGGCTGCAGGTCAAGGTCCTCCCCAGGATGCCAGCCCTGCCCAGCAACGGTTGCAGGACATCCCCCACCTGGCAGAACGACAGCTTCGGCTCAGACTCCTGCCTGGCAGGATAGTCTTCCCAGCCACCCAGAGTCTGGGCATCCCCCCTCCAAAGTGGGGGACTCGGCTCTGCCCCCAACAGTGCCCCTCACTGGACAGAGGGCCCCTGACACACGGGGTCAGGGGGCCAGGGGACATAGTGACAAATCCATGACAAACACAGGAATAATAAATTTATTGTAAGAACCACAGAAGACACGGTAATGCACATACAAAAAGAGGGGACCTCTCGTCAGCAGAGGGCCAGCTGGCTGATGTCCCGTCAGAGCCCGCAGTCTCTCAGAACACGGGTCTGAGGACAGCATCCTGACCCGAGCGGGCCCAGTGCCCCACAGCACTGAGCGGGCTCCAGGCCTGCCGGGAGGGCGGGTGGCGAGGTATGAGGCCCGGCGGTGGTGGGGCCCTGCAGCCAGCGCCCCGACCCCGGAGCACCCCTGAGGCACGCCCTGAACCCGGAACCGTGGTCAAGGAGCTCTGCGCGTGTCTTCAGGGCTTCCTGTGTCCTGCGCACCCCCAGGGAAACAGCAGGAGGCTTTCCAGCACACACACGAGACTCACGCAGGACCCCACGGTGCCAAGTAGACACGGGCCCTTCACAGGACAGCAGCCTGCGAACACAGGGCTGGGGCAGAGCTGGGGCCTGTCCACGCGTGGAAGTGTGCGGCTGGTCCCAAGGCGGAGAAAAAGCAGAAGAGCTACCCTAGGTCCGGGCTCTCTAAGGAAGCCAGCATCAAGAAATGTCCGACACGGGCCTGAGGAGGCTGCCAGCTGCCCCGTGGTCCCCGAGGGCAGGAGGCCGGACATGCAGCGGCTGTGCAGCTAAGCGGCCGAGAGGCAGGCCTGGTGGACGCTCTGGGCCCAGGTGTTGAGCAGGGCCGTGACCGAGTGCTTGTCAGGGAGCTGCAGCAGCCGCGACGTCATGCACTGGTGCACCGACTGCAGGAAGGGGTTGGCGTCTGCAGAGGGGGCGGCCATGAGCCTCTGCTCCCCCAGGGCCCTCCGCTGCCCCCAGCCCGGGGTCCGGGTGCCAGCTCCACACGCCCGTGGACAGCTGGGCTGGGACAGTCTGCGGCCGGGAACTGCCCTCCGGGACGGCCTCAGGGCCCAGTCCTCTGCAGGCCAGCCCTGACCCTGGGGAGACACGTCTCCACCAGTGAGGCGCCCTCGCAGTGCCCAGATGGGTCTCCAGGAGCCGCAGAGGCCCAGAGGGGCCGCTGGGCCGGGGCCAGCCTCAGTCCTGAGCCGGCTGTTCAGCACTGCTGGGGTGCGGTGGGCAGGGAGCCTCCCCTCTCTGTGGGCCTGTGTGGCCACCTGCTCTGTCCACGAAGGAAGAGAGCAGGAGAGCCTCAGCAGAGCAGGGGCCCGTGGAGGAACACTGGGTGCCCGCCCCCTGGTCACCCACCGTACTGCCACTGCCGGTTGATCCACAGCGGGCTCTGGGCAGGGTAGTCAGCGGGCACGCTAAGCTCCAGCGGCGGCACGCTGGGAAGGTCCTTGTCATCTGCAACACACAAGGCCACACCTGTGAGCTGGCGGTGCCCACCTGGCCTGCAGGTCCTGCGGAGGCCTGTGTGGAGCCCAGACCCTGACTCCCGCACTTCCCGTCCCCCCAGGGCCTGGGGCGCGCAGAGCTGCAGCTGGACGGGAGGGAGGGGCGTGTGTCTGGGGGCAGGGAGGGGGGTGAGAGCATGCGGGCTCTGGGCCAGCCCCAGGTAAGGGCACACGCCCTCGCGTGTGGGCCGAGGAAGACAGCTGGCAGGCTCTGGGTTCCAGGAGGGCTGGGGCGAGCAGGCGGTCCCGGCAGCCCCGCCCCGCACTCACCCAGCTTGCAGATCAGGTGGACGGCGCCGCTGTTGCTGCAGTGTGAAGGGTCTAGGTTCACCAGAAACTTGGGGTCCAGCCGGGCCACCTCCCCCTGCAGCACGTTGGGGATACTCTGCCGCTCGTCCTCTTCAAACTTCCGCTTCCGGGTGGACACCACCGGGGCCCTGGAGGAGGCAGATGCGCTGACCCCTTGGCCACGCTGCGGTCTGACCCGGCCGCCCGCCAAGCCCCGGGGATACGCACGTGATGGGTGGGCCGTGGATGGCCGTCATGGCGGGCACAAACGTGCGGTACAGGGAATGGTTGAAGACAGGGGAGCGGATGTTGGCCAGGACGGCATCCAGCAGCGGCTGACAGAGGTACTGCTGCTTGGTGGGGGGCACCGGGGGCGGCGGGGGCGTGGGCTGCGGCAGGACGGCGCGGTCAGCAGCCCATGTGTGGGCCCTGGCCCTTGTCCTCACCCAGCCGGCCTTCCTGGCTTCCCCACAAGCTCCGCCTCACAGGCGGGGCGGCCAGGCCGATCCCAAAGGCCAAGAGAGCCGGGCGCTACGAGGCTGTAGCCAGAGGCGGCCTCCCGCGTCCTCACCTCACCCCACTACACTGGGCACAGCCCTGCCCCTCGTCCTGCAGGAGCCCCCGCTCATAGTGGACGGTGGGTGAGCCCCGACCACCAGGGACGCCCACGGCCCCGGCCCCGCCGCCAGGCAGCAGCCCACCCACCACTGCCATGTCGTTCCTGAGCTTCTCCAGGGCGATCTCACATTTCTGCAGCGTCTTCAGAGGGCACCTGAGGGAGGAGGCAGGGCTGACCCTCTGTGCGGGGGCGGCGGGCGGCAGCTCTCAGGGCTCTGCCCAACTCTGGATGGGGTGCGCTGGGGCCCCGGCCGCTGGCACCACTCCAGGAGCCCACCAGCCCCCACGCTGCTCCCAGACCCAGAGTCTGAGGCAGGGCAGCCTCGCCCCAGGACAAGGCACTGTGACAGGCCACGGAAGGACGGAGACCAGGCCCCTGCCCCGACCCTGACGACCTGCCGAGAGGCCGGAGGGCCGTCCACCCCCCACAGGACCCCTGTGCCCAGCGTTCTGCCCAGGTGAGCAGAACAGGGAGGACATTCCAGATGGGTACCCGGCCTGAGCCAAGGCCCCAGGAAAGGGCAGGGGTCCCCAGGCCAGACCACCTGCGGGTGGGGTGCTGACTGAGCTCTGGCCTCAGCAGCTCTGTGGCCGGGGTGAGAGGACAGGGACGTGGGGGTGTGGCCCTGCCTCCCGAGCCCCTCAGATGCTGCCTGGCCCCTCCCATGGTCAGCACGCGTGAGCTCAGTGCCCCTCTGCCCAAAGCCACCCGCACGTCGGGGGCCAGGCTGAGGACCTTCCAGGCCAGCGGGAGGGCCGTGAGGACCACGGGATGGGGATGGTCTGTGGGCAGTGGGGGCAGCGCTGTCCGCGCAGGCCGGGTGCCAAAGCTCACCGCTTGGAGGGGTCCGTCAGGATGTCCAGGAGGCTCTTCATCTTACTCAGGTCCTTTTTCCTGTCTGGAGTAGGAGTGGACCCTCAGACTGGGCCTGGGGTCCCTGCCCCGCTCTGTCCCGCCCGCCGGCCCGCCGGCCCACCTTCGTTCTTGTCGATCTTGTTGATCATGCGGCGCAGGGGCTCGATGTACTTGGACAGCTGCTTCAGCTTGTCCAGGTACTGCTGCTCCTCAGCCTGGCTGGAGCCCGCGGGGCTCATGACGGAGCTGGGGTTCACTGCGGGACACAGCCTGGTGAGCGCGGCCTGGCCCAGCCCACGGAGGACGTGGCTGTGCCCGACCTGCGCCCGACTTACCGGGGGTGTTCAGCGGTCCTGGGGAGGGGACGCTGAAGTTCTGTGGGGTGCGCGCCGTCACCGGGCTCTGGGAGGGCTGTGGCGAGGGGCTGGGCAGGAAGCTGCTGGGGGACGGGGCGGGGCCGGAGCTGGCAGAGAGGAGGTGGGTGAGCTGGGCTGGGCGGGGGCTGGAAGGGTGGGGGTGGGGGGTGGGGGTGGGGGGTCCTGGCCAGGCCTACCTGACGTTGGAGTTGGGCTGCGAGCTGGGCGGGCCGGGCTGTGGGGACGGCTGTGGGGGAGGCGGCATCGACTGTGGGGTGTGCACCTGCTGGCCCGGCGACGGCGACGCCAGCACAGTGAGGCCGCTCTGGCTGGCCTGCGGGGAGGGTGCCTGCTGACCTGGCCGCGTGTGCCTCTGCCCCACCCCGCGCAGCGCGCCCTGCCCCGCTCACCTCCACCCCACCCCGCGTGCCCGCCACACATGCGGCCCCCCACGCTGGCAGCACGGCTGGACTGCTGGCCCTGGGCTTGCGGGGACTTCTGAGGGGACCAGGATGTGCCAGCCCCAGCCTCTTGCGTGTGGGAGCCTGTGGGCAGGGGAGGCCAGCAAGGACCAGCGCAGTGACCCATGGGCTGACCTCCCAAAGCCTCCATGACCCCTTGGGCCCTGAGGACAAGCCAGGCGGCAGGGCAGCGTGGAGGCTGTGCCATGCCGTAGCCCCGTGTCTGCCTGCCAGAGCGTGGTTGCCCCTTGCCAGTGCCCAGGCCAGGGCTGCGCTCTGGCAGCTGAGCAACCCCTGCCGCAAGGGGAGCGCGTGCAGCGGTCAGGGTCACCGCTCCCTGCAGCCCTCATTCAGCGGACACAGCGGGCTCCTGCCCCGCTCTCCCACTAGGACGCCGTGGCGTCCGCCTGCGAGCACTGAGGGAGGCGGCCATGTGCCCAGAACTAGGAACACGAGCGTGTGGAAGCAACCACTTTCTGCCTGAGACACGGGAGGTGCCAGCCCTGTGCAGACGGTGGCCCCCCAGGCCCTGGAACGGCCCCGCAGAGCCTGCAGAGGGGCCGGGCCCCTCGCTGCGTGGGACACCTCCACAGGCCCTCCTGGCTTTGCCCGGGCATCCGGCACACCGCGGCCTCCTCTGTGCTGAGCATCACCCCGAGCCTGCGCCCTAGAGTGCGGCTCACAGGCCCCCGCCCGCCCTGCTCTGCGCACAGCACTGTGAGTGCCGGCTGTCTTGAGTCAGGGAAGACAGAGGCGTGTTCACAGGATGCCAGACCCCACCAGGCTGCCCGAGGCCACCCTCCCCGTCTGCTCCCCCAGCATGACCTGGCCCAGGCCCCTCCGGCTCTGCCCACACTTCCCCTTGACGACTGCAGCCTCCCACTCCCTCCCACGTCCCAGAAAGAGCTGACAGCCCCCTCCTCATCAACTGCACCCCTGGAGGCATCAAGGCTGGCCTGGCTTGCCCTGATGAGAGCCCTTACTCTGGGGTCTACGGCCCTAGGCTGGTCCCTGGAGAGCTGGGCCTGCCTGCACCCAAAACCGTTATGATGAAACACAACAAAGCCCACCCAGGCAAGCTCCAAAAGGAGACAGACTCATGCCTGGGAATCAAAACACCAGCCACGCAGGTGGAGCTGGCGATGAGGCGGGGTGGTCCGCGGGGGCAGGGAGTGTGCCTGCATCCTAGGCCACGGCCGGGGGACACTCTCCTCCCACGAGTTACCGCTGGAGCCAGGCGTCCAGACGGGTGCCTGGTCTTCCTCAGACACTTGCGTCCCAGGCTCCAGCCCAGGCTGCGAGCCCCGTAAGGGAGTCCCGGCCTCCGTGTCGACCTCCTGCTACAACCGAGGCCCCAAGGGCCCCAGAGTCACTCCAAGAAGCGCCACCCAGCGCTGCTAACAGCAAAACTCTCCAGACCCAAGAACCAGAAGGGGACAGAGGCCAGCAGGACCCACTCCAGAGAAACGGCACACAGCTACATACGGCAACATGGACCTGGGGAGTGAGGCCAGGAGGGCCTGGCTTTTGCTGGGACGGGAGGAGGAAAGGAAAGCTGCTGAGAGGGCTCTCCGGCCGCCCACGCTTCCTGTCTGCCCCCACAGCCCACCTCCTCTACCCACGCTGATCTCGCAGCGTCGGGTCGTACCTGTCCGGGCTTGTTCACTGCTGCCGCCAAGGCTGCAAAGAGGGGCTGAGGGCGCAGAGATTCCCCCCAGGGGTCTTCTCACACCCGGGGCCCCACTGCTGCTAGAATCGAGCATGCAGTGAGGCCAGCCAAGCAGGCCCTGGGACCCACGCACGCCCCACCCCCGGGGGCAGTCCTGGGAGCCCAGGGCATGGACGCCCAGGCTGGCCTCCCTTGCACACAGGCACGTGGGCACGCCCTCACTCCTGAAGGCCCGTCCTCAGAACCCCAAACCTGGGCAGGTGGAGGGGTGACCCCGCCCCTCCCTGCTGCTGCGCCCCACGTCCCTGCCTCAGCTCTGTCGTCAGTTCCCTGCACTCTGCTGGGACAGAGATCACAAGTCCACATCACCTTCACACTGACTAGGCGCCACGCGGGCTGCACCAGACCCCAGCGGAGCAGAGGAAGCATGACCGCTGGGAGGGGGAGGAGTGCCCCTGGGCGGGAGCCCAGGAGGGCCGCAGCAAGGCCGGGCGGGGCGATGGCAGAGCACGGGGCCCACAGGGTCACGCGGGGCCGCCACTCCCACCCTGGCTGCAGATGTGGTGTTGGCAGTCTGCTTCACAGGGGCCCACGTGTGGCTGAGCCGCAGACGGGGCGTGGGGCCACGGAGCCCGTCCAAAGGCTGTGGGAGCCCCATCAGCATGCTCTCCCGGACTTGAGCCACAGGGCCAGGGTGGACACCAAGGGACGCGGCGCCCCCCCCAGACACGGCGCTCAGTGGGAACGGCCACACGGGGTGGAAGCCCATGGCCCGGGGGCCTCACCACGGCACACCTGCTGTCGGAGGGCAGAGCCTTCCCGAGCTGCTGTGGGTGGGAGACAGGAAGGACCAAGGCCAGGACTGTACACGGGGGTCCAGGGGGCCTGTGGGGAGGTCATAAGGCCTGGCCTCCCGCCCCAGACACCAAGGGACTGTGGCCTCTACTGGGCAAGGCCAGGAGGCCCTTCCACCCACTGACATCGATGTGCGGGCGGTGGGCACCCAGGGGTGAGTCCTGGCAGTCACGGCTGACCGCCAGAGCCAGACGCCCCATCCTCGGGGTCCTCCTGGGCTCCGTGCTCAGAGCTGAGGCAGGAAGAGAGCATGGCGCCCTCCTCTCCATTGCACGCTAGGAGGAGAAGGCAAGAGGAAAGACCTGGGGTGTTCTGGGTTGGGGGTGGCGCATGCTCTGTGCAGCTGGAACCCAGACATGCCAAGTGGATCTGTCCTGAGGACCCCAGGGACGGGCCTGACCCAGCCAGAAGCTCGCTCTCGTAAGGGTGATGGGCCCTGGCTGGCGCCTCCAGAGCCTCGGTGCGGGGCCTCACCTGGACTCCAGGACCCACTATCTGGGATGGCTGGGCCGACGGCACTGCTGTCTGCGGCGGGACCTGGGGCTGCGCCTGAGGCTGCTGCACCACCATCGGTGTCCGGACCTGCAGAGGGAGTGGGCAGCGGCCTGCAGCCCCAGGCAAGGGGCGGGGTGCCCGCGTGTCCGGCCCAGGAGGGGCTCCTGCGCTTCTCTGGCCGATGTCTGCCACTAGCCAACCCTCACCCGTGGCTCACGGGCAGTGCCCATGCCAGCCTAGCCCTGGGTCGGCAGAGTCAAGCCCCGCCTCCTGCAAGGAACCTGTCGCATGGGACACGGCCACACCGCCAGCTGCTGCAGCAAGCCCAGGGCGCTGATGGCCCAGGAGAGCCCTGTCGCAGCCCCGACTCCCAACTCCTCCGAGGCACCTAGGCCAGTGGGCTCCTGCTCACAGGACCCTGCTCAGGAGCCCCCAGCCCTCCAGACTGCGCCTTGGGGCCTCCGAGCCACCCACCACATGGTGCATGCGCGGCTCTGCCCCACCTCACCCAGTGAATGGGAAATAGAAAAGGACAAAAAACCAAGAAGTGAGCTGAAAAACACATTAAAATGCTTCTTGACATAGCTAACCTCCCCAACTGAGCACAATACTGTCTCCCCCACGGCGTCCTCATTTACAGACATGGACCTGCTTTTGCACAGGTGCATGACAAAGCCTTACGCCTTCCTCAAAAACATGGTCACGACCTCTGCTCAGAACAGAACTCCGAATGGTCTGTGGGCCGGGCAGGTGGCACGCCCTCCTCCACAGTGAGAACACGGGTGCTGCCATCCACCTTCTCGCCCACAACCTTACGGTGCCCTCAGCCTCCACCAAAGCAGCCAGGCTGCTCAAAAGACAAAGTGCCTCCCGGCAGGAGGGGCACGGCAGTGGGTGGGATGCACACTCCTTTGCGAGCGGCATGTGGGGGGCCGGGGCGGGGGCGCCAAGGCGAGTTCTGCTGCTGGAAGAGGGCCTGCCACCCACAGCCAGGGTGCCCAGAGACCACGACAGCCCTGGGACACCACGAAGGGCCTGGGCCGCATGACACCAGGTACTCACCAGTTTCAACGGCGGCTGGGCGTACAGCATCTGCCCAGGGAGGGCCGGAGCCTGCGACACCAAAGGCTGTGGCTGCGGCTGCGGCTGCGGCTGCGGCTGGTGGTGCTGCGGGGGCTGCAGCTGCTGAGGCAGGGCCTGTGAGGGCGGGGGCGGGGGCTGCTGGATGGGCGGCTGGGCCTGGAGAGCCTGCTGCTGCTGCTGCTGCAGTTGCAGCTGTGCCATGCGCTGTAGCTGCTGCTGTTGCATCTGCGACGAGACAAGCAGCCCCGTCAGCTCCCGGCCCAGTGGTGCTCCGGGGGGCAGAGGGACACCCAGCATCGCTGGGGCCCTGGCCACGGACACTGGCCCACCCGAAGCCTGATGGGACAAAGGCAGGGTCCAGGGAAGGGGCCGGAGGGCCTGGGAAGGGGTCACGCGCTGGTGTAGCCCCAGAGAATTCGGGCAATGCTTGGCTGACCACAGACCTGGGGAGCCCCTCCCAGGGGTGCCTGTGTGGCCTCTAAAGCTTCAGGATGAGGAGAGGAGGCGGGACTGAAGATGCCCGGTCAGCCGGGAGAGGGGCCGTGGGCAAGGAGGCCCAAGCCCAGGCCGGGAGCAGCGGCCAAGGGCAGGTCCTTCGGGGCTTCCCAACCCCAACCCACGACAGGCGGGAGCGGGAGATGCGTAGCCGGTCAGGACACTGAGGCCACACGCGCGAGAAGAGCGCTTCCTGTGGCAGGGCCGCACGCGTGGGACGACCAGTGTGGCGTCCGACACAGCCCTCGGGGGCAGGGCGCCCAGGAGCCCTGCGTGCGCTCAGAGGACTCCGGCCCTAGCCAGCCTTCAGGCCAAGGGTCGCCTGGCTGTGGCCGCCTGCACCCAGGGCCCCCGCCCGCCCGGGGGCGCGGCTGGCACCTGCTGCTGGTTCTGCTGGTGCAGCTTGATCAGGTGCTGCTGCTGCTGGAGCTGCTGCTGCTGCTGCACCGCCGCCTGGAACTGCTGCTGCATGGCACTCTGCTGCACCTGGAACTGCTGCTGCTGCTGCTGCTGCAGCGCCACCTGCTGCTGGGCCTGGAACTGCTGCTGCTGCTGCTGCAGTGCCACCTGCTGGAGCTGCAGCTGGGCTGGAGACAGACGGGCAGGGCGCTTGTCCTGGGTGCAGCTGGGGAGGTGCCACCCCCGCCAGCACGGGAGGGACGGGGTGCCAATGACAGGACTTACCACCAACATCCACTCCACAGCAACTGTGATCCTCTCTACAGGGACCCCATCCACTCCACAGCAACTGTGATCCTCTCTACAGGGACCCCATCCACTCCACAGCAACTGTGATCCTCTCTACAGGGACCCCATCCACTCCACAGCAACTGTGATCCACTCCACAGGGACCCCATCCACTCCACAGCAACTGTG